>VZTJ01006137.1:667596-760832 GCA_013397795.1 Orthonyx spaldingii | reverse complement strand
GGGCGAAGGGGGGGAGAGGAAGAAATAAAACCAAATACAAAAATACCCAGAATAAAAATATTTTAGAGATGCATATGCTTTCCAGCATTTGTAATTTACACCTGGTTTAGAGAAAAAAAATCACAGAAAAATTCAATAGAACTGACAAACTTCAAACCAACAACCTTGAAAACTTGTTTGAAATGGAAACATGGACAAGAAAAATCCAAGATCAAAAATGCTAGCATATAGCAGGTCAGAGCATTAAGAATTTCACATTGTGCAGCTCAGAGATTAAGGCAGATGGAGCACAGCATTATCTGGACTGAAGTATTTGGTGCACAAAAGGTCCAGGGATTATAATGAGCCTCTCGTGGGTACTACAACATATGGAGCAGAGATGCTATTTAGATAGCTCTCTATGTATAAAATGTTTATTTTTTCTTACACTTGCCTGCACATTAGAAGACACTGTTTATCAAACAGCCTGCAGAAAATCATCAAGTAATTCAGAAAGCCCCAGGTCACAATATATTTGCAAACCTAGGTACTTAAAAATTACCCACAGAAGTATGATAGCAAAAATACCTGTAAAAACAAGGCATTAGCAGTCATCCACAAAGGAAACAGAATGGCCCCTGATGTGCTTCTACAAGAAGGCATGTGAGGGAACAGGAAGGAGGGAAATATAACCTATATGCAAAACAACTACCCCACCAAGAGTGCTACGTGAACTTGAAATGACCTATTTGATCTTGTTCAGGAATTAGTAACTACAAAATATGTAGTTCAAGAATCCCTTGAAACAAACAACTGCTCTGTCAATCCTAATATGCATTTTTCTATAAATCAATTGCATCACACTAGAATTCGGATATATGGTTTGAAAATAAAGAAGACTTTCATAACAGAAAACACCACAACACATGAATAAGCCCAATTTTATTGTGTCCTATGAAACATAAAACTGAGGACAAAAGCTTCTGCTTTAAGACTGGTCTAACTTGAAGAGGAGGTTATACCTGGCCTAACAACCATGATTAACAGGATGCCACTCAGTATCAGAATGTGTCATCTTTTTAACATGTGCTTTTTCTACAATCTTTCATGATATGAGGCCACAGCTAAATACTGCTATGCAGCCTGACTCTCATTTCCCACTTAATTGTACATTTCAGTAACTTTTACATTACAGTGATTACTGTAAGGGTACAAGTATGCAGACTTTTTAGTAGGCTGATTTAATTCACATATATTTATCCAAGTACAGGCTTGGACACGATGGTGATGAATGCCACAGAAGAATCAAAATAGACTGGGACATGTAAGTTTTCAGTTAAAATGATCAATATAGATCAGTGCATTTAAGTTTTCATTTTAAAATCCTATCTAGTTCCAGAAGGAGCTCTCATTTATCCTTCAATAAAGACAACTCTATCCCGGTATTATTCCACCATAGTGGTAACGTATATTCCGTTAATGTATTTATACTCTGCGCAGGTTTTACTCATCCTATTCCTCCATCATATTACTCTCCCTGTAACCCCTAGCATACAGACATTAAAGAACACCCCTCTATTGTGAGTTTGGAAATATCACAGGTCATGGAAATGACTGCTGTATTACTGAAGAAGCAAATCCTAACCTAATCTGCAGTTTCAGCAACTACACACGTATGCTCTTTTACCTTTCCTCTAAATTAGTCATTTTGTCCTGACACCTAGATGTTTCGCTTGTTCCAAATACAAAGCAGCAGATTTTATTAGCTTCAACTCCATTTTGTATCATTTTCTTATGCCTTTGCTTGAATTCAAGCAATTACATGTGATAGCTCCCATCCCTATGAAATATGCAGAATCTTTTCCAGTATACCACAATAAAGAAAAACAACAATAAAAATCCATTTTTCTAATCTTCACAGTGCTGTAACATACAGAGAAGTTCCCAGAAGCAGGCAAAACCAGATCAACCATAATGAGCTTTCAGCTCACAAACCAAATAGAAAAGCTCAAACCACAACAATCATCAACATAATCAGTCACAGAATTATTGCTTTGGGGAAAAAAAAAACAGTTTAATGTGGAACTGATTCTTCTTTTCATATAATATTACTACATCCCATCACTGGAATCTATGTCATGTACAGAGGCTTAGTTCACATGTTGCTTGTAACTGGAGTTAAATTCATATTGCTTATTCTTAGAAACTAATTTTGTGTTTCAAGTACACAAATTTTACCCTCACAGACAATCTTGTATTTCCAAACAAAACATTCTCCTCTTCAAATATAAAGCAAAACTGGAAGAAAATACAGCTGCAGACCAAAGTTACTCTCAGCAATCAAGTTAACAACTAGTTAAGGATGGCAAGTAATCAGCCAACCCTCAGTTCTGACAAGTTATTCAGGATTCCATTTTATACACACAAGCATCAAGATAAGGAATTGCAATTAAAATAATTAGTAACAGTAGTAATTGTTACAAATCAGATTTTTTCCCACCACTTAAAACTTTAGATGCAATGAATTCTCTTCCAAGTACTATCACACAGGCAACTGGCAAAGTACCAGTTCTTCAAAGATAAAAGTTACTATATCTGGTTTTATTCATGTTTCTGCACCTTCAAAGAAACTAAAGATCATTAATATATACTGTATGTAAAGGAAAGTACTAAATTACATCAATTTTTGGAACTCACTTAAGAGAGCAACGTAACACATGTTCAGCTTCTTACAACTCAAAGTTCTGCATTGCTTTAAGCCTAAGGATTCATTGTCTGCAACCAAATTCTCTAAATTAAAGTATCCTTTGCAAACAACTACCAGCTGCTGCTATGTTTTGCTCTCAAGTAGACTGCATAAATGAAGAGTTGCTTCAAAACTTACTGAATTTTTAAGTTAGATTTACAGTAAACAATAGCATAACCTTCAAATTTCAATGGATTTGTACATTTATCTAGTCAACTCTCTGGATTCTTTCAGATACTATGGAACTGTCATGTTAGTTGTGGTTATCCAGAACCAAACTTAGACAAAAACAACAACGAAAAAAAAGAATATTCAGTTTTCACCAAAATATATAACTTCAAGTATTCAGATAACATTCAATGAGCAGCCTAAGAATAACAGCATTCAGCTTCAAACATGAATACCATCAGAAACAAATTCTTCTAAAAGGTTTTGCTTTTGGATTCAAAAGAACTAAGCTTAGCACGGAACAGGGAAGTTTCTTCTAGCTGAATGGAAAGTCAAATTAATACAAAAACAAATTAATAGAAGAAACAAGATTCTCAGCCATGAATCTTTAAAGCATGCCAGTATGCACTGAGTATATGAGGTCAGAATAATAATCAAAAATAATATTTATTATGGTATGAACAAATGATGCCAAAAGAAAGAATAGAAAATGCTTTTACTATTTAAAAGTTTCCAGCTTACTTCACAAAAAACAACTAGTTCTCCCACAACTACTGTAAAAGCAGCTTTGTGCATCCTTGTTCAAAGCTGGGAAACTGGGACTGACTCCCTGACAGAACATTCCCATGAAACCCAGCAGTAAAACCTGATGAATCAACTACTTACTATCTACTGTCTGGGGCGTAGTAATAAACTAAATGTATAAACTAATACAGAAAATTATGCCTTCAAAAAATAATTTCCTTTACTTTAACAACTCAGGTTTTATCCTTGAACATTAGAGGTCACTGTGGGACTTGTTGAGAGCCGACCTAGTGTGCTCTATCATTCCCCACCATATTGATTTTGAGTCTGGGATTTGTGACAACTTCAACTGCCATATAAGTTTCTCAGGTCTCAAGAATAAGCAAAACAACAAGCATAATGATACAGATTTCCAGAAACAGATGAAATGTGTGGCACACTAGTCAAATTATTAAGATATCAACACAAAATTCCAACTGTGATTGTGAAACCATTTGAATCTTAAAATTATTTTTATCATGCCTAAAATATTATTTTCAGGGATCTGGATATCACCCACTATCATACCATGTGTATAGTTATTTACCACCAATTCCAGGAGAAAATTTATTTTGGTGATGACATACAAGTTAAATAAAATAACCTGTAATTTTAGAAGTAAATTAAATGAGAGACTCCTGGAAAATCTCCCTAACACCATAGTTAAAAATGTTATTTTTTTTTTTTTTACAAAATGCGTATGTATTCAGTTACAAAGCTGCATATTGGAAAAATCAAGTCTAATTCTGGAGTTTTCTAGGGAAATTATTTCATTTAACCTGAAAATCCCCAAGAGGTTTGTCTGTCTTCCTAGTATATTTTGTTGACAATTTCTATTTTCTTCCTAGCTGAACAATGAACAAGTATATGTGGCATATGCTTTTAGGGGAGAAGAAGAAAATTAAAATGTGCTGGTACAAGAAAGTTATTTAGAGAGATGTAAAGCAGCTTTGCCTTTTCTGGTATCTTGGTGTACTCAATGAATTCCAGTTCCACAGAACAAGAATGGTAATATAAAAAAAAAAATGTAAAACTGCTATAATGGAATATTGGCCAATTAAACTATTTTACAATGTTAGAGCCTACCTGTTTTTCAGCTGCACTTTTTCTACCTAAGCTTTTCAGCAACTTCCAAGAAAATTAATTTTCATCAAAAAAAGTAGGAACACCAGAGAGACATGTCTAGGAACTGGCTGAATCTCTTCAGCTTCAAGTGTTGCGGCCTTTATACTGAGAAGCATTCAACTAAGAACAGACTGCAGGACAAGCACCAGACATGGAAAAGCAGCCACTTTAGGACAAGGTATATCATTATAAACAAACAAAAAAAAATTCTCTCTCAGATGTCCACGATGTAGGGGAACAGGAAAGCCACTCCATCAGTATACGAGAGAACAGCTATTAACTGTAGTCCTCATAGGACAAATACAAGATCTGACAGAAATTTAACAAAGCAGAAAAATATGTTAAGTAAGAACTGCATTTAGTCCAGGACCAAGAGCAGTGCACAGCACAAGTCCCAGTTGCAGCCTTGATGTCACTGAGGGAGCAGAACCCCGGAGTCGCTTCCAAGCCCGTTCCCCTGCTCAAGCACCCGCTGCACTTCCACCGGCAGCAGGGCACGACCGCCTTGACGCACCGCCTCTGACGGGCAGAGAATGCAGACAACAGCGGCGCTTCCCACTGTTGACTCTGCCGCTTCTTTTTTATCCAGTCCCTTCCCACTGGAAATAGATATCTCGGTAACCTGAAGGACGAAGAAACGATACCCCACACGCGGCGGGGAGGCAGCAGCGGATGCCCCACGTGAGCGGCGCTTCCGCCGGCGCCGCGGTGACCGCCCCGGGGGACGCCCCGGCCGGAGGCGGGGCAGGGGCGGGGCGGAGGCAGCACCGAGCGCTGCCGAGAGCTCGCGGCCAGGCCCGGCGCTTGGTGCTTGCCTGTCCCCCCCACCACGCCTCGAGCCCCCTCCGCTCACGCCCGTCCCCGCTCCCTCCTCCACCAGCGGGCTCCCCGACCGCTTCCCCGCCCCGGCTGTGCGAGCCCGCCCGGCTCCCGTGGCTCCGCCCGGGCCCCGGCGCTCCTGCCGCTTACCCTTTGCTCCGTTCGGCGGGGGGCGGGCCGCAGCCGCCAAGTCACGTGTGCCGCCGGGCGCGGCGCGGGGCCCGCGGTGCTCCCGGAACGGCCGCCCTGAGCGGCCGCGGCTGCGGGGCTGCGCCTTTGCCGCACAGAGCAGGACAGGCCTTGCACGAAGGTGCTTGGCATGATCCTTTTTCAGCCCCTGTGGTTACAGTTTGAAACTTGAGGATGCAGCATTGCAGTGGCTGTGTTTTCCTTCAGTGAGGATGGAGATTCAAATACACTAGGAGTCTACTCTTGTGGCCATTTGTTGGCAATTGGACAACAATAAATCTCTGTTTGGATATTCATGTGGAATCCTGGGAGTTCTTAATATTTCAGTACAAAGTCGTTCTGTACCTTGCGTATATTGTAACCCACACAAAAGGGCAGGATTTTTGTTCAGCTAACAACTTTCCCTAGTGCAGACCAGATTTGATGTGGACTGATGTCAGCCACATCTGCTGCATGTAGAGCTGGCTGAATTGTACTGGCTTCCTGGATGGTGCTTGGGTGTTCCTGGCTAGTGCACATGGATACGCTAGGGCTAGGGCTTGTGTTTTCATTCAGTGTTTAGTTGTTTGTATCAGCTGCCGTAAGAAGTGCGGGTGCCAGTATAGTCTGAAGCAGGAGGTTTTTCCACATAGTTCATGTACCTTTAAGAGTCAGTGGGCAAGTTCATGGCAGGAAAATCCATTACAGATTATCACACACGTAGGAACTAGATGCTGGGAGATACTTCCACTAGTTAGGCCACTCTTGGAACCCAACGTAAGATGACACCTCTGCCTGACTCTGTGCAGTTATTTGCAATTTATTATTAAAATGCTATTTTTAAGCTCAAATATGAGATTGTTTATAATTGATCTTGACTTTGAGGCTGATCTAACGAAAGTATGAATGCATAGTTGTCTGTAATCTGACCATGTCTTTTACAGAGATAAAGTATTTCCACCGTTGTTGAGATAGGAGTCAACTATCTTAGAAGATGGTATGGTGGAGCACTTATAAATTGAATTGGAAGGCACAGTGAAAGACCAATTTTAGTACAAGTTACACGAATTATGTACACATAGTCTATAAAATTTCTTGTTACACACTATTCCAAACACAATGTAAACACAACACCTCTTGTAAAATCCGAACCTTTCAGCAATGCTCACCGCTTTTAATGCTTTGTCTGGGGGGCAGGGGAGTGTTCGCTCATGGTGATGGGGTTATCCCGTAGTCATTTTGTGCCCGGAATTGTCACTGCCCTAACCACCTTCCCGCTCGCCCCACCCCGCCACGGCTCGGGGATGTTGCGATGGGTGAAGGGGGCTTGGTATTCCGCAGGGGTTAGGGCTGGGGCTGGTCCTTCGTTCCAGTAGGGGATTGAGGCAGCAGCCACGCAGCATGGTGAGTGGATCTGACCTGAAATACCTGAAATCCTATTACCCTGGAGGGATTTTTTGCTTTGGTTTGTTTTTTTTTTTCCCCCCTTCAGCACTGCGACAAGGGCCTGCCAGTTCCCTTCCCTGCTTCCCTGCCACTCGGGAGCTCAGAGCCAGCACGTGTGGTGCCAAAAGCCGGAACCGGGAGCGCCTCCCAGCAGGCCCCTGCTCCCCTGCGGCTGCTCCTGTGCGTTGGGCACCGAGACTCCGATTCCCCGCTGTCCCTACACGGCTCCCCTGCTCTCTGTTTCCCGGCCAACTGAGGGTCCACAGCCGATGTGTGGGGTGCCACTGCCGCTGGGGCTGCCCCCGCCGGCCCACTTCTCTGCGTGGTATCCCAACACCGTGAGCAGCCGCTGCCTGTGAGCTGTGCAAAGGAGCAGTTTCCCCTCCTGCCCTCCGCTCCTGCTCCCACCACCCTCCCGGGGGTTTCCCAAGCCTGCACTGGAGTGCCCGAAGCCGCAGCGGAACCAGCGCAGCCGCTCTGCCTCGCCTGCAGCCAACAGTGCCCTGCCGCTTGTGAGAGTAACTCCACCAAAGGCGAAAAGGCCGTTATAGGCTTGTCAGGTTTTTTGTTGTTGTCGTTTGTCTGTCTTGTTTTAGATATATATATATTCTAGTGAAGAACTATTATTCCTTTTCCTATGTCTTTGCCTGAAAGCCCCGTAATTTCAAGGTTGTAATAATTTGGAGGGAGGGGGTCATATTTTCCCTTTCAGGAAGATTCCCACCTTCCTTGGCAGACACCTGTCTTTTAACCCAGGACATGCTTAGAACATTTTCACTAAAAAAACAGAATTAGCTTTGGTGTGATTTTGTTTTCTGAAATACATAATTTTATATATATCACTTGATGTCTACATATTTGCTACCCAGGGAAAACCAATGATTGTTAGCCTATTTCGCTTTTTGTTTTCCCTTTACAAATTTTTAAATAAGCATTACCTTTACAATCAAATAAGTCGTAATAACTTTGTTGTTGGTTAACCTTTATTTAATGCATTCTTTAAGACATTTGAATAGTGTGCTGTTGTTAAGATTCTACAGGGAGGTTTCCAGTGCATTGTGTAGAAATTAATAGAGTATTTGGCCACTGCTATCCACCATCTCTATTTTCATGTCAAAATTTTGCTGTGAAATCTTCACACATTGTTTACAAGCATTGCTGCAAAACACAATCTTGTCTTTTCAGTTGTAACATTAAAGAAGCACCTTATGAGAATGTGCCTCAATATTTTCATGCCCTTGAAGCTGACAGTATGAAATAATTCCCATTAACACTCTTGAGCAGAAACTTTTTTCAGATTAAAGACTTTTGCTATAAACCTCTCAAGATCAAATCACGGCTTATCAGTTCTCTTCATTTTGAAATCAGGTGTGTGCTAAGCAACTAGCAGGAAATGCCCATTCTTACTCTTTATTTAGTTGTGGATAAAGTGAAATTCATCAAAGCTGGTACTAGAGTTATAAGCTGCAAATGATGCATTACCAATGCTTGCACCATTTTATTTCCTTTTTTTTAATAAGTATTCCTACCATAACTGCATTTGTACCCAGAAGTAAATGACAGGGTTTTTTGCTTTCAAGTCTTAACAAGGACGTACTGAAAATGCTTTGCTGCTTCTATGTTTTGATGTGTCTGTGACTGAAATAAAGAAAAAGGGAGCCCTTTTCACCCACCTCTTCAATTACTTTTCAGCTGAGAGTACCATTAAAGCATTCTTGGCAATCCACAAAACTTTTGCACTACAATATCCATTTATAAGATTCTCAACAGACTGCAGCAAGCTTTAAGCTAAAAACACATTTAGTTCAGTTTCCTCCAGGTTAATTTCATTTTGCATTTTAAAAGCACAGAAAATCTATAGGAAATATTCAAGACCTGCTTTGAGTTAAAATCAGGTACTTTATGTTTGCAAATACAATTGTCTGTAGGGTATTTAAGTCATTTTTATCTTGTTCCATATAGTAAAGGAATGAATGTTTGAGTGGTGTTGAGTGTACTGCTCTGAGGGAGTGTGTTTTGAAGGAAAATATTGGGCCAGATCCAGTGGCCTCAGAGCAGAGAAAAGCTGCAGTGAAAAAAAGGGCGCACAAGGATCAAAAAGTCCGATTGCTTAACTGGATATTACAGATGAACACTTTGTATAGTCTTGCTGTGGCTTGAAGAACTTGTGGCCCAAGGGCAGCCATCAATGGTGTGGCACAAAAGAGGGCAATAAATCTTAAACTTGCTATTGTACTGGAAAAAATATTAAAAAATACAACTTCAGTATTGTATTATTACACATCCCTGTTTCATTACATGACTGGGAACTTAATTCCTGCTACCTTTGACCAGCACATACTATTCATGTTATGCCTCATACACACTGAAACACAGTCTGGTCAGACTAAAGTAGATTTTGCTTCCAGTTGGTCAGGCAAGCCACAGAGCATAAAACTCCATAGTGACCTCTCCATCAGAGAAAAAGAGAAGAATTGAAACACAAGGAATTTATTCCTGAAATTCTATCACTAGTCAGTGAAAATAGCATAATCTTTGAAGGCCAGAAAATATATCAGTATGTATCAATAATATATTGTGACAGCACAGAAACCTCTTTCTCATGAGAAAGAATTTATTTGTTTATATAAACTAAGATAAAGGTGTTCCTCTCTCATGAATCCAGGTGGCCAATTAGCTGCGGGAGGCGTACAGCTAATCACCAATCAAGTGACAGTCCATTTTGTATATAAAAGCTGAATTTAATAAATAAATTAACCTCTTTTACCACTTGATCTCTCGCCTTTCCTTGTTTCGACATCCGCTCAACAGTGACAATATATCAATAACCTGTGAAAGTCAACTTAATTGTGTTGGCTTTCCTCAAGGAACAGTTATTACACTCATATTTTTAAGTAGGAAAGAAGAAAACAAACATGATTTGCAAAGTCAAGAGTCTGTTGTTAACATAAGTAAATTCTTGACAGGCTCATGAAAGATCTTTCAGTTCAGATTTAATAATTACAGAAAAAAAGAGAACAGTGCTATTACAAGGAAAAAATCCATCTCTGTAATAGACATCTAAAATTCTTATAACAACTTCCTAACATTCACCTCTCTGTCACTGGTGTTTTGCTCACCCTTCGGTTGTTTCCACAGGGCTTTAGAGGGTTTGGTTCAGTGTGTTGGGAGTTTGTTTGCTTTGTTACCCCTGCAACTGGCTTTTCCCAACTTCCCAGGTCAGTGTATTTTTAGTTGATCAACAGTGACTTGTTTACAGCTCTGAAGTTTCCAGTGTCATCTTGCACCTCCCCCCATGCCTGTCATTCCATGACTGTAATCCCCTGCACTGCATTATTATGATAAGGGCATAAACATTTCATTCTACCAACTGCTTATTACCACTTACTACTATACATTATGGTTGTATCACACAATTATATAAAATTATCAAAAAGTAAACCACAGAAACATAGAATATCTCAAGTTTAAAGCTACTCATAAAAGTCTTTGAGTCCAGCTCCCCACTCCTCACAGGACTACCTAAACTAAAGCATGTGACTAAGTTTTTCAGACGGCCCTTGAACACAGGCAGGCTTGGGGCTGTAACTACTTCCCTGGGGACCCTGTTCCAGTGACTGACCACCCTTTCAGTGAAGAACCTTTTCCTTATGTCCAATCTGAGCTTCCCCTCATCCAGCTTCATTTCCGTTTCCTCATGTCCTTGTGCCTAGCACTGGTCACCAGTGCGGAAATCAGTATATTAGACAATCCTCCTGATCATTATAAGACCACCCTTTCAGTGAAGCAAAGTTGCATACAGGTAAGCAATAGTTGCAGGAATGCTAAAGCAAGCTCAGCAAAGCCTGACAAGTTCAGAGGATTTGCAAAATCAGTATAAAGTTCATGTTCTGCTGCTAGCCATAGCAGCAATGTATTTACTGAGCCTGAGCAACTGGTCTACATGGGTCCTAAGTATTTGGAAATGTGAAACTAACTCAGCCTAATATTACTTATTGCTTGATAGTCTTCAATATATTTACATAGAAGAACTGAATGCTAAATTGATTCATGTGTAAATCCTTATCTTCCTTTTAAGTGAAGAGCAGAGGTTGCAAAGGTTAGTAGCAAAAAACAAATGTAGAGCAATCATTGTAGATTAATGATTATTAAATATTTAGCATAAAGCAGACAATGTTTACGTTACTATTACACTCAGTACATTCCTTCAGTACTGTCAGATTTAAAGGCTTACATTTACCTGTTTGGAGTCAGTATTTCTATGCTGTCCTTTCTCATTACAGAAGCTTTTTTCTGAATCATTTCTCCTGTACATGCATTTTAAAGGTGTGTAATTAACTGTTTGCAAGTTGTTAAGCAGTTGATGAAGTGTGAACGAGGTGTTGATTTGTTTTCTTTATTTACATGTTTCCCATAATACTCTGATGAGAGCAGGAAGTGAAGGCATTTATTCTTTCTTTGTTTCATCAGAGTAAGAAGTGGTTTGTGAAGCCATTTGCAATTCCTCAAATTCCATTAAACATTAGTGTCCAGGGAAGCCTAAATCAAAAACATAGTAATGCCAAATGAACACAGCATTGCAGTTCCTGACACAAATAACCAGGTTAAGGAAGTACTTTTTTTTTTTTTTTTACTGTAGCAGTGCATCTGACCACTCTCAGCTTGTTGTTTAATAATATGCTGTTTTTGAAGACCTAGAAAATTCAGGAGCTGTACCTTGTTTATTACTCTGTCCTCCCCCACCTATTCACTTTTAACCAGAGAGAATAATAATTGTGTGGGAGAACCCACTCTTCAAACAAGCAGTAGGGAGGGAGGCATTTTAAGACAGTTTCATTGCTGAGCTCTCACAAAGGCCCCCATTTTCTACTCGTGTCAAAGGTGTCTACCCTGGAGCGTTTGTAGCCACCTTTATTTTAACATGGTTTCTAACAAGCACAATAAATAGCTTGCCCCGTGAATAGTCCATCCTCTTATGCATATACCTCTGAAAAACCCTACCCTTAATTTTACTGTTTTAAGGTCAGCATGAGAGGTTTTCAGTAAGTGAGTGGGAGCTAAATTAGAAGTAGGGGAGCAGGCTGAGAGCTACCGAGACAGAAACAACAGAAAGAGCAGAGGCATGAGGAAATTAAACTGATGTGTGCATGGCAGAGTGTATTGAAATGGCAAATAATAGTCTGGAGGAATTGGTAGGGGACAGGCGGGGGACAAGCAAGCAGAAACATAGCGCGTAACATCCACACAAAATGTGGATGAATATGAAAGACAAATGGCAAAAACAAAGAGTCCTTATATTCGGCAGGAACAATTAAGCTGTGTAATCACAAACTCCTGCTGTGACCGAACTCCAGTGCCATTAGTGAATGGACACCTACCCCAAGCGCAGCACTTTGAAGCCTGTGGCAACACTTTCTGTCTCTTGTTTCCAACTCACACACCCCCACCCCCCACACCTCAGTCAGCAGCAGCTTGCGTGGTGTCTTTGTTTTCTGCACAAGCAACAGCAATGCTGGCCACAGACAGCGACAGCAGCTCACGCCGGGTAATCAGAACCTCCCTGCGAGCAAACTCAAGGCCCGAGGGGCAGCTGTAATTAGTTCCTAGTCAGCATCATTACTTCCTAATGGCACCATCACATCATTCTTAAAAGGTTTTCTTTATTAATGCTGCACATAACTTCGTTTTTTTTCTCATCTATTGTTACTTTAGAAAGTATAATACATTCTTTACTAATATATTTAAGACAAGTATGTGGCACAATGTTACAGGAGAACAGTGGGTGTCACTGCTAGGAGCAATTGGCATCTCCATTTCCCTCTATTTAGTATGTATTTTGAGGACCTTATTACAGGTTGTTAGGTCACTATGTTCTGAGCACATCTTGTTTGCTGAAACAATTTTTACTTGTAACAGTATAGCCTGGGCTGAGTTAAAATGTTTTTTAAATTACATCAGCACCATCTGAATCCAGAATCTTCAAAGAACAACTAGCTGAAGCCATTCTGAAACCTCCCATGGGAAACATTCCTTCCAAACACAGGAAATTAGAGCCAATAAACGACTAAGGCATCAGATGCAGAATTGAAACACTTAAATACAGAGTTATAGTCCAAACACTACTGCTCAGCTGTTGTATAACCTTGTGGATAATTCCTCATTTGACTTGCAAGTTCTGTGTGAAAATCCTCCTTTTCTGCAAGCTACAGTTGCCCATACCTAAATCAGAGCACTGAACAGATGAGACTTTTAAATCTGAAATGAATTACCAGAGCATGACTTATCCCAAAGGATCAGGACTGGCAAAACATCTAACTTGTTTTAAAATAGCAGCATTTAGTGTACAAGCACCAATGTAGTTAGTGAAGTCTGTAGGGAAGGAGAAGATTTTGATCCCAGTTTCCCGCTCACTCTTTAGTTTCTTTCTGAAGCTCAGGAGTTTCTAGGGTTAATCCATACATCCCAGATTGATTCCATGTACAAGAGAGATATTGACTGCTGTTGCTAAGATGTAAAAGAAAGTGGTAACTTACTCCTGTAATTTACACAGCTCCTTCTTCATTCAGAGTGCTCAATGCATATTCTAAAATTTCCTGCCAGACCTCAAGGGCTGCAGACAAAACGAGTCATTTCCAAAACCTGATCAGGTTGGCATAAGGTTTAGCTGCGGTACTTTGTAGGAGGCAATTCTCAATTGTATAGCTTAATTTCATACCTCTGAGTCACATTCATGTTCTTTGAATAGAAATTTTGAGTCATTAGGGACCTCTTTTGTAAAACACCCAGTCTGAAGGTTAATGAGTTTATATGAGGATACCTGAGATAACAACGGTTATATGACTAAGTGAGTGGAATTGGGTCTCTTCTTCCTATCTTTTCCCTCAGTATCTTTGCACACACACACACATACGTACATATATACCAGTCAAATTTATGGGTGTAACTTACCCAGTCATTCATCTGTCTGACCACTTTTGTCCACCCAACACACCCTGGTCTGTCCATTCTGTTGGGGTTCTGTACCCTGGACAGACAAACTCCTTTGTGCCAGCCCTACCCAAGCTCCAGGACAGCAACAGGCAAAAGGGACGTGATGGAGTTAAGGCTTTGGCTCACTTGTCACTCTCTGTCTGCTGGTCACACCAGTAAAACACACTGTAGTTTTCAGGGGCATGTAATTTCAGGGGCATGTAGTTTCAGGGGCATTAGTCAAATCTAATATAGTAATTTTTAACTATACTACATTTCAGTTCCCATCAGTCAACCTTGGAGCCACTTACTTGAGACCTGATGTAAGGTTTTTCTTTCAATGAGAAAAGGTCTCTTTTTCATTGCATACTTGATCATTTTAAAACATTTTATAGACTCATTTTTTCAGGCCTTAATCTTGACATTCCTGCATGAACCACCAAAGCTGAAACTCACTGCAGAATCAGGAGCTAAAAAGATGAAATATAATGGTAGAAATTAGGGAAAGCAATGGAAAAAATTCTAAAGCTTTTCCCAGACTTCAGTTACATGTATGCATATATCTTCTTGCCTGAAGGCATTGCAGCACAGATGTTTGGGTCTCTCATTAAAATGAACCTCAGTGATAGCATCCACTTAAAAAAAGTCATGTTTTTAATTTGCTTGTATTTGTACATTCACAAGTAAGCTTACAGGGCTCATTTTCTTTTGCAAAACTCATCTCAGATGTCCATTACAGTTCATACGCATTGAGACTTTTCAGGCTTAGCAAAAAATAATTTGGAACTTCAAGATCAAAAGATTATCATCTGAATATAATGTCTACTAGTTAGCATCTTAGAAAACTGTGAAAGTGTGTTCACTTATAGCCAGGTGAATTCTTCAGCAAACCAGTCAATAAAAGGATAGAAATGCCTTGCAGGGAAACAAATGTTGTAATATACCCTGGGTTTATATACTGAGAGCTAGCTCTAGTACCAACTACAAGTACCTAGCCTTTATGTTTGTGCCTTTGTCTCCTTCCCAGCCCCAGGAATGCATTGGCCCAATGGAAGAACCCCGAGGCAGCTGGTCCTCGCAGTGGCCCCTCGGAGCTGCCTGGTTTCCTTAGTCAATACTAAAGCTGCAGGACAGCTGTGGTTGGAGCTAAGGCTCGTGTGCCTCAGTGCACTCAGGTGAAAGAGGCCCAGGTGCTGTGCCAAATCCTGCACCGAGGACAGGCACCTGCATTAGCTCTTCTAATGAGCCCTGTGCTGTGGTACTGTGCTGCTGGTGGTGATACAGGCGATGTCTTATTCACTGAAATGTTCACCCAGGGAGCTAAACAAGTTATGAGAGCTGCTCTCTGACTCTGCTTCAGCAGGCAACTTTTAAATGAGAAATGAAATTATCTAGGCAGAATGCAGGCAGGTATGTAATCGCAGTGTCCTGCTGCCCCCAGAAACACATGAATGGAATAATGCTGTGTTTGACAATACAGCAAATTGCTGATTGTGTCAACCAAATGGGGAGAGCTGTACAAGGGGTGCTTTACCCTGCGCTGGGAGCCTACTAAGGAGAGCATTTTCACATGCTGAGGAAGCTGTAGATGACAGAGTGCAACAGAGTATTTTCCAGTGAGAGCAACCAGCATTCCACACTTTCAACAACTGAGACAGAACAAGACACTTGACAAGGAAGAACAAATGCACATCTTCATTCTGCTGGGTTTGTCATTCATATGGGTTTAACCGGGAATCTGTGTCCCAGGCTCACCAACTAATATTGACCACATTTAAAGTATATTACATATAACATTAACACATGCCTACTAACCTCAACATAATTGATAGTACATAGTATTTAACATAAAATCTGGGAAGGCACTACTACTGCATGTTTGCCCCAAGTTGTGGTATGGTCTCCACAACCTTAACTATATTATGATAGTCTCAACAATGGTCACATATTTACCTGGAAACTCCATATGGATGGACCCCAGATCAGCTGAGTGCTTTAACTGTGGGACTGCCATGTGAAAGAGGAGGTACTGCCTTGCCTGGTCACATTTGGTTAGTGTCTCCCTTCTAGGAGGAGGAAGGCCATGGGAACTATTACCTGAGCACTGCAGACCTACACGTGAGCTAAATGCTGAGTTACTTGTGTAGTGCTGACACCAACATGCCTTGGCCATGGCAGATTGAAAGCCTAGAGAATGCTAAATGCAAAGGTATACGTTCATACAGACTTCTAAGTATCAACAAAGAAGAGTGAGGTCAGGCCTTGTACTTTTGGATCTCTTATTTGAAGACATTGAATGACCACATATATCAGGTGCCAGCTGAATACATATATCCTTTCAAATGCATTCAATGTATTGTGTATAATTAGGTAAATTCAATAGTTGTCTCCAGGTTAGACTGTTCCGTTCTGAGTTGCAGTGCTCTAAATCCAAGTAACTGCACTGAATCTGCTTGTCAAACCTCTTTTTAAAAATCACATTGAGATGACTGACCCCAGTTTTGTAACTAAGCCACAGCATGAACTATTTCTTCTAAAGAGGTGTTCTGCATAAGGAATGCATAATTTTACAGATTTTCCAGGTGCCTGAGACCTAGGTTTTAAGAAGAAAAGGGGAAATACCAGCCTCTGAAACATTAAATGGGAACTTGCAAGTTTATAGCATACAGTAGAAGTTTTATTCTTAATAAAGAATAGTGCATATCTTGTGGCTTAAACTAATTTGCAAACACAAAAAAGTCAAAAGCCTAGAAAAACATCTTCCATAAATACCACTACAGATTGTCAGAGTACCATGAATATTTTGTGCAGTTAGTATGATGACGGTAAAGCATCTTTATACATCTTGGTTGAAAAATGAGACAATATATACACTTGTTTTGTGTCAGGTATGAAATTCATTTTCATATTATGCACAGAGATTATGGCATGAACTAAGATTAAATATCAGAATAAAATTCCTGTATTTTCTGGATAACACTGTAAATCATATGCACTGAGCCCCATGACAACTTTGATTGGGAGACTCTGAAATATAAGTGATCAGCTCTGCTAGGAAAGATTCCATGTGTGAGGACAAAATATATATTAAAAGTAATAATTCTAAAATGTTGGTCTTTTAGGGATGAGAATATATAGGTTTGAAACTTTCGGGGTGTGTTTTTTTTGTGTTTGGCTTTTTCACCTCTTTCTTTGTAGATTGGTGTGAAATCAGTATGGGAATGTAAGAAGTTTTCTGAATTTGGGACTGAAGAGGTGCAGGGTTGTTATTAATTTGGCTGTTCCAAATTGAAAATAAGTACTCTGAAATCTGTGGAACAGCATCCAGATGAATCCAAAGCTTTGCTTTCACAAAGCTACTCTGATAGTCATTCAGTGGCATAAAACATGTTTTTTTAGTAATGTTGTGTGTAATACTTCACCAGTAATTATTGAATTTGGTGGATTTAGTACACTAATTGTGCTTTTACACTTATGAATTTACTTCAGGTTTTACATTTGATGGGTTTTTCCAAACACCTGTGAGAAATGTGTAGATCATAACACACCACATTAATCTCATTTATTTCTGACAGCTTAGAAAGAATATTTTATTTTGCTTTTTTTTACTAACTATATGCTGTATATCAACAAGTCTTTTTAAAATTCTAATGTGTAGCATCACTTAATTTCAAAACATATTACAGAAATAAAACACAACTATGTAGTAATTGCAATTTTATGCTTCAATTCTCTACCACATCCGAGCATTTTAAGATAGTGTATTGAAGATGATTGCCTCTGAACTATCTGATTGCAGATGGTTTGCAGAGCTTTCACCCCAAGTATTTACCTAATCATATACACTTTTTTCATACTCTTGTTAGATACAGTAATCTTAGAGGAAGGAGCTTAAATAAAATTGTGTTGGTTGTAATCTGCCTAAAGCAAAAATATTTGAGTCTTGAAGTTTAAATACTTTTCTTCCCATTCTATGAAGAATTCCAATTATACAAAGAACTAAGTGGCTATTCCCAACTGCATAATGCATAAGCCTACCCAAACTCCCTCTTATTAATAAACCACTACATTTAAAACAGTCTTTAGTCTGAAGAGATAAACCAAAGCACAAAGTGAGACTGGAAAATATAATTTAAAATTTACTTTTGCTTAAATAATTTTATAAGGTCATTAAAATAATAATAACTATTAATAATAACTATTCTTTGACACATTCTCTTAATACATTATTCCCCACCAGTCTGCTATTTATTCTGAACATATTTAGAAAAAAATTTCAAATAAGTCCTTTTACAACTTGTTTGTGCAAAAACTTATCCCTTTTGAAGAACTCAACATCTTTTTGACCTGAGTATTACCTGCAATATTTTTCTTTGGGTGCTGAGAACTCATACAGCAATGTACTCAACTTAATAACCTGTTCACCCAAGAGCAGCCTCTGTTGTGGAGTCAGTATTTCTGATATGTTGTTTATTCACCTATTTTCTGGCTCTACCATGCCATCATTTCCCGCTGGAAATATGCTTAAGGATGGGAGCCTGCCCTTTTGCTCACATTGCACTATTCTGACTGTGCTATGCAGAAGCATCATTTAACAGGCACTTACTGAAATGCAGGCAAAGCAGGTGAGGCAGAGTGCTCAGTCTCCCCCTGACTGCTGTATGACCTTGTCAATATGTTACTCTACAAGCAGGCCATACAAGACACCTACAGAAGACCTGAGGAGCCACAGCATTTTGTCTGCTCCAGATAAAAATAAAACCAGCCACAGCAACACCCTTTGTGAAGTACTGCTGACTGATTTGTAACCAGGCTGAGGGTTCAGCAGTGCGATTAAAAAATGTCATTTTCTGTCCTTATTAAGTAAATTACTTTAAGTGCCGCTAAATATATTATACAAGGACGGCATGGCTTGATGCTTTCTTGCCCATGAGATCCTGCCTAACTGCAAGCACTCGCACACATTTCAAGGCACCGCTTCTAAACTGCCTCCTCAAAATAAAGATGGGGAGGCAGGCAAAGCTAGCCTGCAGGGGAGTGTGGCCCCCAGACACAGCCTGGCCAAGCGCTGAGGGAAAAAGCCCGAGCGGGTGCGGCGAGAGCTGCTCGACCGCCTGAAGCAGCCTCCGGCCCGACCGCAGCAGGCCGGAGCATCCTGAGGCGGGGCAGCGCCCGGTGCCGCCGGCCGCCTCACGAGCCCCGGGCCGCCTCCCTCCCGGGCCTGAGGCTGTCGTGTGCAGGTAGTGGGCCTGGAGACCTCCTGAGGTCCCTTCTAAGCTGAATTCTCCAAGGCTTCCATGCACTTGGCTTTGCTTGCAGCATGCTTGTAGGAAAGTGGAACAAACTGGACGAGATGTGTTTTAAAGTGTGTTCATACTGTGCTGTGTGCTGCCAGTTGGCTGGTGGAGCAGCAGAACAGAAAGTCCATGTTGGCATCTGGCATAGCAGCAGGTGCCAACAGTTCCAATGGTGTAGGGGGGGTGAGGGGTTTGGTCTTTCAAAGGGTCAAAGACAGAAGAGCTGGGGAATTGCCCTGCAAGTCCAGCACGGCAGCCTTGCAGCGATCATCTCTTGAGAGCTCCAGTGGCCCCTGCCTGCTCAGGCTGGGTCCTGACCCCACCCTGAGCCTCATTGTGGGGACCCTTCAGGGGGTGCTCCTTCAGGAGTGCTGCATAGATAGCTACATAAAAGCTTAAGTTATAATTTTAAACCTTCAGTATTTTGTCAACAATAAATTCATAATATGGTTTAAATGAAGTCTCTTATCTAGTTCTGGTAGACTCCTGTCTCTTCCCTTTTCTATAGAGACCAATGGAGAAATCAGGAATAAACCTGTGGTTTCCAGGGCAAATTCATGTTAATATAGATGCAATATTTATTCATTTATGTGTAATCAATGTTTCTAGAACAAGTGTTACAACCCTGTGTTTCAGAACACACAGAGCTAGACCAAAATAGGAAACTAGCCAGATGTTTTGTCAGCTCTGCATACCTTTATAAAACAGCTATGCATTCTGCCAGCAGCAGCCACAGCTTTGGTTCCTTTTGTCACTCAACCAAAGCAACTCACATCAGCAATTATCATTTGCTGATTAGTTTGAGTTACACGATCATAGCTGAGATTTTGGTAGCCTGTTCTGGAACAGATTTATTAACAATGATCATTATGACCAGGTGGAATTTCTGACAGTTTGGGTGGTTTCTTTTGTTGTTGTTGTTGTTTGTTTTGGTTTTTTAGTTTTTTGGGTTTTTTTTTTAATTGTTGCTTGACAGTATATGGGAAGTCCCCCATTAGATAAGTGCAGTTAATGAGCTGACCCTGCCATCTGCTGTCATTTCTGCTGCTGCTTCCACAGTTTAGTGCCTGCTCAGATTCTCCCAGGTCACTCCCTCTCCTTCAGCTCTGCATGGAATACAAATCTTTCTAATGAGCCCACGCAGTGTTGAGGACTTGTCATTCAAGCTGTGCCTGGTTTCATGTAGCACAGCTTCTGAAAGCTCCACTTGCAAGATGGGCTGGTGTTATCTTCAGTAAAAATAGCACTGAACCAGAAAAGGCTCGCTGAGAGAATTTGCAAAATCCACCAAGTTTCCCAGTTTTCAAGATAAATAAGTGTAGAGTTGGTGAGAATGATAAATAGCAATTTTGTCTTACAATTTGACATTTTGATGGATTCTGTGTTCTTTACACAGCTGCAGCTCATTGCAGATAAGACAACTGTGTGCAATACTGTGACAGCTAGCTGTGATACTGTGTCAGGAACTGAAGACGGGTCTAGGACCTGACATATTTGATCCGCAGTTGTGCACATCGACAAGATAATGTAGAAGACCTTATTGTTAGTTAGTAGGACTGACTTTTAGAAATGAAACTACGTATTAGTCACCTGGTGGGATTCATCCTGTGAAAGGGGAACAATACACAATAAAGCCGTTGTTGACATGGAGGGGTGATTATGGGCCGTTATGACCTTATCTCATGCGTTGGCCCCACATGAGATGATGTTGAAACTGGCCACTCCTGGGGAGGAGATATAAGGTGTGGTCCTGCGGTGGAGGACAGAGGAGGACATCATGCACACCGTTTTCATCCAGGGGACACCCTGAAGGTGCCCTGCCCTCCTGCCTTTCCCTGAGATAGCCATGTTCTATCTCGTTCTCCTGCTCAACAGCTTCTCCAACATCCAGGGGTCAGTATGTATTTATTGCTGATGTGACCAATAAAATTGACTTGCTTTGCAATTCTGACTGTGTCTTGAGTTTTTTGTGCACGAGCATTCTCCCGAACCCATAACAGATACTCAACATACCACAAGTACATCACTGCTGCAGCAATAAGGACACCAAAGAGAGGGCAGCATTCCATGGTGCCCATCTATGTCCATATCTCACCATGCCTGAGGCACATACAGAAGCACGCTTCCCACAGCAAGATGGAATGCACCCATTTTTTGTCCTTGTGCACGGACGTGAGGGGCCTACAGTAAACTGAATTTTAGTCTTTGAAGGTATGGGTTCAAGAACTACGTAGAGAATATAGATGTTCTTCTCTGAACATGGAACCATAGAATGGCCTGGGTTGGAAGGGACTGTAATCATCTGGTTCCAGCCTCCCATGCTGTGGGCAGGGACACCGTCCACTAGACCAGGTTGCTTTAAGCCCCATCCAACCTGGCCTTGAACACTTCCAGGGATGTGGTATCCACTACTCTGACCAACCTGTTCCAGAGCCTCACCACCCTCATAGTAGAGAATTTCTTCCTAAGATCTAATCTAAAACTACTCTTTTTCACTTTTTTAGCCATTCCTCCTTGTACATGACCACCTCTGACCTAAGAGATCACATACCACTGACCACAGTTTTTTATTGTCTAATTTCTGTTGTCCTGCCCTGTCACAGGACTGAAAAAAAACCCAAACAAAACCCTGAAAACCACTTTCTTTGGGTACAAGACAAATACCGTAACTCAAGTCTACAGACACCAGAGAAAACCACTTCCCAGCATTATTTCACATAGAGGGGAAAAACTCAGTAAAGCATGTAGTGAAAATACAGTACTTCTCAAAAAGCAGCAAATATTCCAGAAGTCAAAATAGATCTTTATGGCCTGAAAACCAATTTTCTCTCTTTTTTCTCCCTGCTAGCTCCCTTGTAGCCCCTGTCTGCATGTTCAAAGTAGCAGGTTATGGCTTGCTTTGATTTTGCTTGCTTATCATCATGCAGCTCAGGTTTTACAGCTATAAGAAGTCCACTGAATTATAGCTTCAGGGGGATTGACAAGATGTGCTTCAGTTCTGAGACAGAGCTTGGAGGGCGAACTGTAGATGCAGGAAAATTCTCCTTGGCAACATAAAAAGCCTCTGTCCAGTGTGCACAATCTTCCTTTGCTGAACTTAATGGCCTGAGAAGAGCGCAGCACAGTAATATGTTGTTGCTTCATCTCCTAATACACTAGCTGAAAAAAAGTTGAGTTTGTTGATGTGGTTTGTTCCTTGTAAAGTGTTTTGTGGTCATGTTAGACAGTTTTATTTTCTTCAGGTGGGACCAAAGTCATTAGGTACCAGCTGCCTTCACCAAACTCATCCTGGACACATGCCATTTCTAAAACCTTGGTATGAATCTTCAGATTAATTTTACTGGGTGCTGTATCACATCCTTGGATTTACCACAGCACTGTAGTTACAAAGGTGAACCGAACATCTCAAAAAGAAGCACAGAGGTCAGGCAGCATCAGACTCTGCTCCAGACAGCACACCTGCAGCAAGCCCTCCTCTTGCAACACACAGCAAAAAGAGACTGGCATGGGAGTTCAGATGGACAGCTGGCTCTCCAAGGCGTATTCAGAATATAAGGGCAGATCATTGCACAAGCTACATCCCTTGAATGTAAGGTGGCCCAAAGACCCAGAGTAATGGTCTCTCAAATCAACTTCGGCTTAAAGTGTAGATTCAGCATTTCTTCCCTGCCTCTACCCATGCTCAGCAATCCTAAAATAAAACCTACGCCCCCCCACCCTGAGTGTCTACCTGGCATTACTTTCTCCATGAAAAGATCAGGAAACAAGGCAAAGGATTTCCATTTATAGGACATGCTGGGACTGAGCCTCACCCTTAAGCAAAGCCTGTAGGACATTACCTACACCCCACCTCCTGATTTTAGTAAATTAGGTTAGTCCCTGTCCTTGAGCTATTGCTCTGTCTGTGAACACAACTCCTAAGGAGTACCTTTAAGGGTAAACTTCCCCCTCAGCTTTTGTTCCCAAAGCCCTTGCAGATAGTCCCTCCTGGGAACAGTTGCTGTGCTGCATCCCCTTCAGGCTGTGCTTTTGAAATATTCCCCACAGGAAAGGCCGAAGTAGCTCCTTGCTGATGGTCTTTCTTTTGAAAAGCAAGAGGAAACACTTCAAGGGAAGTCATTGAGGTCAACAAAAACCAGCAGTCTCTCACAAATAAGCAAGAATGTAATGCAGAGAGTTTCTCTGCTGAATTTTCCAGAAGTAAAATAAATTGGAATACACAAGTGGATCTAGTTCCAATAGCAAATCAATGATGTAGAACATTTAAATATTTAACCAAAATTTCAGCACTTATGAGCTATCAAGGAAGCTATTTACTATGAAATTTGGACATTGATTTGCTCCCTAAAATACTGAGATGTTAATTGCAAAATGCACTATCAGTTATGCACTATGGGTTAAGAAAATAACTGTTTGGCAGGGAAATATTTGAATATTTTGCAAGGTTTTTCTATTTAGAAACTCTTTGCCTTTGCAACTCATGCCTGTCAGTCTTCTCTATCCTCTGGTGAGCCACAACAAAAGATAAAAAACCCCACCCCAAGGCCTTTGTAAAATAGAGACACCCTCTATTTTTTGTCAGGACTTCCAGCTTTCCTTCTACTCCCTTCAGCTCAACCAGTAGTTAAGCTGGTATAACATCATGCTACAAAATATCCTAAAGAAATACACTTGATGATTCAGTTTCACCTAACATTTCAGTTTCTCCCACTATTGTATCTCCTGGCTGAGTCAAAACACGCTTGGATTAATTGTCAGGCCATCAAAGGTTTTGCCTAAGTTTTATTTGCACCCTTTTTTCCCCCAACTGTTCACCTTCTTTTCCCTTCTTCTAACAGTCTTCCTGGGATGAATATCAGTCAATTAAAGATGAGTTCTGAACTGTGTTCTTAACACAAGTTCTAACCTGGGTGAGTTTGCCCAGCTATGCCTGGAAGGCCCATGTCATAGGCTACATCCCCACTGAAGTCTGAAAGCCCTCAGCCTGTCAAAACAGACACACCAAGTTCCTTACTGAGCAATTGAATTTTAAAAAAATATTTAATGTTCTTTCTTCAGCAGCCTTATTTTACCACCCAGGATGAGTTCCTAACCTGGTGCTTGTTGTACACATGAGGTATGAAGCTTTAAACCTTTCCTGTTCCTGAGGTTTGAATAGTTTAGCTGTTTAAATTTTTTTTGTTAATGTTAGCCAAACTAATTCTGTTTTCTTCTATGAAGTATATGTCAAAAGTTGAATTAAAATGTCAAGGAGAAGGTAAAGACAAATGAAATTAATATGCAAAGTGCTTTCTTCCACAGAATCTAGTTCAACGTCAGAATCTCAAGGGATCCAGTGGCGACCATCCTTCCACAGTGTGCCACCAGATGGGACTTTGCCCTTTGGCCAGCATATGTCAGGGCTCTGCCTGAATCATCAGAAATTTCAGCAACCAGCAGAGTTCTGGAGCAAAGATCTGAGTCTGTCAGCACCTGGGGTTACTGAGACAATGCTGCTACATGCTTCACTGGCCACAGTTCCACTCAAAACAAGATGCTTTTCATCATTTATACCTCAAGCACTGACTCCTGCCTATTGGTATATTTTTGCTCTGTCACTGTTCTTTGTGCAGGCACTGTTGGATAATCAGTGAACGAGAAGAATGGTCAGGCAGGAGGGCAAGGTGCCACTTTCATACAGAAGATTTACACGTAGCTGTACCCCATTCCATGTGAACAGGGCCGTAACTGCACTGCCCTGAAACCTTCACTACAAGGGGTAACTTCAGCTTCGTGCTTTTTTCTGGACACAGCAATTGGCTATGATCTGACCAGGGACATAACTGAGTTCACACACACAACAGAGCTATTATGCCATCATGAGAACCAGTCTGAACTGCACCATTTCAAAGCCAGCCAGCCAAGTTTGAGGATGTTTCTCTGGCATCCCAGAGACACCAGCATATCAAATATGGTATTTGACTACAAGATTATGTCACCTATTATGCACACATTGGCTGACATTCAAGCTGTTGAGTCATAAGAGCAACTTGTTCTCATTGGTCTTCCTGTATGAGCTTCTGAATTACTCACCATCATTCAGAAAGTGATAAAATTATATTTATGACTATTACATAAAATTCAAACAAGACCTTTATTTACATTAGGTTTTCAAGCAGTGGGTGTTGCAACATACATAACAAAATTTCATACTACATCTTTTATAGGTAATCAGGTTGAAAAACTGATCTACAGAATCAATTTGTTAAAACTGGCTAAGCAGAAAATGTGTCATCTTGGCGTAAGAGCACTCAGTCAATTTTACACCATTTTCTAGCGTTCAGAGTATTTCTGATGTCCTGGTTATAAAAACAGAATGCTCATGCAGGTTAATTTACAGTGAACTCTCTAGTAAATTTTATGTTCTTCACTTGTTCAGAAGAGTATGTCAATACTCTCTCCACCTTGTCTCACAAAGCAATTATGGATTCAAATAGGGAGAAAACTCAATCTACCAGGAGATTTGTAAGAGAAAAAAAATGGATTTAGCAAGACAAGGAGTCAGAACTTTCATTCTGTACCTAACTGAATTAAAATCTCTCATTCTGTAGAAAGCAAGTTGTACTGTAAAGATTAATCGAATTGTTTTATTTCATACTAACATTATGCAGCAACCAATATGAGTGTCTAGGTAAACAGAGACTTTGTGAAATGTTTTGCTGCAAAGCTGACCAGTAATGCACACAAATGATAAAGTCATCAACTCTGCTTACTGCCAGAAATAATAAAAAAAAATGGCTTCAGGAGCAAATAACACTGTTCATACTGATTCATACTGTACTGTGCTCAAGCACTAGTCAACAAAATCTATTAAACTACACGGGTGGAAAAAAAAATCAGAGCAGCTTTGTTATCTTACTTGTGACACCTTATTTAAATTTCAGGCATTACTTCTTTATATCAGCATAAATATGTAGCCTTCTACAAGTTTATGATGTGGTTACAGACATAAAATTGTTATAGTAGAAAGCAAGAACTAGTTCAAGGAATTTCAGACTTTGAAATCAGCAAGAGACAAAGCTAAAATTCATATGTCCTTTTTCAAGTTATGAATACTTTCACTAAAACATAAATATTTTAACATATATTATTTTTTTCTGACATTCAAAATTGTAAAGTCAATATGGCAGAATTATTGTTAAAAGCACATATTTACAAATATTCTTTTTTCCATACATAAAGTATTTGGCATAATTATAACAATCTTACTGCATACACAACTGTTTGCTTCTTTTTCACATAATGGTACACTCCTTATTAAAATTTACCAATTATGTACAAAAATACTTGAACATTTATTATAGAAAACTTCTATAACTACTGTCAACAGCTTGTAACTGCTGAAGGTTTAATTGAGAGAATATAAAAAAGTGGTCACTTTCTTCCAGTTAAACTATCAACAAATCAAACACAGCTAAGATCAACATGAGCTTCCCAACAAAAGAGGGAGAATATTTTTAACAATATGATTTAAAATGCAGTTCACATATCTGTTCCCAAACATATTTAAACAGTCAATAAAAGAAAGAGGATAAAAAACATACATACAGAAGGTGCTTTTTTTTTTCCTTCCCCTCCACATTCCTATGTCTTGGCATTAGCTTTCCAGAGCTCTTCAGATGGCAGTCACTAAAATACAACCTAAGGCCGAACACCATTCTCAAAAAAGATAATGGTGATGAACTTAAGCTAAAAAGCAAATCAAAAACCTGGCTCCAATGGCACATACACATCCAAGGAACTGTTCAGAATTTCTGCTAGATTTTTACATAATTATTAATGACCTTCGCAATTAGCTTTTGAAATGTATGGATTAAAAACCAGACATTGGTATTTTTAAAAATTGGTTCTTTTAGTGAATTGCCTTGATACTAGTCAGTACTGATTCTTGTACACAAGTCAAACGAACAATTCATTTGTACCTATTTCATACACAGATTGTATTCTAGAGTGAGCTTTCAAAAACAGCAGAGAGCCTTCACTAGAAAACTGCTAGCTTTAACCCCCCCCAAAAACTAAAACAACAACAGCAACAAAAAAATACATTAACTGGAAGAATAAAAGTAAATTGCACCTCAAAAAGAAAAAGGATGTGTCAGGTACATACACTAATGGTACAAAACCTTATCGGGATTCACCAGAATGATGCTGTACGCTGAATGAAATACAGGTATTCTTCTATCTTAAAAATAACATAAGCCAAGTGTGTGTTTCAAAAATTCCAAACCACATTATTACAACAGTTCTCTGCTGTATAACTTGCATTATATCTCAGTTTTTCCACATACATTTGAAATGACCAACCTGTTCATCAGATAAGAGAAACAACTTTCAGCCTACTTGCAGAAACATCCTAGTCTACAGACTACTTTGTTAGAAAGCGTGCATTTATCTCTAGTAGCGAAGATCCAGTCAATATATTCTGCATTTTGTAAGAAGCATTCAGCTAAATCGAATGAGAGTTGTAGGGTTTTAGTTTTAATTTTTTAAATAAAAATAAAGTACAAATAAAAGCATTTATCAGTATTCACCATCATGAAATTAGAAAAAAGATCCTCTCATTCATGCTTTCTATAATATCTGGCAACCTAAATTAGTAATTTCATTTCAAATGTGCAACATAATATTAATAAGCATTTCGAAATTACTCAAAAGAAAAGGTGGACAAAATATTAAAGTGCCTAACTAAATGAGTTTTACCATTTTTAAAAAATATTATTTCTCGAACAGTAAAGAATGTGTTGCAATTAAATATAAAAGTGGCTTCTCATAGCTGAGAGACTTTGCGGGGCAGAGGCCTGGGCCGGGGAACCTGCTCAGTCCTCCTGCTGCTGTTTTCCAGGTTGTTTGGCCGAACCAGCTGTGGCTTGGGCGGCAGTGCCGGGGGGTCTGCGGCGGGCGGGATGGAGAGGCTGTGAGGTAGAGGAACGGGGCGTTTCAAAGTCCGCTCATACACACTGTAAGGTGGCGGGGTTTTGCTTTCTTTTCTCACAGGCTCCTCAGAAATGCTGTAGCTTGGGACAGTCACTGCTGGTTCGCTGCCTTGGCTTTCAAAGCCTGATGTCTCTGATGTGCTACATCGGCTGAGCGAAGAGATGCCGCTGCTGTAACTCCCTGACAGCGCCGGGGAGTTGGATATGAGCCCCGAGGAATGATACTCCACTGGAGACGGTGTGAATGATTGCACAGAACCCTGCTCAAAAGAAAGGGCAGAAGAATTTACCTGGCGTATAGGAGGGAGAATGTTTCTGTGCTCAGACTGAAAACATACATAGATACAGTGCATGTACTCTGAGCTTTGATAAACAGAAATGGCTGCATCCCTGTTTAATCAAGACCTGATAAAAAACTGATAAAAATCTGGTTTTAATAGTGCCTGGGTACACCTTAGTGGTCATGCCAGTAATTCACATAAATGGAAATAAAACTGTTTTTAAATGTTATCTTACTATCATAACACCCTGAAAAAATCTGGACGTCTTTAGAATGCACCCTTAGTTTTCCCAGCTGGAAGTGGAATCCATCACTGGATGCAGGGCATACCTGGGGGAGTCCTGCCCCCTAACGCCAAAGCCCAGCCACTGCAGCTACTGCAGGCTCTTGTATTCCAAATTCAGTTCCCAAAGCTTTTCCTCACAGCTTTTAGTGCATTGCCATGCAGTGAAAAGTGCATTTACATCACGGCATCATTTTTGAGTGTACCATAAAACCAGTGTCAGAGGGGTAGCACAAAGCAGGTGTCAAGGTCAGAGCTGCTGCTGGGTGCCAGCCCCCTTGTGCTGTTGTAGGAGATGAAAGCATCACCACCCTTCATCTCCCACCATCTCCCAGATGTTCCTTAGACACACAAACACACCACACCACGTGTGCCTCAGGGACAAGGGCCATATGAAGGGGACAGGTGGCCAGTGGCTGCACCAGCAGCCTCACAGGTCAGTGAGGGATGGTGAGGGACCGGGAGCTGAGGGCCCAAGCAGCAGCAACGACAGTGCTGACAAAGAATAAAAGGCAGGGACAATAAAGGCCTACCTAGAACCATCAAGCAGTTCTATTCCAGTGAAGCAGCTTCAACTGAAAACTGTAAAAGGTTAGCCCACATTTTACAAGTTGAAAAGTTCTTGCAACATATCTAATTATGACTGGAGTAATCTGAAACAATCCAGACTTACTGGCCTCAGGCTAAAAAAGGGACGGAGAAATCACATTAAAGACAAATTTCTCATTCCCATTCTTGTTGGACTGGTTTGGCACTCAGCTGCTCAGCTTGAGGTGAGAGTGTGAGCCACACAACAAAGGATAGGAGTAGAGGAAGAGGAGAGGGGCAGGGGTGTACAGAACTGACTGCACTAACTTTAGGCTGTTGAGATAATTTTAGTTATCCATCTAGGACTGGATCCACAGAGCACTGAAATCAATGGAGAAAAAAAAAATCTTCATTTACATCAGTGGGTTTTGTACTATGATGGTTTTCTCTGGCAGCACACTGTTAGAAGAAAGGCTAGAATCTGAGCCCTGTATATGGCTATGGAAAAGCAGAGCAAGTTTTATTTAAAGCTCAGCACCTGGTGAAGACATCTCAGACATTTTGAGGAGCCTGTTTACTTATTTCATGCCATGTTCCATTCCTCTACATGTGAGGAGGCTGCAGCTGCACTCCTACTCCCACACACATCCAGGGTCAAGGTTTTCAAGTAAATTATGTATCTGGCTCAAGTTCCAAGAACACTTAACACTTGGATTAAGTGACCATATGTAAGATTTAGGACCTTTGCTTTTGTCATTCAGAACAACAGCAAATATATGTAAAGCCTGCATGGGTAAGCACTTGGTTCCTGACAGCAGTGCAGGCTGCTTTTACCAGTAGCAAGCAACACTCTAGACACCAAAACAGTCTGGAAGTTCATGGATGCTCAAAGTGAGATCCAGCAGTTCTCAGACATATTTTGGGCCAGCGTTCCTCTTCCAAGCAGGAATCCACAATTTGGCTGTAAAATGCTTAAATTCTGTCCAGACCTATAGAAAAAGAATGTTAGGACAAGCTTCAAACATCCCTAAGAATCATCAGTACCATGTCCATTCAGGATGAAAAGGAAGAGTCACTCATATTTGTACAAGATCCTAATGTTCTAAAGAACTTCCTGGTAAGCAATTCGGGCAAAACCTGGGATTGGTGCTCACTTCAGCAGTATGGTAATAGACTATGGGGCACTCTGATGGCCAGCAGAATTGCTTTGTGATGAATTTGGACCACTGTGCAGACACAAGTAGAAATGTTACAGGCTTATGGGAAAGCAAACAGGACAATGACTGTGGACTTGGAATTAGGGACCTCAAAGGGAAAGGAAATATTTTGGGGTGTTCTTTTCCTCCTCAGGCAATGTGTACCTCTTGAGTATTAGTTAGGCATTGGATTGCTGAGGGGATATTTTGGCAGGGCTGCCTCCCTCTGTCCTTGCATCTGAGTGCCTGAAGCATCAGTCATGCTCCTTTCTATTTGCTCTTCTTCCACGTTGTTGACTCTTGTATTTCTGCCTGCAGAATCATCTTTGCTTCAGTGGGGTGGCAGAGGCAATCCCCAAGACCAATGTCATGCACTCTGCCAACACCAGGGTTTGCCTGGAATAAGCAGGCTCCATGTTTGTGTGCTCCACTGCTGTGGAAAAGACAGATTTCCCAGTCAAGTTTTCCAACAAAAATGTGGGTACCAACATGTGCAAATATCTTGAAACAGAAATGAAACCTGCTCAGTTTAGCCCGGATCTCAAATTACTTTGGATGTTTAACTGCCAGAGAAGAACCAATGCTTATTCACAGCCTATGCTTAATATTTCCTACTGGCAGGTGTCAAACTACTTGCAACTTCTTACAACCTCTCTGGATCATCCTGCAGAGGAAAAGGATATTAAAAAGATTGAAGCAGGGAATACTCTGTAACAGACCCTCTAATCTAACAGCTCTGAATGCTGGAAGAATAAGACAAACAGGTTGCACAACAGTTTTTCCTTTGCTGGCACCTCCCCTTCTACGTTGGAGACAGAAATAGGTATATGATAAGAAAAAGAAAACATAATATAATCCGAAATAATATACATTAAATATATACCATCCCAAATAATATACATTAAATATATACCATCTACCCCACAACATACAAGATTTGTCCCACAAAGGCAATTCACTGCAATAAGATAGTACCTTCATTGGTGATCTGCCAGCAGGAGAAGGGGAAATGGAGGCTATGTGTCTTGCTGGTGATGCTGTAAAGTTAGAAAGATTTCAGTGCACTTGTAGCATTAAAAAGATTTCTTAGTGAAAATTGTAAGTGGATAGGAGATCATTCGATACATAAACATTATCTCTAGTTCCCCTGGCCGATGGCTATAAATAGTTTTAGAGATTTTGTTTATTTTACTTTGTTCTCTGGATTATCCTGCAGTACAACCAAGTATAAGAAATGTCTGCCTTTTCCGACAAATTTTATATAACTGTAAATTGAGTTATAATCTACCAAATGATAACAAGTTTAAAAAGAGTCAGTATAACAACTTTTCCGTTTTTGTTCTTAAGAAGTATATTACTTATTTGTAAGACAAATAAGGAAAATGGAAAATACATAATATACATAATATTATAACATAGTATACATAATATACTTATATCAAACATTTACCTGCAAATATACTAGAAACATGCCTGGACAAACTCAGAGGCATAATTATAACATGCAAAAAGTTTACTCACTCCCTTGAGAACAATTATATTTATAGTATCACTTGAGCAGCCTTTCCTTTAAATGAAAATTAATCTTTTGAAAGGCAAAATGGTTATAGTAACAGAACTCATGTACTTTTGTGATTGCTATGCATTTTCTGGCCAGTAAGATTCTTTGTGGTTAATGATCATTTGTGATTGCTAACCTCCAATTATCATAAAATCAAAAGACTAAATTTGATCATCCTCCCTCGTACTAGCATGAACTGTCTGAAACTACTCATTCATTAAGTGAAGGGGCAGAGTATTGGGAACTGCAGAGAACATTAACAAGATGAAAATCCCACAAAGGCAGTTCTACAGCCTTTCATGTAAGAAATCAAATAATAAGTTAACTTGCCCAAGAAGTTAAACATCAAACAGAGTGGAAAGAATCTAAGCCCTCAAGTACTGGAGCTTTACCTGAAATGCCCATTAACTCACCAGTCTGTGCAGGTCTTGGTGGAACAGGAGGAGATACAAGCTTTCCACTTTCAGATGTGTTTCTGGCTTCCTTCCCACTATCCAGGCTCCAGCTGCTGGGGGTGGTGTTTACAGCTGGAAGAGAATGAAAAAAACTGTCATAGGCATCAACACTTCCAGTTCTCTGACTTGCCTTTATCCATGAGGGTAAAAGCACACAGAGTGAAAACACCTAGCAACTCAATAAGCATGCCTGAAAAGCTCTCATGATTACATTTGCACTTGCAAAGCTCTTAAATAGCAGCCGTCAATCTCATGGATGCCTGCTGGATGCACCTGGCCCTCAGGTCCGTTTGTGACTGTACAGCAGTGGGGGCCATCACCAGCAGCAGCAGCTGAGATTGCACTCTGGTGCACTGCAAATCCAACCACAAAGGGAGATAAGCTTGAAGCCTGTTACTATAATCAGTTTATATTTGCACCAGACTCCTATTTAGAGGTTTTCAGGCAGAGGGGAATAGACTATTCATAAACTGTTTCCATTAACTCATTTTATACACAGAAGGGACTAGAGAAAGGAACCCTCCAAATTCCTATCGACTTCCTTCATAAAGCTTTCCGTGTTCACAATCTTGTGTTGCCTGTATAGACTACAAATTCAGAATTGAAAGAAGGTGGAAAGAAGGGCACAGACTGTAGGGAGTAAAAATTGGAAGAAATTAAGTGTCTGACAGAAAAAAATATCAAATTCATAAATTATTATGGACTGAGAAAATTTCTATACACTCTTTGTATCTGTGGTCAAGGATCTCTGCTTGGTCATATAAATTGACTGTCACCTTGACATGCATAAACTTGGCTGTTTTCTTAGTCTGTGTTACCTAGAGCAAATTCTATGACTTTAACTGAATGATCCCATAAGGTCTGGAACAGCTTCCTTGATAGAATTGGATTATCTCAAGTCATCAAGAAGTCACCAACATTGGAAAAGTCAGACAGACAGAAAGACAGGGCATTTAACACGGACAGGTCAAAAGCTGATTTGAAAAACACAACCTTCATTACACTTCCTGGAAAAAAAAAGTTGAAAATAACTGCTTCAAACCTTCCCATTCATCTCCCAAATACACCACCAAAAAATTCTGTCACCTTAAAAGCCTCAAACCTCTTGCCCTGCCATGACAGTTTCCTTCTTGCTTACTTGCTTCAATTGAGAATAGAGAATCACATGCAAGGAATCTGTGTTTATTTACAAAGATGAAATGAAAAAGCAAAGTATTGTTCTAACTGATGGCATCAATTATCGTTCTTGTAGCAACTCTGAGAGCTCTCAGGACTGCAACCCCACTACACACCAGACTTAATTCAATAAGTACAGTAAAAATAATACTGGTCTCATATCTGAAACAATATGGTTACAGTATAATTGCACTTTAGTTGACCCTGAGATCAGTGCGCAGAATAATCTATTTTCTAGAGGATTATCTTGCTTTGTTATTGCCAAAATATGCAATACAGTATTTGCTTTTTATTGTAAGCTGTCACCTAACAGTGTGGCTTTGCCCTCATCCTAAAAACCACCTGGCACCAGACGTAGGTACTTCAAATGCCTGAATCTCTTGACAAGCCATTTTTTTTTCTTTTAAGTCATTCAAGCAGTCAGTTCTTAGGACGGCTAAAGCCTTCAGAAGAGAATACTTAATTTTAATAATTCTGTGATGTGCTTGGCTGCATAGGCCAGTGGAAAAGTTTTGCCATTTCCATGTTAAACTATTTCGTATGTTTTTCAGCCCTGTGAAAAAATTCCACCTGTGTTTTCATAAAAATGTGAACACAACAATACCTATAAAAAACAGCTCATATTAAAGAAAATCTGATTCCTGGTCATTTCTTATTACAGTATATTCTGAAAATAGTTACTTTCTATACACATATTTTACTGTATCCGTTATTCAGCATAGTAGAAAGGTACCGTAATGAAATGATGGAGCATATTATAGATGTGAGGCACATAATGAAATCATGGTACAATTACTATGCCAACAATATTGGATTTCCCTGTGTGCAAAATTATAGGAGGCAATATTTTTTCTACGGAAATGCATATATTTCTCATTTACTCTAATTAAAAACAAAATCCCCCAAAAGCAAGGAACCACAAATTGGCATTCTTAACCCAAGTATAACAAGAAGCACACTGAGTTATATTGGGTAAAGAGGACTTGCAGGTACCAAACTTCAGGACTCTGTCCATCTCTTTACCTTCTCTTTGTCCCATTCTCCAAAAGTTGGCTTTTTACCCCATGTGTCTCTCTGGAGAAGCAGAAAGGACAGCCCTCACAGGTAGTCTGCTGCAACTTGCTGCTCCATCATCCCCTCCTGCAAACTTCTGGGCCTTATTTGAGTGCAACACTCAGTTCAAATACCCTTTTTGGCAAAGTGTTTTGAAGCTTAGATTTGTTAGCATAATTTATTTAGTCAGAATGTTTTGAGACTCGGATATGACAGTACGCACTCAAAAGAACTGGCATTCTGCAGGAACATGATGGAGTAATTAAAATTTTCATTCTTTCAAGACTGGCATGTTGCATCATTTCCACTCACCTTTGTCAGAGCCAGGCAGATTGGAATCACTTCGTGGCAAAGCACCATCTCCAATATGATTAAACAGCATTCTCTGTAAATTGAGAACAGCATGGTTTACACAGAGCTGCTGTTGTATTTCAGTAGCCTTTAAGAAAACAAATATATTTTTGTTATTATCCCCCCTCACCCCCAGGTCTGCTTTGGAGGCAGAGTGATAAACATCACATAAAAAAATAAACAGTTTAACAGAAGTATGTGTATACAGATAGGGAGTAGAATCGTTTTCTGAAAACTGTACACACAGAAATTGGAGGGAGGATTATTATGTACTGAGTTCTGACAGTTTCCAGCACCTTAAAAAACATAATACAGCTCATTCCTAAAGAGATATCTTAATAGATTATTAAACAAATAGAAGCATAGATTTGCAAGAATTTCATTACAGAATCAGGATCTGAACAAGGTAATATTCAAGTTCTGGCTGTTACCCAAGAAAAGTATTGTGTATTGTTTTCCAACCCTGACTTTTTTGGTAGCAGTCTTCTTACTTCTCTTGTGGATAAGAGCTGTTCCATAAAGCATGTCTGTATTTTCTTTTCTTAAAATTCACTTTGTTTACAAATCACAGTAACTGTATGAAAAAAATTAAAATTCTACCATTTATTTCCTTTGACAGCATTCAAATAATCCATGGGTCACTAGTTTGCCTTGAAAATGTATGCAAACAGCATACAGTTAATCCTACAAGTAATTACAAATGAAATGGGAACAGATAAACTTTACTCTTTTTTCTTAGTTTTTTCTTTCTTTAAAAGCAAGATCAGACAATCAGTGAAATCTAAATAAAATCCAGTGTTCAGAAAGGACCATGCCAAGTTGGTGAGGCACAGTGCTGTGGTTCCACAAGATGGCAAACCCAGCTGCAAAGTGATCATCAATATGTTGCAGCTTCATGTTACAAATCAAGGAACAAATACTTGAGCCCAATTCAACTTCACTTTAAACATATCAAAGACAGAATGCTTTGGTAAACTGGGAGCTACAGTAGGTGTGCTGTATGTCATACTAGAGTCATACTGGCTCAGGTAATATCTATTTTCCTGGTGTTACCATTAAACTGAGGTGATATAACTACATATGTACTCTGATGTGACAGAAAACGTGATCATATGTTCCTGCCTGGTCTGGATTGAATGTTCACTGCCTAGTGAGTCTGCAGTGCACTAGGATGTGATGGACAAGTGTTGAAGTCCATTTTCTGTTGCAAAGGTAAACAACAGCAGCTGAAAAATCAACTGAAATTGGAGGAGATAAAGAGACAAAAGCTGAATGAAATACAGAGAAACAAAGACATACTAAAAAGAATGAGATATAAAACCATATGGAAGAACAAGAGCAATTACAGGATGTTTAATGACACACAAATAAAAGCCCCAAAAAGATGAAATTCAGAAAGCTTCATTAGGAAGAATAATAGCACAAAACTAAGGAGGCTTGTTGATCAGTCAGTGACAGCAGGCATTCCTCTTCAGAGTATGGGAAGAGCTGGAGAGACACTGTACAATCATTCAGCCAGAGATCACAAAGCAAGCACAAATGGATGTTGACTAAAAACAGCTGTACACAACCTTGAGCATCAATTTCAATGAGGAAGTGGATGCAGTACTGCTGTGCTCTTGTTCTGTGAAGTCTATCAAACTTCCTTAAATAAGGTAGCTCTGGCCTGAAAGACTTGAACTGTAGGAATTTGCCTGTGTATCTCATCTCTCCCAGTTGAAACACTACTGTGAAAATTGCTTTCATTAAGCTGTAACAAGTAATTCATAAATGGGTGGTCCTTTCCTCCCAGTGTGTCCAACCACAACTGTTGAAGTGGTGTTAGAATAAAAGTAAAAAGGACAAGGAACAGTTTGAGCAGCTAAATTTAAATGAGAGTTGCAGGTATCTCTAAGATATCTCCTTACAATTGTCCAGAGGAATTCTTTCCCCTTCTTTATCAGAAGGCAGAGAATCAGGATTTTGTTTCTGATCACAGTCCATTTTTACTGCTGAGGGAACAGCATACTAGAGAAAGAAATTTCACCTTTCCCCAGAAAGATATATCCTCATTTATGGCTATAAGGGCAGAAAGAAACCGTCAGACCTTCTCATCTTTGAAATATACTTCACTGTATGAGCAAGTTAATTTTCTACTTACCCTCTCATGGGACACTGAGGGTAGAGACAGATTGGGAGATTTTCCTGCTGGGCGAGTCTCAGAGAGAGCGGAGACTGGGCCTACGAGCTCCTCAGCCTCCCTTATGCAATCTCGGATAGAGTGGGGGATAGAAGTCGCATTCCACTTGGCAAAGCAAGAGTTTGTAGTCTGGGAGCAAAAATGGGATAATTTTTCTTTGCGGCAAACTGTAAAACCGCTTTATTTAAAGAGCATCTCCTGAACTTTCCTGTCTGCTTTGGCTCCACTACCACTGACAAAGTGCCCAGGAGATCTATCTGCTGTAAGTAGTTCCCGAGAACTGTCCTTAAGTCTGGCTAAACTTCAATGTCACTTCTTAAGCCCTCAGGTAGTAGCATGAGGACTTAAACAGAAGAGAGATTAAAAATTAAATCAAGAGCCAGTTCAATAACTGAAGAAACAAGGGACAAGAAAAGAACTAATGAGAAACCAATAAATAATTTCTAAAATAAAGAATTCTGGATCTGGTTTTTATCAGAGGCAAAACTTCTGGTAGACATGAGAGTGTTGAAAGGAGAGCCTTTAACACTGTACGTATGTTCTCATCTTTCTCAGGTTCAGCAAGAGGTGCCTTGTGTAATGGCAGGGATTAGAACAGCAGCTGTGTTAAAGAAAAGCACTTTAGGAAAATAGGTCCATTAAGAAGAAAAGACAAAATAAGGATTCAGTATTGGCCAGCTTACCAAGCTCATGCTGCATTTCAGAATACTCAAAAAATACATGTTTCATACAGACCAATATAACAGTATTTTAAGGCAAGAACACAATACATTATTTTCTCTGGAGTAACAAAATGTCTATCATTCTTTTCTGAAACTAGATTGAAAAATAGGAATTGCCACATGGAATGGGTTATTATCTCACAGTGGCTAGGATTAGCTTTCTCAGAAGAAATAAACAGGAGCTCAATATGCCATGATAACAGTTTTTCATTCTTTGTCTTCTTCCCTAGATTGAACAAATGCTGTTGTTCCACACAAGCAGGCTGTGTCATCTGGTAAGTTTCTGCATCTCTCTCTCACTGCAGTGAGTAAATGTAAAGAAACAGACCTACACCTAAAGAAATCAAGCAGAAATGTGATCAAGCACTATGTATTCTATTCACATCTCATACATCTAAAATATTTTAGAGTATTTGCTTATAAAAACATAAAAAACCCCTTGAAAATTTACAACAGTGAACAGACACTGAATCTGCTCAAATTTCAACATGCGCCTTTATTGTCTTCTGAGCTATTTGTGCTCTGAGGATTCCCAACAAACTTCTTACCTGTGAAGTTTCCGAAGGAGTAGGGTAGATGGCACTGCAGGGCCTCTCTCTGGGAGACAGGCAAGAGTTTTCTCGGGAATGCTTATGTTTGTCAGACAACAGAGGAGAAGCTAGAATATAAATGCGTCAAGTGATTAAATTCATGCAGTGAAACTCAGACATTTCAATTCTACGCTTATGACAAAAAAATCCTCCATCTCCAATAATTCAGATTCCTCAAATGATTGGCCAAATTTGATGTCTGACCAGTGACATCATGCAGAAATTCAGCTGTGTAATATATCTAGAGTCATTTAATATGGTTTACCACCAGCAGATGAGCACTGACCTCTGGCACTGGATGGAGCAGAACTGGTCACATTAGGTGAAGCAGAATGAGTAGAGCTCAGGCTTGAGGTAGACGGACTAGGCTGTGTATAGAAGAGATGCTGCTATTAACACATCGCACTTACTGGTTTGGAAAACAAAAATTTATACCATATTTTTAACTAGAACAAAGAATTTGTAACTGCTTAGAGTGGTTTATCAGTAATTTAAAATAGCAAACCAGTATAAAGAGCATTAATCTCACTACATAAACATGTAGTAACATACTAAATAAATAGAAATGTAATTAATAGAGTAAAATAATTACATCACAATGTGACAACTGTACAGAAAAGCCTATGCAAGGTCAGATGACTTTGCATCATAGTCCATTGCTACTTATTACATTTGTAAAAAATTAATGCTCTAATTTAAACAAAAAAAACCAGTTACATTAAAAAAGTTATTTCTAAGTGAATGAGGTTAACATCTCATTTAAAGATTTGGTTTTTAAAAGAAGCATCAGCAATAGCTTTGAGCTGTGTGAATGAAATAATAGAAACATTAATTTAGTAAATAGCCTTGTAAGAAAAATTCTGTATAGTTTAAAGAATGACAATAAATTATACCTGCATGTTAAAAACTTCATCTGAGCTTTCCGACTGCCCAGTGATGTTGCTGACTTCAGCAGAAGCTTGGGATGACAGTGATGAGGATGAATATCGATTGACAGCTGGGTAACTCAAGGGGCTATTATAAGAATGATGAAGTATAGAAAGGTTAACTCTGTCAATCACAATTTCTCATGTGAGAACAGCACATGTTTATTAATCTTTAAAATTTAACTGGGGGAAGGGAAGGGAGGGCAGAGAAAGAAGGAGAGAGAATACATATACCAGCTATTCAAGGCTGAACAAACTTCAGCCAGACCATACAAGAAAACATGCACATAATAGAAGTATTTATGGGTCATCTTCCACGAGTAGCAAAAATATGTCATTACTAGTATTGAACTTGCCTGCGTCGCGGTATTACCCTGGCAGCATCAGGGCTCATAGAAACAGGAATGGAATTCCGGCATACACGAGGACTTCCATTTGGGAAATGAACAGGGCTAGCTTGCACACAGGCAGGAAATTCCTGGCGAGTTATTAAAAGAAGAGTAATTAAAATGAACATAATATCATTAAGCATTTTGTAAGATACATATAAGATTTATAGACATATAAATAACTACATATAAATGTAGTTATATCTGCATTTTGGATCAGCTTCGTCATTAATATGAAAAATATTTTAACTTTTTAATAGTGCTAGTAAAATGTGACTACTTTTCTCTGCATGGTATGGAAAGTTTATATTTCTCTTTGCTTTGTGTTACTACAAGAAGGCTACAAGCTGTAATGGGGACAAACAACCAAAAGATGTCACTGTTTGTTGCTTGGGAAAATGAACCAACCCTTAATGCAGCTGAACAGTCTCCTGGACTATCCATGCACCTGCTCATGTACCTGTATTCCCAAGCTTGACTTCATCACAAAGAACTGATCCACCAGCTTTTTGTGCAACGGCCTCATGTCCTGTGGCACCACCTTTTCATGCACTGCCAAGCCAAAATCTAGAATCTGGGCCTGCAGAAAGGGAAAAATATTTTTGATCCATTTTCTTTAAGCTCTCATCATCAATTAGGATAGTAATTAATAAAAGAACCAAAACAACAAAATGCACGATTTTGTTTGGCTTAAAAACATCTATACAAATATCTGTAACCAAACAAGGCCGAGGACTAAAAGCAGTAACACACAAGAAGATTTAATGCCTCTTCCCATTCAACTTTACCAAAGGTTTCAGCTATGCAAATTCAATGTAATATTAATAAATACTACAGATAACATAGTGAAAAATCTGACTAAATGGCAGCTTTACAAAGGAGCAGTTCTAAACCCTAAATAAAAGTAATTTTCTGCAAGAATAGTTGTAAAAAGCATGAAACAACAGCAATGGTCACATCCACCAGAGATTCTGTAATATATTTGCAATGAAGTCCATGGTCCCTTATCCTATTTCAATTCCCCAGAGACCTCCATAAGTGGTGGCTTGATGCATAATCTTGACCCAAGGCATGACAGGTTTCAGAACTACAGTGCTAAAACTTTAATCTTGCTCAAATTTGGTCACTCACATTCAAAATATTGAAGTGGCTACATGAGAAATCAGATAAATTCAAATTTAAAACCAAAATAGCTACAGTGTGCTGCAACATCTTTGGATGATCAGGCTGGCTGATGTTTTCAGGCAGCCTGCGAGCGGGCACACAGCTGCACAGCATCCCTGACCTCAGGGCAGGACTGCAGCACATCCATCCACAGGCACAGCCACCCCGGCCCTTCTGAATGCTCCGCATTAAATCATCTGTGAGCGCCAGAGGGGGTTTAGCTGCTATTGCTTGGAACCCACATTGTTGTTACGGGAAGTTATTAACTCCAATTTTACACTGTAAAGATTAGTGAGATTAACTGAAGCTTGAAAAAATAAAATTACAATGTCAATTACTATACATTGTCTCAGTGAAATTAAAGTGAGCTCAGTGAATCTATTCTGATTTATACTGTCTGAGGACCTGTCACTTGGCTGATCTGAGCAAAAGGTACCACAATACTGAAGAAAAATGGAATTTCCATCTTGCCAAATTCCAATACTGTAACCCTTTTTATTCCAAGCTGGCAACAAAATTTGAAACTTCAACATGCTGCATAGAACAAAAATAGATATATGCCAGTTAAAAAAGTTGAAATATTAGTAATATCTTTGATTTTAAAAAATGCAGCATTTTCAAATAGAAATACTTAATACTTGAGGTTGGTAGTTCATTGTCTTAAAAATGAACGGAGAAATAATGCAAAAAACACATAATGCATAGAATACTCATCTGCTTAATTTAATCACTTTATATTTATTTTACTGCCTATGCACTTTGCCAATTACTACTAGATACCTTTCATTGCAAGAAGACTTTGAATGCTGTTTTACTCCTATGGCAAACCTTGCAGTGAAAACATTTTTCTGTAATGTTGGTAAAATACAAATGTATGCTGAAGTCATCAAAAGTTTCAATGAAATAATGTTTATGCTGTAGCAGTGATAAAATATTTTGTATAAATATTTGAGTGTGAGTATGACAAGACAGACCTCTCACTCAAGCTTTATTTTATACAAAACAGTTTGAAGTGATTTAAGGTGATGATGGAAACAACTATGGAAAAAATATTAACATGTCCCAGAAACCTACTTGTATAGAAAGTTACTCTCTACTTGGAATCTAATTCAGAAAACACTGTAAACCACAGGGCAATTATTAACCTCTGATATTTCTCATTTTATTTGGGGACATTTTTAGCTAGAACAGCTGGCCAGGCCACCTTGTCAGTCTTTTCCCCACTTTACCTGCTCAAGCATCAGTTCTCTCAAGCGTGTGATCTTCTCTCCATCTTCTGGATGGTTTAAGACGTATTCTTTGACAAAGAATGCCTAAACAGAATAAAATTACAAAGTAAAACAAAGTGAGCAAAAACATACCACTTTTGTTTCTTTTTTTTTTTAAAAAAAGCAAGTTTCTAGATAATGTTTTCAAAGTTCCTTTCAACTGCAATAATGGATAGTATGTGTTAAATAAGTAATCAATCATATAGTCATTGGTGGAGATTATAGGCAAAAAAATGTAGCCACTCTTAAATGGAATTTATGAGTTGTTCAATGTCTCAGGCAGATCCTGAAGCAAATTCTGAAGCCTGCAAATCAGAGTTGAAACCAACTCTGGTTGGTTTCAGGTCACATGAACAAAGTATGTCTTCCCCAATATTGTGACATAAGTTTCAAGTAAGTACAAAGAGTGTGATATTCTTTTCTTTTCTTACTAGGAGCTTCATTACTCCTTTAATGTAAAGACATCTTGACAACAGTGTGGAATTGTATACTATTATGTGCTTTAGAGCTGTGACATTATCTTCTTATTCTCTCTATTAATATAAATAACGTTTTGAGTACTCGCAGTGACAATGATGTCACGAAGATACACCTTGCACTTCAGGAGCATATGACCAATATCCAACTGTGTTCATGAGCTTACATGATTTTCCAGTCCACCTCCAAAGCTCAAATTGCACCAGCTATAATACCCCAAAGTCATTTTACCCACCAGCAATTTTGTGGACATAGCACTTCCCCAGTTTGTTCAAGACTGCATCTTTCTTAATAGAGCAACTATTCTCCCCTGCAAGGGGATTATATTGAGTTTACAACAATTCTTGACAATACATTTATTTCACATAGTCCTTTCACTGCAGATAAGTAAATTTTAAGAAGTCATGTTTAAATCATTAAAAGGAGCCCTCTGATACTTGCTAAAATCCCAAACCCCAAACTTCTGCCAGCTGATGTTTTTTTGTCCTCAGCTACAAGCTAAATGTTCTTCCAATATTGAGCAGGTGGTGTCCCAGCAGTTCTGGTTTTATACAGATCTATAACTAGATATAGATCTGTGAGTTAGAGATGTAATAATCTAACTGCAAACAAAATCACAAATACTTATCAGAATTTGACTAAATCCAGTAACATTTTTGGAACTGGTGGCTTCCAATAATTAATCATTAAAGGGCCTCTACCCTTATAGCACATGCAAAGGAGTGAGAGAAAATGTAAGTTATAGAACAAATTGCAGTTAAGATGTTTTAGTGGGTACAAAAACAACTCTTCATGTTTTCTAACAGTGTTTAGAAAGTTTTTTTAAAAATCAGTCGTTCAGTCTACAGACATTTTTTACCACGCATACAGGAGCTGCATAATAACTATTGCTTGTTTAAATTTTCCTGGAATCTGTTCCTGTACAGAAACTAGTGAATGGATAGCTTTAACATCTGCAATACCAAGGGGCTGAAAATTAGAGATAGCTGCTTTTTCCTCATCAGAAGAGGGGAAAAAAAAACACAGGAAAAAATTTAAAGAGGAAAAAGAGGGAAGAAGGAAGACAGAATCAAGAAGGCAGCAGATGGTCCAAAGGCACTTCTTAAAACTTGAAAGTTGTCCAAAGGGAAGGAAGATATTTGTAAAGACATGGTCACTCTTACCTCAAGACCAAATGCTCCAATACTGACTGAACTCGAGGTTTGTACAGGGCAGAAGGGAAAAGTAAGTGAAACACATGGGAAGGGAAAAGCATTTACAGAGAACAGGATACCAAGGAAGCTAGAAGGTAAGAACTGGCAAAACAACAGGAAGACATATAAAGACTGAAAAATGGACATGCAAAGAGAAGAACTGGAGTGAAATGGAAGAAAGAAAAGGCTCACAATTATTGCTAACAGTTTTGATGCTTACCAAACAAATTGCTGAAAAGTCCTATTTTAATATAATGAGAGGCAGAGGGCAGAAGGAAATTGAAACATGAACACTGTCCAGGAGATCAAGAATTACAGCCAAGGACAACAACAAGAAAGGAGCAAGCTAGAACCTTTGATATGCTTGTGAAGAATGGAAGCTGTGCACAGACACTGAGCTAGCTCTGACACTGCTAATTCAAACCAGACATAGTTCTGTCATGACTCTATTTCTCCAGGGACTCCCCTCATGGTGCTTCACTATGCTAAACAGTTTTGTTGTTGTTTAAAGGCACTTAGGAAACATCAAAAATGTTACTGGTTTGCTTTAGTCTCACAATTTTCATAACATTGCGGTTTTGATGATAGATTCTAATACTATACCAGACTCAATTTCTTGTAGTTTAAATAAGATGCAGTTTTATCAAATTTAACACTGTTGAGTGAACACTGAATCTTTGAGTCTTTGAGACTCAAGTGGACTGAATGTTATTCAACTCAACATTTTCAAAGGAAAAACCAGCAGACTCAAGTATTTCATAAGACTATTAGGAGAAAAAGGAAGATCAAATTGGGCTGCAAAACAAACCACACCAAAACCCTTTATTTTTACTGGAGTTTCAAAATTCCACAGAATTTTGTGTAAATACAGCATCCCAAACATTTAAAGTTCTCCTAAGGGGATTCAGGAATGATAATATTAAGGAACAACTGTTGGAAACAAATCCAGTGTTAGACATTTCCAAATGGTATTTATTTTTTTAAATCCCCTTTTCCCCCTCCCCCCAAAACAGCTTTTCTTAAAAACTTGGAAAACAGATACAAGAAGGATCTAGAAAATTATGAGATAGATAGACAGACAGACAGACAGATAATTAGTCAGCACAAAAAAGTAAATTTGCTAGTTGGCCAGAAGTAGCTCCTGTCCTAAAATAGGCAGTGTATTATCATAATTTACTTACAATTAACCATTTAATTGAAAATTTCCAAACAAATCACTGAAGAATGCATGGTAATTGTGAATTGAGTCATCAATGAAGTAAGTTTATGGTACTATCTGCAGCAAAATGGTTATTTCCATAAACCACATCTTTAACATTGCTTAAGCCAAAACTGCAATATAGATATAATTATAACCATTATTCGTCTAGTACTTTCTATCCTTAATTCATACAGAGGAGCTGCAACTGTACAGGGAAAGAAATCGGAGTTTTAATAAGCAGAAAGTAAATTGCTTACCTCTTGGTATCTAGCAACTCCACCATTAACTGCTGCATCAATGACCCCATTTAGGCACATTGTAAGAGGGTTAATGTTCTGCATCTGTCGAGTTTGACACTGACTAATCAGTGTTCTTAACTGCTGGTTCTTATTTTCTAAGACTTCAATAGCATTCTCAAGAGGACTCATTTCTACCTGAAAGAGGAGTGAGAAACATGGCAAACAATATTCAGTTGAAAGATGAAACATATTGCAGGTAATTCTTGATTTCTTACAATAAAACAATATTATTCTATGTCCTAGAGTGGGACAGAGAAAGTACTTATCACCTGGGGGAGAGATTTGATTTTATCACGTAATCAATGAACAAAATAAACAAAGGTCCCTCTCTTGCAGATTCATTATCTGACCTTGAGAGATGACCCAGCCCTTGCTGCAAAACATTCACATACTTTCAGGCAGTGGTGGAACCCTTGGAAGTCAGGATTAAACTGTCATTGGTAACTTTACCTAAAATGGGCTTGGGAAGCTTCACCAGGGAAGCTTCAGTTTAGGGGTACAGAGCAGAGCTTAAGTATGGGTGAGCTAGTTTCCCCACCCAAAGTGAAGTCAACAACAGGACTTTATGGATCAGGAATTCAAATGTAAGCTTTGAGTTAAAATGATGATCAAGTTATAGTCAAAGGCAGTCCTTTAGCAGGATGTGCCTGAAGGTGGGGAAGTTCTTTCACAGGTAGTGTGAACTGGTGCAAAAACCAAAAACTGAGCGATGGGCAGAGTAGAGGCCTGCAGCTGCTATAATTTACCAAAACATATAAGCACAAATCTGAGTCATGACCTCATACATGCCCAGGAAAAGTTGCTTTTGGAAATGGTGACTATAATGATAACATGATAGTAAACTGAAGGTCTTCATATAATATGGCCATATTAACCTAGCAAGGACTCAGCAGGAGTCAACTAACAAAATTTCTCATGTCACACACAATTTTTTGACTTTTACTAAACTCCACTTTCGGTTTTCTACAGGAAAATATCAGGATAGTGAACAAATTACATTTTCCTGGTATTATAAAAGAAAAATACAACAGAGTTTTAGAGAAAATCAATTGTACTACAGTATCCTTATATTTAATGGGATTATTCCAAGACTGGCTTTGATAAGAAGGAAAATAGTTATAGATGTTATACGCCAGGGCTCAGCAACTGACCAATTATTTAGAGATTTTTAGAGGAGGTGCACTCCTCTGAACTTATCTGTAATCTATTTAAGGATTTTTTAAAGAAATGGAACAACCAAGGAGAAAAAATTACAGTGTGTCAGTAACAGACTGGTATATTAGACCCTATTCCTACAGGTTCTGTTCAGCAGGGCATGGCATTTATTATAGTACAGGAACTTGGAGAACATTTACTTTTCAAGGACACTGAAGGATATATTAAGCTATAGATATTCTAAGTATTAAAGGTAGCATGGTGCTGAGTTTTAAGGAAGTAATTTGCTGACATTAAATGTTGCCTTTGGGTGCCCATTATTGTTCTCAACTTCTTTTTCCTCAGCTGTTTAAATCAATCCTAAGGGTGGCTCTTAATACTACTTTTCAAGACAAGAGAAATCAGACAACTCAATATACTTTGTAAATAATGTTGTAGCCACCTTGAGATCTTGGTCAAAGACATTACATATGGGTGATAAATCTGAAAGCAGTTCATCAAATAACATATGATTAAGAAAGTAAACCAACCCAAAATGTGTATTGACACGAGTCTCATACTCACCACTTCACGTTTTTCTACTTCAAACCAACGAGATATTCCAGGTAAACTCTGCACCAAGATCAGTGTGGTTCTCTCTACCCATAGACTCTAAAATATATAAAACCAATTTATTTCCCTATTTGTCTCTATATTGTCCTTAATTATTACCAGTTTTCTTTATGAATACCTTCACTAAAGCAACACTACACATTAAAAAAAAACTAACATCCAAATTCCTACTGAAATGTCTATCCCATAAGCCAATGGCACTCGCTTTTCTCCTTACTTTCTAGGTCCTACTACTAAGCAGTAATTTCTGCTGATTTTCCACTCCTAAGCTTTATTACATGTTGTTCCCAAATCTCCAAAAGTCACTCACAACTGAATTGGTATTTTAATATTTCTTTTCTGAACTAACATCTGAGAAGAACAAGAGTTCAGAAGCAAAACAACTTACAGATCACAGAGTGTGATCAACTCTCCCCTGTGAAGCCCTATTTGAGATTCCAGAATGCATAGCTGACGGGATACTCACATGTACTACTTGTAAACACTTTGTGCAAGAGGTTTGTAAAATGACAAATCAGCACTTAGGATAGTGCTTACACAAATTATACTTCTAAGCTGTACAGTTAAAACAAAGCCTAAACTTACATTAAAAGACAAAAGCAACTCCATTATTACCCTTACAGTTCTTTCTTCTAAATTTATAACAAAATTATTATGGGATAACTGTTTTTGTCTGTCTGAATACCAGAATATATTCTGCATCAGGACATGTTTCTATTGGGCCAGAATTAAAATTACACCAAAAGATGAATTTTCACTGTGACATTTTTATTAGAAGGAACAGAAGGGATTTACCTATTAGGGAAGGAATTATTGTTTTTCCCTGAGACAATCTCTAAGTTCAGAGGTAGTTTTTAGTCTTGATATAACAGGAACACGTCATCATGCTGCAGTTTAGTCAAAACTGTCCCTCCCTTGCTCTAGAGAGAGATAACTTTAGGCAATCCTATCCATATCCCAGATTACCTACTTAACAAAGTTTTTCCCATATGCCTAAGAAACTTCTCTGAGAACTACTCTGCTCTCTCCAGTTCTGCCTTCTATGTATCACAGATACAAAAAACCAAATTAATTTTTTCACTCCTAGTCACATATACAAGACCTTTGCATCTCCCATATATTTTTGATATTATTTTAGTAAGAATAAGAAGTGAAATAGTCAAACCTGACTAGTCAAAATCTCCTCTAGAGAATTTGTTATACCACACTCAGTTGAATAATGCAAATACAGATGATGTTTCAATAAGGCAGCTGTTGTTGATATTACAAACAAATCCATAGCTCCAGTAGATCAGGAAAGAGCATATTATTTACCTTGAATTCATTTTCCTTGTCCTTGGTCCCTTTGTGAAATGGCCTGTCATATCGGAATCGCCAGATATGATTTACTTTGTAAAAGCTCTTGATATTATCAGGAATTCCATCTCTCTGCAAGACTTCCTGGTTTTCTGGAATTGGTGTCACTGCATAAATCTGCAAATCTATATATAAAGAGTTAAGGCCATCCAACTTTATTCAACTTAGCAAAGAATATTGACTCCTGAGGCATTACAGAGGAAAAATTCTTTAAGAGGTATGTATCATGAAATGCTTCTATATTATTAATGGTTTGGGAAAGGAACCAGAGATATTTTTTTACCATTTGAAATTTCTTTGTACTGTTTTGTTGAAAATTTCATCTTTATTTCTGAAATAGAGCTACTGACATGGACTAGTACACAAAGTAAAGGGATTTAATTAAATATATTCTTACACACAATATGTCATGCCATGCTAACAAAATGTTGTATTGTAAGAAGTTAAATTACTGTTACTTGAACTGCTACACCATTATCACAGTGGTGGTAGTTCTATAGGTATTTTTAGCTAAAGAAATAGTGTCAAAAACATGTCAAGGAATTTTTAAATAGAACCAAAATTACACAAAGAACTTCCAAACGTAATAGAGTGAACTGGGACAAAATGCAGGGGAATTCTCACCTACCATTTGTTTCAGTGTTGGCACCATGGGATTGAAATTGGCTATAGGTGTACCTACATTTTTTAAAAGCATAGAAAATGTAAGTGCAGGGTATGGCTTTGTGATTATGTGGATACACTGTGCTTCTGCCTGAAAGATGGTCTCATCTGGCTGATTAGCATGTTGCATAGCAATGGCATGTGGGAACTCATTCAACATTCGCTGCTGGAAGGCCTCCAGCCTTTCATAGTCATGTCCTCGGCAAACAAATTCCTTATTCTGAGCAGAATAAGAAAACAAAAAGCAAGAACAAGTTACATGAAAATAATTGGGATCCAAACACACACTCTTAAATAGAGACTTTCCAGGCAACTTTTGCATCATTTTAAGAAGTGAAAGAATATGAAACAAAAGGCAAGAATTAAAATAAGGAATATGGAAAGGACAGATTACATAGAAGAAGGAAATTTTATCATATACGTTTTATTCAGAAGTCTGGGAAAATGGAATAATTACACTTCAAAGTTTTATCAAAATCAGAATGGAGAAATTGCTCTTAGTGGATCAAAGTATGCAATTAACATGACATATCAGACTGTATAAAATATGTAACAGAAATGTAACCCAGCAAACAGTTAAGACAATGGAATGGGTTGGAAGTCGATTCCATTAGGAACTCAGAAACTTTGCTGTGATGTTATACAATTCTGAAGAAAAACATTGTAGAAGACATTCAATTTGCCTTATCCTTTAAATGTTTACCACTTATTAGCCTGGAAAATAAAATGATTCAGTGTTTACAAAACAAAGTAAAAGAATGCTCCTGGCATTGAATTATTAGAGTTGAGACTTTCATGGGAATTGCTACAAAAAATCCCTACTGTAACAGTATTATTGTTCAACTACAAATTAAAATGTGAAAGCTTTATTATGAAGTGTAGTCTTTATTCCTTCTACAGCAAACACAGCCAGACTTACAAACTGCTTTGTCATAAACAAATTAAATCAAATACATTAAGTTTGTCCTTGTTGGTGTTGCAAGCATAAATCTGTGCTGTGTATGTTTAACTTGAAAAATCCATAAGAAGATGCATAAGCAGTGAAAGACCTAAGGTTTTAAAGTACTGCACTGTTGTGTAACTTATTCCACTACTTTTACTCCATCAGTTGCTGTTTAGCAATTTAAACGTTAAATTCTTACTGGTTAATATTTTCAAATTGGGTTATACAGAAGTTCTCTTCAGATGACTATTAGGTAATATCAAGAACTATCTTCCCATTAGACTTTCTGAGCATCACTTTTAAAGGGGAGAGTTTCATGCTTTATTTACCATTTAGAAATTGTCATTTTCCCCACCACTAAGGCAAAGACAAATCGGGCTTTTTAGGCCTCCACCATATAGAGAAGGTTCCTTCATCACTTATTTCAATTACCACAGGAAGAGGAGCTTGGATTATGATTGCAGCTGTTCCATGAATAAGATGGATTCTGTCCTCTTCCCCAGGTGACAGTCAATGCAGCTAAACTACTGCAGACTGTGGAAAAGGGGAACAGTGTAAACACCACTAACATTTTCAAGGGCACTTCAAGTAACTTCAGAATTCCAGATTAATGATCAAGAGTAATAACTTTATTATTTGTCAGTTTTAGTACATTAAGAATCAATGAAATTCAGCATTTAGAATTTCTAAGTCATTAAAAAAAAGGGATTTGGGAATGTAATTGCTTAAATGCTAAATTGCTGATTATCCCACCACCAATGGTGGGACTTCTGACAGTCTTTCTCTGTGCACCCGTCAGCAGAAACAGAACAGGATAAAGGGCACAAACTACCATGAACCACTGGTCTGTGGAAAAGTATAGGGACATAGTTTTCAACATAAACATGAATATTATGTTTATGTGGGACACTAGAAGCCTAGCATTTGTCTTTTCATTAGTCAGGACCTTTTCTTAACTATGAAACATGAGGGTAAAGAATTTCTCACAGGATAAGGACTTGTATATGTATGAACAAATTTTAACACACTCAAAGTGATTATGAATGACAGTATTACTCCATTCTGTTTATTTTCATTTCACTTACCCTCAAAAAGAATGGGAATTTTTTCCCATAGAAACCAACTCTGAAAAATTCTGGCTCCAAACGCTGTTGATCCATAATTTTATCATACAAAGATGCTTCCATCATCTGTGTGAGATTGGGAAGAAATGTAATTAGTCTTTTTTGAAACTGTATTTACCATTTTGAAACTGTAGATTTAGCATCAGCAAAAGGGAGCTCTGGGGTACTGGAATTGCAGTATATCTCTGAGCAACAACTGGGACATCCAGAATGCATCAGATTATGTAATTATACCTCTTAGGGATCTGAAAGTTTCCAAGAATTAAAAAAGAAATCCTTTAAAATATGAAGTACCTATATTAAAGGGGTAAAATGGAAAGAAGACAGTTTGACACATATGACCCAGTAATCTGCTAATCATCCAAACACATGGCAGTAATGTGGTCAGTTAAATCAGCAAAGTCTAATTTCCATATTCAAGACAGTTGTGTCCAAATCATACCAGATTCCAATGATTTAAGCATAAAATATGAGTTCCTTTAAAATCTCACAACAGCAGTTAGCATAACTTTTGATCAATACAACGGGTTTTTATGTCACTCAAAATACTGACACAAAGGAACCTTAACGCCAAAGTCCCCTTTTTCTGATGATATTTTCAGCAAAGTTTTTAATACAGTGGAAAAACCAAACGCAGTCTTAGCCCTGTTTTAGGTAATGCAGACAGTTATTTAATATGCATGTGATATCAATAGCTGCCTAATTATACTGCTATGGAAAATCCCCACACCTCTGTTTTTATATTAACATCAGTGGCACAGACACAGTAAAAGGATATTTCAAACACAAAATACATTCAGTACAATTAATTAAACATGTATAATTAATTATTTTATTCACATGATGATAGCCAGTTTGCTTTTGCTTATAGGAGTCTGCCACTGACATATCTAAATATATGTGGAATAAGCAGATAACAGGGAGTCCTGCCACATAGCTGTGTGTTGCGAATTTTGCATAATGTTGTTAAGCAGCTCTGGATTAAAGGGACTTCACTCAGGCCTAGCAGCAAGCATCCTACATGTACAGGAAATTTAAAAGGGAATCTGTAATACAAAATTGAATCCATAAGAAGCAGACAAGAAATGGGAATACTGAATAATCTTTAAAATACACTATCTTAAAGAACGAGAAACAATGCTTAGAGTTCTAAAATGAAAGAAACAACAGTAAGACTGTACCAAGAAAGATTCATTTTTACTACATAATATTAAACAGACCATATTTTTAAAGAGTAATTAAAAAAATGTAAAGGTGCACATTGGTTGTGGCAAGCTCTTTGCTTGCCATTACAACTGCAAAGATATGCTGCTGCTCCTGAAGGACTTCAAAGAGCACATTCCCTGGATAAACTTTAGGAAACTAATGAAAGTGAATTGGTAGTATTATTTTTCTGCATAAACATGCACACAAAAAGGATATTGTAGAGGTACAAATATTGGAAGAACATTAATTTTATAGTAAAATAAAGCTACCTGGTCTAGTGGAAAGTGTCTAGCAGGAGGGCTGGGACTAGATGATCTTTTAGGCTTCCAACCCAAACCATTCCGTGAAGATAGGATTGTCTCAACTTTCTTCAAAAAGCTCACACTCCTTTTCTATAATTCTTATTGTAGAAAAAAAAACCCTCAGGGTAAAAAATAAGATTTGCAAACCAAACCTAAGGACCATTCTGTGGTAAATTAAATTTTCTAAGTAATATTTTATAACCTAGACTAAAAAGCTTTTGGATTCCTGATCGATAAAAAGTATTCAAGTACATTACCTTCATCTTGCTGAGGTTTCTGTAGTCATAGTAGCTCTCATACTGTTCTGCAATTTTCCTGCATAAGATAATGCCATTTTCCCAACACTGCAAGCAAGTAAAAGATGTTCAGTGATTCAAAGCAACTGTCTGACAATTTGTGATTTATTAGTGGGCTGTTCTAGCTATACTAAGTCATTGTAACTGAAAATATTTGAACAAACTGTCCACTAAACATACTGATAGCTTCTGTGTAATACCGATGAATTCTTTGCAGAATTAAAAATATATTTAGAGACTTATTTAATAAATTATTCTTTTTGGACTACGCACAAAATGTAAGTCATTGCAAGAGTGATGGACAACTCTTTTGACAATACATGAGATGGTCTCAACACAGTATGTTTTTTACATTTTAAAATTGTATTTTTGATACACCTTCTTTAATTTTTGTAGTTTGGAAAATACTTCATTGCACCATGTAAGTTAAACTATATAATATAATTACAGAATTGTTCAAGAAACATGATAATAAACATCCATTTGATTACATTTATTAGGTTTACAACATGGACTTTAGACTAGTTACACAAAATTGTAATGCATTGCTTGTTTGTCAGCAAGACAAATCAGAGCACTAAGTGTATATAAAATTTTAGACTACAGGATAATTACGCTTGCTTAATTCAGAATAGGCACAGTGATGACAATGAACTGTGATCCCTGAAACTAATTCATTTTTAGTTTTTAAGAGATACAACATGATATCATAAGGTGTAAACATAGCCTTTATAATCCTCACTTGGTCACAAAGTGAATTCCATAGCTTTATAAAGTTCATTTCCACCACCTTTAAAATGGGGAGAAATTATGCCATCTTTTATAAAGTGCTTTGACAGTTACAAAGTCAACTGCTAGACAAGTGAAAATTATTCTCATATATAAATGGGGGATTCCTAGGATACAACCACAGGATTAGAAGACACCTACTGCATTGCTAAGTAACAGCTGAATGAGGCCAGTTCAAACACTTCCCCTTGATATAAGAAAAGACTGCAACCCTGGAACTAATATGCTAAAACTAATAAACTACCCTTCCCAGATCCACTCAGTAAAATAGGACTATTTTACCTTTCCCCTATCAAAGTTTTGAATGATGGTCAGATGGAGACACTCCTTACGTTGCCACTCTGTTTGCATGGGGTAGTTGAGAAATTCCCTCAGCGGCCGATCAGACCACTCCAGCAGCTCGTCGTACAGCAGGAGTGTGTAGGCAGCCTCTGCAAGACAAATTACAGCATGGCACTTATCAACACCAAACAAATAAAACAGACAAACAAAGTACACAGAGATGTGAATGCTTTTCTTGAGATGCACCTTTTCTTGGGTAACTGATTTATTTTGACTATTAGGCAGATGGTAGTGCTGGTTTTGGACAGAGTTGCTATCTACAGCTATAATAAATTCAGCTTAAAATTTTCACACACTATTTAAAGTCACTGGGACAGTTCTCCTGGAGTCTGACAATACAAAGGAGACAGAAATTAAGTAACCATTTCCTGCTTAGCCCCAGTCTTCCCTACTGCTAAGGAGAAACTCTCAATGACTCTGCTGTCTGAACAAAGGAACAAGGACTGGAGGATGAGGAACATCAGCAGTGAAAGAGGAAAGAAGACAAGACTGTGGACACAGTCCAAAAGAGACCAGGATTGGGAGGAAAACAGAGAGGCAGATGTGTGCTTAATAGAATCCACTCCTTCCATAGCGGAACAAATCCCTGATAGCTGAGCCTTACCAGCTGGCCATAGCAAGCAATTCAGAAGTGCAATATTTTTCTCTTTTCAATTTTTAAAATTTTATTTAGTTTTTGGTTTGGCAGGAATCAAACCAGCTGTTCCTCTCTAGTCAGAGAGCTGTGTAGTAATCTTTATATCATGTTTGGTAGAAATTATCTGGGAATATAAAAATTATCATTATTTTTACTTTGATTTCAGGAATTCCTCAGAAACAGTACACTAAAATAATATTAAATCTTTTTACTGGAAAGTCAGACTTTGGCAAATTACAAAACACCAGAATTACTACTGGCTATGACAATTCAATTTGGCTAACTGAGCATATGTATTATTGATTTGTAAATTAGTATTCACAGTTTATGTTTCAACTTACAGGACCACTTGGCATGAGTGAGTCAGTACAAAGATGGGCCATGTTCTGGAGATGTACTGCATTGGAGACAGAAGTTCCCTACTGGACTTCTTTTATTGCAGGTTTTATAGGTTGTACATAAGGCAAAAAATAATGATAAAGTACTAAAATACTTCTTGTGGTAAGCTAAGTTTGCCCCAGACAACCATATCCTACTTCTGCCTCTGCCCTACGAGCTCCCATCAGACAGGCAACTTAAGCCGCATTCCACAGTATTTTTTCTAGCAGTAGTGTTCCTCTACATGACTAACTAAGAACCTGTGGATGAAAAAACATCACTGCAACAGATATTTTTGGGAGAGAGCGCCTTGAATCCCAGTGTTGTAAGATGCTAAGCACGGTGCAAACTGATGCTGCACTGGGATACATCCGCGCAAGAGAGACCAGTTCGAGTTGCACAGAAAACCTTAATTCTGGCATCACACAGCTCTCAGGCTGCTTGACTGGTAACCACCTTTGTCATAGTTACAAGCTACATTTTTGTACTCAAGACATGAAGTGCATTCATATATCAATTTTAAAAATCCATGATGTTGATAACAACAAATCATTCAAAATCATTAGGAAGCAAAAGATAGCAGAACATAAGTACATGTTCAGGATAGCTCACCTTGACCTTTCCTTTCTACACTTGGCATCTAAGTCCTTCACTGTAACAAAATTTTGTCTGCTATAACAATGTTGGTTTTTAAAATTATAATAAATTTATATAGAAGCTTTCTAAAATAAGAATGACCATACTGGATTGAAAGTCTGAAGGGTTCCTCTATCCAGCGTCCTATGTCTGGCAGTGCCCGACACAACAAATGAAATACTGATGCCTCAGGGAGAGGTCTGTAACTATTGATTTGCACCAAAGCAGTAAGGAGAGATAAACAGTGTTGACTTAAAATGTGAGAAATTCCATTTATACAGGAAATATTCAAAACATTAGACATTTCTAAGGTGGATATGTAAACATAGAGTCTCATTACAGTTCTCAGGTGACTGAGGGGACACAAGGAATCAGTGCATTTATGTGATTCAGCCTCGAGAGAGATATATTTATAGCTGTAACTGAGTGCTGTATAAAGAAAGATTTGAAGTAATGTTTTGTATAAAAAGGACCTTTTTTTTAACAGAAAATTTTTAGAAACAGTCCAGTAAATCATACTATGGAAAGGAAAGAAAAAGAATTTCATCTCTAGGATGAAACTATGCAGTTAGCAAACTAATGCTGCAATATGTAGAAATGCTGCTTAAGTATCAAAGTTTATTTCCTAATTCCAAGTTTTCTAGATCAGCTGATTTACAAAAGTCTGTGTTGTCTCTGATAAGGTGAGGCAATGGACTACACAAGTCTGTTTTCTAGTTATGGGTGTGAGACAATTCTTCTTTAAGGCTCTCATACCAAAATAAAATTAATAACAATAATAATAATTTTTTAAAAACTTAAAAAGAAAAAAACGGAAAAAAAAGAAAGCAGTGAAATCTACCACACAAAGAATGCAAAAATCACACATGTTGACAATAAACACACAGGAAATACAAAAAGTCTGGAAATAAATTTTGAGCAAAATACTGTTTACAGTCAGAATGGATGGCAAAAGAATTGAAAAAATTAGGTTGATATCACAGTTGGAGGTAACTGGACACATAATAGTACCCAAGGCATAAAGGGAACTCAACACTGTTCAAAGTGTTACTGAGATCTATTATGTAAATGAATAGCTTGGCACAAAAGCCAGTTGTGGCAAAGAGACTTCTTGATAATCAAAACAGTCTTGTGACTCACTATTGCCAGGTCACATGAGGAAATTAAAATCTCTCCTTAACATATCTTGCTATCTAGTCTACATTTAAGTCCATGAACTGCAAAGAGACTGTGGAAATTCCAAGTGACCAATCTTTCTTATGGAGAGCAGAAAAGCATAAGGAAATTTGCTATGACACTATGTACCTGTAAGCTGTTTACTAGTGACCCCCAGACAATTAATCTTCTAAAAAGAAATCTAGACAATTTGAACATATGCAATTGCAAACACTGGGGAAAAGATGGATGTATTACAAGGTCAGTAAAATATTCTGGCAAACAAAGATTGTGATTTAAAAGGATACTGATTTTATCTTCTCCAGCAATTATTGCTGGTATGTAGTTCCTCAAATGAAGTGCATTTTAAGCTGTATAAAAAACAGCCATGCACAGTATCTTCTTATTTCTTCATGTAAAAGTTAACGACCAGTCTTGGCACAAAATTAGTAGTGAGAAATCGTGGACAATAGCACTGCAGATGTGGTATGTGAAGATTTAGAAAGATATCATGAAATTGCAGTACTTGTCACAGGTTTTAGGGTCTCTACCTCATCGTGAGTGATATGGGTCTTCCTTTCTTTCATTTTTTTAAAACCTAGAAATGAGATTCTGAAACAGAGCTATGTAGAAACACTTCACCAGATAGCCAGCAGCATTACAAAAACGTGTATAGGCTCAGATACCACTAAATGAACTCATAAAAACTTCCTCTAAACTGTACTCTTTTGGGGTGAAAAACAACCATATCACACATTTATTGCTGGTGTGTATCAAGAAGCCATTTACATTCAACATGGCTCAGCAAATAGCAGAGCTGTGGGGCTGAAAAAAGCAGTTGTTTAAGAGACATCAATTACGCAAAGAAACACAGCTGTTGCCTGGTATGTTCTGCACTGAGCATACAGCTTACAGGTTTGCAAGACTGCAAACCACAGACCTAAATACCTTTTTCTAGTTTGTATTGGTTACCTGTGAAGTTTTGTGCTTTCAGATGCAGGTCATAAAGCTTATGAATATAGCGAATATACATCTCTTCCTTGTTCAATTCAGTCTTGTAAAAATTCTGAAATAAAATTGAATTTTGTAATAAAATGTAGTAGGTAATAAATTTATGATAATGGTTACAAATAAAAGACTTCAAACATAATACTCTAGAAATACATGCATAGATTTGATTTCTGAGCATATAACTGCTATTTGTTGTCACATGGATAAAATATGGACTGCGATATCATAATTCTTAGTTCAAAACATTCATCATCTATGTACGAGCCTGAAAGCAACAAATGAAAAAGTTACAGGGAGAGGAACACAACCCTACAGCACTGTTCACAAGTACTGCCACATTCACAACAGACAGGCAGCTGAAGTCCTCCTGCGAGACACTCAGTGTTCAGGTTAATCTGCTTTGGTTAATAAAAATTTATAGGCTAGAAGAGTCTCAGCACTGGCTCTCATTAGCAATTTCTGTTCTATTATTTAAATCACTATTTTGAACCCTAAGCAGTTTTTCTCCTAATGCACAGTAGTCTTATTCTATGCCACTGTTTCCTAAGTAGAGTTATTATCAAGGAAAAAGGTGTGAGGAACACTATGAAAACATAAAAATAAAAACTTAATAGAGAAAATATTTTTTAAACTGATTTGAGAAAATTTAGCATTTGTTGTCTCTCTGTTGTGCAAGAGTATTAAAAATTTATTTGAAAATTATTAGGATATGAAATCCACCTTAGCCTGTATGAGTCATTGAAAATCCCATTAAAAAGTAATATGGTATTTTGGGATTTTTAAATATTTTAATTTTCTTTTTGTACAAATCTTGGATGATTTGCTAATAATAGATTAAAAACTCCTTACGGATGAATATAATCCAGGTGCTTTACAGAATTCAGATCATGCCAGATATTTTGACAGCAAACCAGCTGCTTTACGGCTTCATAGTAAATATCATCTCTATTTAGAGCACTATTTTCCTACTGAAGAAATCCTTTGTTCTCTTATGTATAACTGCTACTTAGAAGCAATACCAAATTGTTTCACTGACGTCAAAAATGCAGAATTACAAGTCAGCTTATTTTGGTTTTTTCCCCCTCTGGCTAAAAATACAGCTTTTCAAAAGATAAACCATGAAAAGGAAACTTTCCAAGGTTAGCAGAAGTCAACAAACTTGTCAGTGGAAACTGGCCTAGAATCAAAATGCATCTTGTAAACAAAAATGACATCTTTTTCATACTATGGTTTAGCACTGTTGGTTTGTTGTAATGATGATATCATGACAACAGGAGGTCCTGAGCAGCATTTCTGTCTCTTCTACTGGAGAGAGGATAGTCAGCCCACAGTATTCACAAGATATTCCCTATTACATGCTATAAGTACCAACTTGCATCAGTTATTGGGGAAGAAAAGAAACAAGGGAAATTATGTAAGTTTTGTTGGGTTTGGGAGAGGGGGAAAGGCATGTTTGTTTCTAGGAACTCAGAGATTAATTAAACTTGGAAAGTACTTTGGTGAAGTTTATCCAGTAGTAAGAGACTTAAAACTGAATAAAGCAGTATTGGAGACCCCCTCAGAACCCAGCTATGAAATGCCAAGGAAGACTAACTCCCTACTGTATCGATCTCAGCCTGAAAAAAACAACCAGTGATGCTGTAATATTATTCTCTCAAATTCCACTCCAATTGCAATAAGAAACAAAGTATCTCCTATTCAAATGTGCATCTCTATAGTAGAAAATGCTCAACTGAAATCAAGAAGGGAAAGAAAAAGTATTATACAAACCAAAAGGCTAACAGTGCAGCCAATCTTTTTGCCATCCACTTCTCCCATTTTCATGCAGTCCCTAAAGCAGAAAGTAATGAAAGTCAAAAGGTATGATGTTTATCCTCTTACACTGAAGCACACCTCAGAAAATACACATATTTGACTTGGCAAGCTGACTGAAATGAAGGCACTTGGGTGAACAGCTGACCCAAGTGGCTAAGGGATTTCATGCCTCCTTTTGTAGTACATTGAATACCTCAGTTTTCAAGAAAGCCAATGTTTTCTTTCTGGCTCTGTCATTACTACGTGACCTTTTTTTATCACACAGGGCAAAATATAGTATACTTTCAGCTAGTATAACCATGCTGAAATAAAAGAATAACAGGCAGACATCACCATGTAGTCACTAAAAGAAATTAACATAATTTTAAAACATTCTTGCATACATAAGCTAAACAATTGCCCCAAATACTTTCATAACTAACAGCACACCATTGTTTTGAAAGATTGGGAGTTCTAGAGGTTGCAATCCAACCAGTCCCTGAAGAGAAGTAGAAATTAAGAGTTCAGTCTCTTTGCTGATGAAATAGCTTTCCTTTCAAACTATCAGTGATGATAGCAAGTGGAGTACTAGGTCTCACCATGTGTTCCTATGGAATCAGGGAGAAAAGGAGAAAACCTTACACTTGAGCTCTAGAAAGTGCCACAGTTGGTGGCAATCAGGAGGACTAAGCTGCAATGTGGAGCCTCTACACAGGCTCACAACTGACTGGGAAAATCCCTTATAGTCTCACACTCCTTAAAGAGAGTACATGCCTCTCATTTCTCTCTCCTTTGATCATGTGGTACAGTCAGATGCGAGGTGTTCACCCAGAGATCATAGCTTTGTGTACATACTTACTGTGCCAGCTGACACTACAACTACGCGTGATTGACATAGTGATAAGAATTTTACATATTGTGTAAAACAACTGTCAGGTGATTAGTACTGAGCTCCGTGTCTTCAGACAGACTCGAGTCACTAACCTACTGCCTAAAGTTACTACATTCCCTGACAGGAAACTCATACATGCCACTGGATTTTTACACCATGGGGAGACCATTTGGTTGTTTTCATCCAGCCAGTTGCATTTTCCTGTTGACCAAGCAGCTGCTGTCAGAGATTCTGAGCGCTTACAGCTCATGTATCCATGCGCAGTCACCGTTTGAGCAAGATAATCCTATTTGTTTCCTAATATTTCAAAGATGACAACACTACTTCTAAATTGTGATAATCACTCACCTGTAGTCCAGGAGCCTCTCCATGAGGCGAGTCACAGTGGCAATTAACGAAACGCCACTTTCCCTCCATGTTTCCCGCTCAATTTTCTTCAGCAGACTGAAAAAAAAGAAGCCAGAAAAATTTCACTGATTATTTTTAACTGTTACTATGACAACCTCCCTGCTTTTACCAGCACCTTAATACCTTAGCAACATCTTTGATAGCTAGATTTTCTTTTACAAACACCCTCCCAAGAAGCACAATTTGCAAACAGTGTCTTACCTAGGATAAGGACCAAAAAGTGGAATTCTAGTCCAGGAAGCATTGACAAAACAAATGATTTTTATATTAGCTGCATCAGGTTAAAATATACCAAATACCTAATTTTCAGAATATATTAATATCCCAAAGACTTAACACAACTCTTCCATAAAATTGATATATTCAATTCATGCTGATTTGTCAGAAAATGCAGAATTTAAAGGTGTTCCTAGAAAAGAATATTCATCAGCTCAATATACTTTCCCAACTTTTTTAATAGATTTTTCCTTCTCTACTCTCTTCTCTAATATTTCAGTATGCAAGAAATTTAAGAAATGGGGAGGGACTTCAAAAAGATGATTTCCCCTCTTCACTTAATATTTCTTTTTGAGACCATACTATTATGCACATGTACAACTCCATTAACTTAAAGGGTCATAAGATTCTTTTATCAGAAACTGTTGTGCTGAGTTCTTACACCAATGTAAATGCAGATTACACATTGAAGTGTAAAGATTTCAAAATGGTAATGTAAGTGGAGCTGTCAGTAAAACTATACTTAATATAATTTTCATTATTATTATTGTTATTATTCTTAATATAATTCTCCTACAGGCCTCTGATTTTCACCACTTAAGTTTATCAAGTATTAATCATTTAGGCATGAATTTCCCACATTTTCTCTATATGAATGAGCAAGGAAATATTTATCAACAGAGCCGTGTTACTTTTATGCTTTGGTGCAGGAGCTTAGGTGGATGACATGTCCATGGAGATATTTCAGCAGTCTCCCTGAAAATGCACTCAGTTATGGTTTATTTAGAAGCCTCTGAAAATTGCCACATCCATATAGATGGAGCTTAGAGCTTTTAGAGAGTTGTTAATAGCATCTCTGAACCTTCTCTCTACAGTGGGCAAGCTGTCAGCTCTACTGACCTTCATCTACCCTGAGCATGCTCAGCCCGTGAAAACTCCTACGTCCAAATTTCACCCAACATGAAACAGCACTCAGGAACTCCTACATGCCAACTGCACTAGCTGTACACTCCAGCTCTGCTCCGCACAGACTCGGGGATGTCACAGATGCAATTCTCCAAACGAATTGGAACTAAATGAAGCTGTGCTCTACTGAAAGTGAGGAGGAAATACTGATCTTCATCCTGCACTTTTATATGAATCTTAAACTCGCTTCTTCTCTTAAGGAGGCAATCAGATGTCTTTCCCTCACCATCAGAGACTGGCTATCTGTCATTGCTAGCAGGCAGATGACAAGGCCATCCTTAACCAGAAAACGCTGAAGCACTAAGCTGGTATCTCTGTTTTCCATACAGAATACACAGGCTACCTTACTTCACTTTTGAACCTCTTACCTTCTAACACAAGTTTTTGTGTCTAATAAGAAATAAGAGTAGAGCCTGTCACATTATTAAATCTTGATTACTATAGTGATTTTTCCTTTCCACTTCTTTTGAACCCTATGTTAAAAAGGAACATTTAAACCTAGATTCAACAAAATAATTCCCTATAGTTCCTCTAGAAAAACAAAAGAAGCCTGACTTCTCTTTCAAAAGAGATGATTATTATCTGCATTTAACTTACACATTTTCTTTAAAATTGCATTGGCACATTCATTATAGACATACAATTTCTAATAATGAGTTCATTAGATACATTCAAAGTACTTATTCAAACTGACATCAATGTTGTCCATTGAAAAAATTTATGACTTGCCTTCTGATGCATGCCTCCCTCTCTCCAGCACACATTTCCACCACAATGCACAGAACAAACACTCAGAATGAAAAAACTACTCAAATATATCCTGGTTAAATCTAAGTAGAATTGAATTCCTGTTCTTATAGATCCCCAAAAATAGCCAAGATGCTTGGCTGTCTTCTACAAAGCACTAAGGGGGATAAACAACACAGGGAAACAATAACAATGTTTCTGTATATCCATGCTACTATAGCCTAACACCTGGGCTCACCTAAACAATTATGGTTTGCTTTATTTTGTTTGGTGGTGGTGGTGGGTTAATTATTTTTAATCTTGGGCACCCCAAGAGTAAGAGAATGGTGACCCAGAGGACCAGAGTTCTTCAGGGACAAACACCAAGCTTAGAACAATGTTCAGGCTAGCTCAGTCATGTAGTAAATGGATCTTGTATGCCTCAACCACAGAGTTATTCAGACTTTCAGCTCACAGGCAGCTAATCCTAGAGGTGCCTTAAAACACCTGGATGCCTGTTCTGGAGTACAAAGATCTCACTATAGCCAGAGGTTCCCTGAACAAGTCATAATGGCTCTCAAGAGATTCACTCCAGAGTCCAATGGACTGGGCAGTGCTGAATTCAGTCATGCATTTGGGGAAGAAATTAAGATGACTGAAGACAGCACAGGAAAGGTAGCAGTCATCACTTTTTATATAATAGTTTCATGGCTAGAGAAATCACCTAGAAACTGGCAGAACTCAGTAATAAATGCATGCTCAGCTGAATGTCAGCTACAGTTTCTTCAGAGAGAAGCCTTATTGCCAGGCCCCCAGCAGAACTCATTAGTCTAGGTTTTGTGCTTCAATAATGTGGCCACCTAACTTCAAAATCTGAAATGGCTTGTCTGAAGCCAAACTGAAATACAGCTACAGAAGTAATAAAGTTGCAGCATCCACTGGATTCAGAAGAAAGAGCTACTTGAGTAGCTACCTTGGCTTCTGAGGATTTTATTTTAACCACCAACTCTTTAATAAAGTAAAATCATTCTTTCCCCTGTGCTAATTAAGCCAGGAATTCAATTGCACTATGTAAATGTAGATCAGAACAGCTTTCATACCATAATTACAATGGATAGCAATTGCAACATCTAGTTTCTCATGATAACAAAATGTTCACTACTTCATGCTTTGCAGCTCCTTCAAATGACATCAGGAGCTAATCAGTGAATGGTCACATTCAAGTCCCTAGAAACACATGGATTCAAAACAAACAGTTGTCACCTTGCCCCTACTTCCTCTGTCTTTTTATTTGATATAGATAATTCCATTGTAGGCAGTAAATTCTAAGCACATAATATTTCAGGTATCTCCAGAGATGCTTATAATTTATCCTTGAAAACAGATGTTCAAGGGAAAGATGCAGTGATTGTCTCTGGGAAAAAAAAGCAGTTAACGTGGGAGTTGAGATTTAAATTCATTTTCCAATTCAGACAAAATAAACAGAAAGCATGACAAAACCTGGAAGTGTCACACCTGCTGCAGTTCTCAGGCTGTATTCAAATTAGGTGTGTGCATCCCCTTGGCTACCAGTGATACCTATCAAAAGTAACCACACCTAATCTTCAGAAAGATCAGGTAATATTGCAGCATTTGCTTTCTTCATTAAAGACTAAAAAACCACTGCTTGCTGCAAAACTGAATTACTATTTCAGTTTTTGGGTACCTGCTACACCTCTGCCACTTCAGCCTAAACAAGTCTGCTTTCTTGCACTGTGTAAAGACACTCTAATATTGCTTAGTTTCAGTTACCCATAGAGGAAATAAAAAAACCCCAAAATCTCAGGTTAACTGACTCTGTCTCTTGCAGTCAACTCCCTAAACTGTCCATCTGATTTTCATCACTTGTCTTCACATACCCTAGAACAATATGTCATCCTCCATTTTAGATTAGTATCTTCTACAGGCTCTCCTCTTGAGAGGTGGTAATGTCTATAGTCAAATCAAACTAAAAGAACTAATCATAAATACTACCTTTTTCATTAGCTGGGAGTGAACTTGAGCAGTTACTCTGAAATTTCCCAGAGTTTAGTTTTAACTTCTGTTACACTATGACAGAAACCACAAGTATACTGATGCTGTGAGACATTTTGCAATTTAAATTACCATGACTACATCTTCAGCATTTAGATTTTTAGAAGGTTTTCAAAATTTTTCACTGTATCATGTTTAACATTCCTCAGATTACATTTAACTCAAAACCTTAAAAAAATTAGGATCTGTATTTGATACCAATATGCTTTCTTACAGAATTTTAAGATATTTCAGTGATAGACACACTGATATATTTTGAATAGGTTTCATTTTATAATTAGAGCTTTTCCTTTAACAACTTAATTTTACAGTTAGAATACTATATTACTAAAATATTGAAAACATCTTGCCTTTTATTATCGTTACTCAGATAATGAAAATATCATGATTAACTACAAGAAAGTTCTGTTTTGGATACTGTACTGCTGTTTGCTATTATTCATTCAATTCCATACTATTCTGTCTAATTTCTCTACCTACTTTTGCTTCTATACATGATAAATATTTAGGAACTCTATTTTTTAACTCAGTACAATTACAGACTATTATGTGTTCGCTATTTTCAGACATCAAGACCTGAATCTTGTTCTTTAAACAACGACGAGAGCTAAAAATATTACTTTGAGAAGAAGGAATGATTAAGAAACCATATAAACAGGGAAAAAATCATGTATTTAGTAGTACTAAAGAAAACACAAAAGCTTGGAAACCTGAAGAGGAACAATACATCTCCTACTAAAATAAACACATCAGAAATAAGTGAAATCTTTCACTTTGGTGGAATTGAGCTCTGAGGAACAAGAGAGACAGAGTCCAGTTAGTTATTTTGTACCTGTACTCTGTGACAATAATTTATTTCAGTCAGTGGAATAATTTATGGGCAACTTTAAGGACTTCAGCATTACCATTAGCTTTTCCTATTAGATTTAAGTGACATGTCATTTATTAAAAACCACTAAAAGCTTAGCCAATAATTTATAAAAGAAAATTATAAAAAAGAAATTTATAAAAGAAATAAACTTATCAGAATAAACACAATTGTTTACATCAAACAAGAAATCAACAAGTGACATTACTCAGAGGAGTACAAGTTTCTAGCAACAGAAAATCACTTATTAAACACTTTTTTTTGAATTGTCATGAAGTATTTTCAAAATGCTCCATCTGAGCTCTACCTGCACCCTATGCAATTATGGAGCATTTCTTGCTTTTCTGATTTTAAAATTAGTAGATAATGTTCTGGGATATAACAGATTTACCCTTTCCCAGTTATAGCCATATGCAAGAAGTACTGCCAGACTTTACAGATGCTATACAACATCATAAAATATTTTATTCTTCAGGTTTTAGGGAAACAACAACAAAAAAAAAACCCAACAATAACAAAAAAAAAAAAAAATAGAGCATCACAACTGGTTTAAGCATTTTTTCTCTACAATGACATTAGCATCTGATGCAACCAACTGAACTCAAGGAATTATAAGATAAACATGTTACTCACATACTGTTGAAGAGTTCTCGGTATGTTTCATCACCTTTACCTTCTGACATTAGGCTGTCCAGTTTGTCAATCAGCTTTGCTTCCACCTGCAACATATAAGTGTGGTGTAAACAGCTTCTTTTTCCTTTAATGAGATTAGAGAGAATGGAAGGAAGATCTGGTTTTATGTAAGGGACTTTGCTAAATGCATATTTTAGAATTATTGGTCAATCATGTGATAAGTCACTTCATCTCTTTGAAGCTGTTATCCTTCCCAAGGTTTGTGGGGCTTTTTTTTTTTGGTGGTTTTTTTTTCTTTTTTTTTTTTTTGAGGGAGGGAGCTAATTTAAATTGAGCAACGTGACTTTAAAACTACAGGCTGAGTAGCATTCGCTGCTGCTAAGGCAGCTATCTATTTATGGAGTCAGAGGAAAAGCACACAGCCCAAATAAATTGCCTGATTTCTCACTGCAAGGCTGTAAGCAGAAGCTATTTTCTTAGACTTAAGTAAAAATATCATCTTTTCCGACCTGCATCCTGTTCTTTATAATTTAATATTCATAAATCTCTGCACTGTTCAGAATACTTGGGAGCTCAGACTCTCCCAACCCTCTTATCTGCCAGTGTATTTCATTAGAAATCAAATTTGCTGGACTTACATATTAGCTATCAAAGAAACTTGGTGGTTAAGAAAATCTGGTGGTTAATGACTCTTCCAATGCATGTTTTTAAGTGTATTGATTATAAAAAAAATATAGAGCTGATACATTGTGTATTTATGTTTCAAGCCTCCTTTTTATCAGTAATATATTAACAATTACAAATCTAGGGGAGAAAATAAGCTGTTGTCATTATTTTATTACCGAATAAATCTGTTACAATTTACACTTAAACCCAAGCTGAAAAGAGAGAGAAGCAGAACAAGTGGACTTTTTTCCTTCTCCCTTCTTGTTATCATTTCTGTGGTAAGTTTTAACAATAAGCTTATATATTGATACTTACACCACCTGCACTCCTCCATTTTTAATAGTTTGTTTTGTATTTCAGATGCAGCTCCCACCCTAAGCATTATGATTGCCTGAGAGTAATTAAAATACTTCTACTTTCCTTCATTTTGAAGCAGCGGGAAGGAGGGCATTGAGAATGGTTCGAGGCAGTCTGAAAGAACTGAGTGGGAGCTGCAGGAGCAGATGGCACTCTTGGTCGTTCCTTCCTAGCCCATTAAGAAAGTGTTTGAGCAACCAGAATACTTGGATGTTTACTGAAGAACATCTGATCTTTCTCCATAGTAACCAGAAGGGAAGCTGGTTGAATCCTATCTAACCAGCAGTCTGTACTACTGTAACGCAGAGGCGAAAAACCACCACAACTACCTTGTTGAAAACAGCTCAAGGTTTGTTCTTCACTTCAGCAGGCCATGATTTTAACCCTCATCTTACATAACTAACATGATAGTATTAACTGGAGAATCTTAGCAGTCCTGCAAAGAGTAAAAAGGGAAAAACCCTTGTAATTCCTCTCCAGCAGGCAGAGTTGGGAATACCTTCTCTACCCTGAACCATCAATGGAACTCCAGGTTCAAGTCCACTAGGACTCTGTGAAGTGCTTGATATTCAGTCCTGCTTTATAAACAGCTTCACACAAAGTACCTGTTTAAAGTTGCCACTTCGCCTTTGCTCCCAATCCATCATGTCATGGAAAATAGGAATCATTACATTCCTCAGGTCTGGCTGAGGGATCAAGGTCACTTCCAGGAAGGGGCCGATCAATGCTGGAATAAAGTGAAGCTTGTGTTCCCCTAAAATGAAAATGAACATAAACTTGAACGTGAATTGGGTGTCCTGTGAGTTATCAAGCAATCCAAATCCCACCTGAAGAATGAAAAAATAGCATTCTAAATGTCTATATTTTTTTTTAATCACATGTCCATCACAACATGGGCTATTTCTTAAGCCCAGAAAGTGAAAGCTATAGACAGTACAAGAATATAAGGCCAACATAATTTATCAGATTTTATTATGCAATACTGAGTTCAGAAGTGACAGTGGGTGAGCTGTATCTGAAGTTAATCCTCCAGGAAAAGAACAAAGACAAAGCACTCTCTAGGCATTTCATTTGTATTTCACAGGAATAATTTGGTTTCTAAGCTTTACATTCTTGTGTTTACAAAATGGTTAATTGTATGATATTATGTGCTCATCAAAAAGAGGTAAGTACTTTGATTTTTACCTATCTTTATTTTTGCAAGTATAGAAATGGAAATAAGTATTTCAATCACAGGAAAAGGAAAATATAACTCAGCTGTTCTCAAAACAACTTGCTTTAAAATCACTGCTAAAACATCTTCTATTATCTAACCACATTCCACTACCAGAAAATTAAGTTCTTGTCAGAAAAGCTAGAAATGGCATACAGTAAACACTGATCCTTCAGCTTCAGTTTTCCACAACGAAGACTTCTGATATCCTCAAAATTAAGGGATTAGGAATCAGGATGCATTGATTTTCCAAGATGGGAATTAATTTATGTTCAGCCTACCTCTGGATATTCCAGTGGGCATTCACCCCTGCTGCTGCTCTGTTCAGTGTCTGAGTTTGTGCAAAGGAAAACAAGAACTCAATTTTCTGGAAACAACCTACAATCCTTATCCACATGAAAGCAAGGTGACTGTACAAGGATCAAGACTTACGAACACTTTTACTGCCAAAAGAATTGTAAAATGCTGACTAGCATAACACCAATTAAAATAAATATCCTGACTATAGTATTTAATTGGACACATTACCACACAGGCTCCATATGAACAAAACTTGCCCCTACTGAAAGGCATCATTTGCCTGCATCCCAAGTTTCCATTCAGCAGAAAACAAGATGAGTGGTGATGCACACTAAGGTGTGCGTGCAGGAAGGAGATGGGACCTGGGATATATTGGTTTTGAAATACCCATAATGTATCCGTGCAATTTAGAGAGATGTCTTAGTGAGTAAGTAATACTAAATATTGTAAATAAGTAAAAGATGCTACTTATCAGATGTTAACAATATATTAATAAGAAAATATTTCTCATTTTGAACATGTCTCTCTCTAGTATAGGCAGATCTGAAAGACCAGTTTTTTGCAACTACATATCTTGTCTGGGGAAAAGATTGATAGAACTGAAATGACAGTGTCTCAGAAATCACTGATGATGGTTGATGTATCTTTAATAAGCCTTGTGATAAGTGAATACTGAATAATTGAAATATAAAGATGACAAACATAGGGTCCAAATCTTCTACTCAGTTTTAATTTTTCTCCCAAACAACATTCAACTGTATTTCTCTGACACTCATACTTTCAAACAGTTTGCAGTTATTGCTTACAAATATAAATGTGTTCCTAAGTTTATAATCAAGCATGTATTTTTTCCTGTTGCCCAATATGTCGTTTATACATTAGTCACTGACTTATTTATGCCTTTATATTTTAGTGGAACTAAGACTTCAGAGAAGACTTGATGCAAATCCAGCATCTCAGGAGAGCTTCAGAATTAAGACGTGTCTTGTCCTTAAACTGTTTGACAACAGCATTAAAAATAAGAACATAAGTATAATTCAAGGCATAATAATTCTGCCCAAAAGGGTAGTATTTTCTTAATTTTCTCCAACGGTATTCTCTCAGTTCTCTGTGAAGAAATAGGGATAGGTCAGATACAGTATCAAGGCTTAGAAAATTGAGTTTAGCTATAAAGAAGGGAACTACAGATGACAAGCTTTTTCCTCAACTTGAATCAAGACTTCATATCTTGAATGCAATTATCGACTCCTCTATCACTGGGAAATATATATATAATAAGTGAAGAACTAATAATTTGCTTTCATTTTATGAGTTACTGATGATATGTTTAATCACTTACCTAAATTTTGCCACATACTGAAGATTTCACATCCCATTGTTACCCGCATGTCACCGTATCTGCAGTGTATTAAAAAATAAAGCAAAAAAGTGAAAGATAATACTTAAATGTCTTGCATTTTGATAAATTTTAAATCTGTTACAGTTTTCTACAAGCTGATAGCAATACTTACTTTTCTAAAACCTTTTTCTTCTTAGAAGGTGTGAACATCTCCAGTTGCAGACATAACTGGTTTATAAAAATGACAGCAAGAAAAAAGTAGGAATCCCATATCTACAATAAGCATATGGCATGTGGTTATTTCATTTTCTCAGTACCACAACTTATGACCACTCAATATGCAAAATTTCAAATCACAGCCCTTGTTTCAGTCTCAATTAATAAATTACTCAAACTACTTTTAACTAAGTTTCTTTGACTCCAAATATACTTTTCACCAACCCCAAAATGTTCAGCAGAAATACATCTATTTACATATCCTACATCTCTAAATGTAAAAGCTTCAAAGTTACAGATTGGGTTTTTTCATCCCTTTAAATCAGAAAGCTTTACTTTTGGAAACTTTCTTTTGGGTATATTTAAATAGAAAACTACGAAAGTTATGCCTTTAAGTCCAAAATCCAAAAAATTCTGACACCTCAAAAGCTATCACATAACAGGACTGACATTCTCTGTCCATCACACTTTATAATATTATTTGCAAGTCTTGCTTGCTGCAGCATTCACTGGACAAAACTGAAGCCAGGTTTTATTAACATCTTGTAAATATACAGATGTTTTGTGCTCATGCTTTATGAATTACATGTTGAATATTCTCCTTAGAAGACTTAGAGATAAAATGACAGTGAAGTACTAATTATTATAATCTAATTACATATGGTCCATGACCAGAAGTGTAGAGGGAGCCCTATTCCAGACCCTGCAGTTCAGCAGGACAGCAACAACATTGCTACTCAAGTTTAGCGAACATAGAGGCCTTGTCTACAGACAATTCTTTCACCAGTTTTAACCTCTGAACTTAGGGAAATTCATAAAGAATAGGCTTCCTCATGTTCAGTTAAGCAGACAAATAGGCATTCCTGCCAATCTATCCAACAGGAGTCTGGATTTTGAGGGAAGCATCCACAACCCTGCTGGAAGTCAACAGGAGCTCACTGTCCTCTCTAGGAAGGAAATTCTGCACTTTTCATGATGTAGCAGTTGGACTAACATCTCTTGGTTGGGCAGAATATTCATTCAGGTTTGTTTCCATGGAAATGTGTCTTTCCAGACACATTCCTAGATCTTCTCATCTGAATCCTAAAAGCATAATCTGTAATTTGCAGTTTATCATAAATGAAGTATCTCACTCTATGAGATACTCAGTAACATCTTTAACTTTACCGTGAAGTGTCATAATTTTCTAATTTTAATTATGCAGCATGTTACTTGGTCTTGAGAGAAATTACAAAACTAGAAATCTGCATTTTATATAAATTTGCATTGATTAAAAGAATGACTTATTTTTCTTTCTGTAATAACTAAAAAAACCAGCTAGATTATTTGCTAAATTTTTATGATCCAAAAAATTGCTATGCAAAAATCTTAAATAATTAGTCTAACAAAGGCTCAAAGAACAAAATGAAAAATAAGATGAAATTAATAAACCTCACAGCACTCATTTTTAAGGCAGTCCTGTATTTAAGAAAAAACATCTCTGAGCACTTGAAATTGCTGATTTAGTACATGTTCTAGCTATTTAGATGCTGGAGCTAAGTTTAATAACCACCAAGCCACAGGATGATGTAGCAGCTATTGCACCTATCATTTACTCTACCTTGTAATCAAAGTTTTCATTTAAGAAGTTTTTACGAAGGGCATCCGAAAGGTACAAGACTGTAGTAATGATCACACTGGGAAGAAAAGAATGAAAAAGACAGAAGTTTTCATTAAGTGGAAATCCATATTTAATACTTAAAGCCAGACATTTTTTCTATGAAGAAACAGATGTAGCATGTCTGGTGGCATTAAATACTACATTTTCAACAAATCATAGAAATACCTGACTAACAGCACCTATTGACAGAAAATATGTACATTAAGCTAAAAAGGTAAGTGCTGTAAGAATGTGCACTGAAAACAAGGCATTCTATATAGAATATAATTTATCAAGACCAATCATAAACTTTGTTCTGCAAACAATTATGATATCAGATTTATTACACACCTTGTCTTAAAAGCATTAATACACACAGTTGTACAATTTGTTTTCAGCTTTCTTGGTACTGAAAATATGTGCATAGAAATTATAAATATAAAATATCTAGTAAATATCAATATCAACATTGACACCCCAATGGACAAAAAGTCTTTTTAATGAGAACAGATGCAAAACTGCATGAGCTCTGAGAAAAAGACCTGCTTCCAAAGATCTCTGTGCTGTATGTTGCAAATAGTCATGCATTACCCTACATTTGCACCTGCCTGAATTATAATAATCTATCTTAAATAAATATATATGACCAAGATCCTTTGGTTGTCACCAGAGGTCAATGATGGCTTTGTTTATTGTAGCAACCAACTTTGGTAATCTACAGAAATAGAACATTCTTTGACATTATTGAAATACACCTAATTTCAATGATTCAAACCTTAAACTAAACCCTGTAGCACTTGTGTCCACCAATATATTTAGTCAAACTAAAAATCCATATAAAGCATTAAATTCTTTTTGAAAATAGCCAGAAGAGAATACTTATGGAAAGAAGACAAACACAGAATGATCTTTTTGCTGTTATGTATTTTACAACAATCAACTGTTTAAAGATCTTCTGAAAAAAAGGTTGTATCTACACATTTCATTCAATTACCGCCTATTATTAATACATTTAGTTCTTTGAATATAGTTCTTGACCTGCATTCTGTTACCATGCTAAAATTTGTTTCCCTTTCTGTACTTTGAACTTCATTTTTTTAAATATTTTTTGCAATGCACTCAAGACAAAAATACCTGTTCAGTATAATAACAGTAATATATATATTTCAAGGTTGCAATATTTTTTAATTTTACAACACTGGAGAATTAAATGTTAGCCATCCCACCTAGGAGATAAACTATATTTTTCTTCTGGCACTTTTAACAGTTTTCATGTTTATAAATAAAATATGGTTATGCATAATTTAACATCTTAGTAGTTCAAATGTTTGCTTCCATCCTTCTGCTTTTAAAATTGCTGTCCCTGCCAAACTTTACCTTCTTGTTTGATGTGCCTGAGCACCTGTAACAGCCAATTCTGAGACTGTTTCTACAGCAGTGCTTGAGTCTCAAGTTTCATTTATTCCTATTCCATTGCTCAAGTGCCATTTTCATACATATTATTTTCTCAACAATTACACTGTAACTTTTCTATCCAAGTAGTGTTCCATGCTTAGCACTCATCTGGAAGTTAACCCCACTTTTTCACCAATGGAGAATTACAGCCTGTGTGCAGCACTCGCTGTTGCAGCATGGAACACAAAGTGAAATGTTAGCAAAATGCAGTCTAAACAAAGTTAATAATCAATGCATGGATAAGAACAGAGTCCTGTCATTCTTTTTGTTGTGCATGATTTAATTTAAAGCCCATATGCTTCACAAAATGGAAACAGTTTGTATATTTCAGGAAGACATACTGCTAGAAAAAGTCAGTTCATCAGAATTATTGCTATGTAAAATTTCCACCTAAGTCCAAAGTAAAAAATCCCTGAAAAATTGTACTCAAGAGAAAATTCCACAAGATCCGTAACCATACTGCCAAGTTTATATTACATAGTTCTATTTATGTCAGAGACAATTCCTTTCTTGCTACATTCCTTCCATGGCAGGTGAAACAGAAGAGAAAGATCCGCTTCAACTCTTACGAGGAAGTGAATAAAGTAGCTGTCTTAAATGCAACTTTTAGAATATTTTTGAAGAATTTTCCCGAGATAACAGAATAATTGCAATGCAAGTAAGTCTTCCCATATGGAACTTAGCTCAGGTTTCATTAATGTGGTAATCCATAGAAATGATATGGATTAGTTGATAAAATTAGTCTCTAACATGAGAGGTTATGTTGTAGATAAAAAAACCTCAAAACACCAGATGGAACACACAAGGTTGAAGACATTGTTTTTGACCCACAATCTGTTATTCTGAATCTACAACAATCTAAAATCAAGTAGAACAGAAAACAGAGGCTGGGGGTGCTAATATATAAAAAAAGCAAAAATGCACAAAGCAGAGGCAGCAGCCAGAGGACAGCTGCCTGATCTGACACAGTACTCACTCTCCAAGTTGATTCCCAGCCATCAATTTCCAAACAACAACAACAACATAAACTATAAACTACTGAGTTTGTGACAAGACTTGCTTTTCTTCCTCTTACCACCTGCCACATATTTGTTCAGAATGCCTGTTTTACAGGAGAAAAACCTCTGCTTTTAGCTACTAAGTTATTCTGGACTCATACACAGGATGCTAACCCAGTGTCTGGCAAGGCCATTGTTGATGGAGTGGCTTTTCCATCAAATTTTCAGAGTAAACTTTTCTGCAATAAGCTGTTTGAAAAATCCAGAACTTCAACAACTGTTTACTGCCTGGGCTATGCTCTGGCAACTTGGCTTTTGCCTGGGCAGCCAGTGGTAGAAAATGAAAGCTTTCTTCTTCCATGCTGTCCATAGATAGGACAAATGTATAACATTAGCTTCTCATTCCATCCTTTGCTATTTCAGAGTGAAGTATTCCCAAACTCAGAGGCAGTCGATCAGAAAAAAATTTTCTTTCCTATTTCATAAAGTAATGAAATAAACCTTGAATCACATATATGTGTATGTATCTACTGTTATATGTTTATGAGCTTATTTATACATGTGTGCCTATGTATATATATGGTTTTTGTGAAAGTCTGAATTCCAGGTTCAGTTGTTAGTAACATTTTGTATTACATAAAAGCAAAAATGTTGTTAGCAACACTATGTATTACATAAAAGCAAGAATTTTTGTTCATTGTAGGAGTCTCAGACTCCCACACCATGGGAGCTAATAGGATTCTTCAGAGCAGCCATAATGATGACATTAATGCTGATTTGATGTCTTCATTTACTGTGTATTTCATTTGAGTTACTTTTATAATAATAATAACATAATGTATTTCAGCCATTATGGAATTTGATAACCAAAAGGACTCTCTGCTTAAAGTCCTTATGCCCAACTGTCAGTAGATATATTTGAAATTTCAGTGTAAGCAAAATACTATGTAAACCTTACTTTACAGAACAATTATTTTACTATAAATAATACTATTTGTCCATCTATTTTGTATGCTTATAATATTCACATTGAGGATTGGATAACCTAGTATCTCTATCATTAAGCAGAATGCTGAAAGGATATACATAGTTAATTACATAGAGATCTTGAAAATTAAAGTCTGCATACCAAGAGCAGCAGAAAATTAGTTCTTTGTTCAATAATACACAGGCATAGTATGTTATGAATATCAAACATTTGCTCAGCAAGTAATTGAAACTCCTTTGCTCTCCAAGTCCCTCCTCAACTGTTAATAACATGACATACCTGAAGTTCAGCTGAGTCTGTTAACTGCTCTCAAAAGATGCCAGGCAATTAAAGTATTAGACAAGTAATTATTTTCCTAACCTTAAGGTAACTGAAACCAATGACCATTACACAGTGATTTCCAGTTGAGACTGTGAAGGTCTTCTCTAGAAGCTTCAATTTTAGTCAGGCATATTTTGCTATAAAATTTGTTATTTCTCTGGTGCTAGGCAACTGATTCAGACATCTTCCTATATTATTTGCTCCTTTGCAGTTACAAATACAAGCTAGATACTACCTAGCTGATGTAGAAAGAAAGTCTACCCCTAGAACGAAATTAAAATTATATTTTTCCATAGTATACATAAAGCCATATTTGTCACCCAGTAGAAATTTCCATGTTAGAAATATTAAATGACCGTAAGTAATTATTTTGCTTTCTTGTATGCATGCAGAATAGCTCACAACAGATATGACATAGTTATGAAGCTTTAAACAGAGTTATTTCTGTCTCATTTCTCAACTGTTAGAAACTAAGGATGTTTTTGCATGTTCTCCTTCCATTACAGAAGAGAATTTAAAAAATCTATTTCCTTGCTTTAGTGCTAAGTTTTCCTTTTTAAATGTTACTTTATTTCTCAAATTTTAGAAGTCAATTGGCAGTTTATAATGCTAGCCATTAATACTTTCACATGTTGGGCATTGGAACATTCAGAACTGATCATATATGTGTCATCATGAAACATCTTAGTTTCTGGATAGTTACAGATTTGCCTTCTTGAGCTCATAGTATCTTCTGGTTTTCGTGGGGTTTTTTAAATTTCCTAACAGCATCCAAGTATCAGATGCTACATAATTACTGAAAACACTGCAACTAGAAAGAAGAAAAAAAAAAAACAACCTAGGAGCCAGAGGGCAGCAATATTTTTATATATAAATATTGTAAGAATTATGGCATTTTAAGACATAGTAATATTTCAGGTAATTGTAGTTCTGCATACGTAAGTAAGACCAAAAAAAAAAAAGTAATTTATCCCTCAGGAAAAGCTTATTACTTGATTATATCCTTGCTAAAACTTATTTCTTCCCTAGGCTCAGACAGGCTAAATCTGTCTTCCTGTAAATACCAGACAGCTGAATTTTTATATCACTCTAGGGACAGGGCAGATAAAACCAGTGCTGCTGTTGATGTGACTGCAGAGATGGGTGAAGCTCCCATGACACACACACTGCCTTCAGGTGAGCTACAGTCTCTCCAGTGAGAGGCCAGACGGGTGAGAATGTGGCCATTGGACGCAGGATATATGGCACTTGATTTATTCCTGGGAAGCAGAAGTTAGAAAAGACTCAGGCTGTTAATTGGATCACTTAATTCTGTTCTTAAAAAGATGGGCTAGACCGTCTAGCTTTTTCTTTTAGGCATGAATGGAGCTGACAGCTCAAGAAGTTTTGCCTTCCATTCTGAAGAGTCTCAGATCTCTGGAAGTGCTCCGGCTGACGAAGTGAAGCTCAGGAAGAACAGCTCATTTCTCTCTGTGGGACAGGCAGTGCCCTAATTTCACATCCTGCCTCTAGGCTCTGGCCTTTGCACTTGAAGATTTTGGGCTGGAACAATTCTAGCAAAGCTACAACTCTGACTGTGCTTTTGAATGCCTTGAGGAAGCTGAAGGAAGGCAGTCGCTGCCATTGCAGTGAGGGACATGAGGTAAAGGAAGAAGCTCCCATTCAGAAACAGCTCTGGAAAGACTAGTTCTCTGCAGCTTAGGAGAGAACAGAAGTGGAATTTCCTTTCTGCTGCCTCAAAAAGGAACAGAATAGGAACACAGGAAAAATGAGGCTTCAGCTTTCACCACACATTTAAGCACACCTGGTCAACCCTGTTTCATAGCAAACTAGCACTTCCTCCAGACAGGAACAAATTCCTAGCCAGGCAATTATTGAAAGCTGAATTGGTAAAGATATGCTTATAATCCCACTTGCTGGCAGAAGTGCTTATGCAACTGTGTGTTATCAGGATCAGTTTGCTGGTCTGATGAGCTCCTCGTGGCCGATTCCCACCAGCAGTTACGGTCAACTTCTCCCTATCTTCTTTGCCTGACAGAAATGGGCATAGACTCACCTCCTAGATGGTCAGAAACAACATGACATGGATTAATAAAGGGAGATGTGTGATGATTACTAAAACACTGGTGAAGAAAAGTGCTTCTTTTGCAGAACTTGGTATAATCTGAACATCACCAGCCATGTAAAATGTGCCAAGGTTATTCCTAAACCTTAGTTCTGTACATGTCAGCTGTTGCAAAGCTGTTGCAAAACATCTGCCAAGCCAGCTGTTACTGTAATATATAACAAATTCTTAGATTATTTATTTTGTCTAAAAGTTCCTATGTTTTTTCCCCTCTTTCCTGTGTTTCACAGTGTATTTCTTAAGCATGATTACCAGATGCAGCCTGGTATCAGTCATACCTTATACACAGAAGCAAATTATCATATCCATCCTTTAATTAGTAACTTTTTTTTCCTGGAATTCAAACTTGGCAAGATTAGCAACACTGAAGTAATAAAAATTAACAAAAAATGTTAATTTTTTTCAGGTCACAACAGAGATTGAAGAAATATTATGCTTGCATGTCCACACATACACACATAACAAATACAGATCATAAACACAAGTGTTGTTAATTTTAACTGTACCAATAATACTGCCACTAGTAGTATGCACAGCACCACAAATTGAAATTCTCCTTGAAGCTAGCAGGCACAATGCAGACTACAACCGGATTTTAATCAGGCATTGCAATACGTATCATGAAATTTTAAGTCAGTCCTATATTCTGGATTCCTAGGTCAGCCCAACACAGTGTCCCTCCTCTGCAGACATTGATCTTTGTATAACTGTGCTGACTGTTCAGTTGGTTTATCTGAGCTAAAGCTAAGACTGCAAAAAGGATAGGTGGTGCAGAGGTGAAATAAAACTTCATGGTTTCAGACCTGTTGCAATTACTTCTTAGAAATGCTGGGAATGTGTTTCTTTAAAAATAAGGCCTGAGCACAGAAAGAATGGCTGATGGGTAGGTTTCATCTGAAAACCTCATCAAGCAGTGCTTAGAGCCTTACATGACTGTTGCCTGTGCTGTACCTCATTTCCTCATTTGTGATTTTTAATTTCTGATTTTTCTGACAAACACTAAATGAACAAACGTGCAAAAACATCATTAATGATATTACAGCTGACAATTTCTTCTTGAGAGCAAACAGACCTTTACCAATTCAGAATTTCAAGAAACAGATTTGAAAAGAAAGTCCTTAGAGACTTGTCATTTGTTACTTGGAAAAGAAAGCTGTTGATGCTTTGCAGCTTTATTCTGTAAAAGTGTTTCTGAGTTTCCACTTATGTGTGCTTACTAAAATTCAGAACAGAAAGAGCTACAGATTCAATTATAAATCCATAGTATACAAGAAGTTCAAAGATCTGAAATCTTAAATTAAAAAAAAACCTGCAGCCAGTGTTATAAAAAAGATATTGAATTTATATTATGTACATCATATAACTTTATTTTTATCATGATCTGTGCGTACTACACATATTTTTTAATAACATTAAAAATGCCTTACTTGTTTGCAACCAAACGCATCACTGTCCAGTCTTTTGGAAACATCTCTGGTCGTATTAGTATCCGAAATACTGTGAAAATCTGCAGCAGGAAATCCTTTGAAAGGAAAAGAAGTAATCATATGTCTTTGCTGCTTCAAAAAGAGCAGTGAACTTCAAAAATATTTTAATCAGAGAGAAAAATCATTATAGAAATAGTAGAATTGCACTTACTTTCACCATAGATACACCTCCGAACACATTTTTTTACTTCCCAAGAAAGCTTCAAATAGTGATTTAATCCTTTCTTCTTAAAATGACAAAAATAATACAATGTGCCATTTGATTGACAGCAGTGCATAAAAGAAATGTCAAAGATGCATTTGGTTTCCACCCATACACTTCCACAAATGCGATGTCGAGAACAATTTGCAAATCAAAAAAGCACTTTACAAACACCAGAGAGTTCAGAATATCTCCTTAATCATGCCAGGCTTTCATCACTTTCTAGATTTATTCTAAAAGTGGCATTATTTGGTGGGATAGAGAGAGTGTAAGGACAGTTTCATCACTGAGTTGGCAAAGACCAGTGACTCCAGTAGAGATGCCCAGGCCCCATAACTGGTGGTGCAGCTGGCTGTCTGTGTGCAGGTCACATAACCCTTCTGCCTCATTTGCTGGATCTGAAAAAACAGCCAGCACCTGTGAGCTACTCTGAATGTAGAAAGTACTGCTTGAAAGCTTTTAGCATTATCATCTCCTATGTCATTTAACTCACTAATAAATAATTAAACTGTTCCACTCAGCACATGGGGTTTTTTTTAGTTTTTCTTTTCACAAACAAAACTAACAACAAAGGACCATCTTGATTATGTATAGTACTGCCAGTATTCTTTTAGTATGAAAATTGAGTTTTTGACAACACGAGCATGAGGCAAGTGATATAAACACATCTAACAGAATCAGCGCAGTACCTGACCTTGAAATGTTTGGTATTCGTTCTGCCCACATCACTTGTAGAGTTACCCCGAAACACAGATGAGATGAAGATACAAATAATTTTGAACAACAAAATATATTCTCAAGTGCATTTATCAAAGTGTAGATGACAGGCATTGCACAACAGATGTCTTTCATTAGAGAATCACTGTAAAGGGGGACGAATACAGGCACAGGGTAAGGCAGATGAGAACCCCACACCCACCCACCAGAGAAGATTACATAAAAGAGACAACCTGTTTTCTGAGCAAGATGCCAAAAACTTATCCGTATTAAAGAGTATAAATGATACTCACTGCAGATAACATACTGTTTGAATGCACATGACCAGCTTTACAGATAAACAAGTACCTACCTCTATGAGCAAGACACTTATTCCAGGCCATTTTTCTACAGCTTTGCACCTTGTACTTAACTCTCCTTTTATTTTGTAGAGGTTACCTCCCCTCCCTGCAGTAATCCCACAGCTCTGTGGCATAATCCCAATGATATGGCAATGCCTTGAATATTGCTGCATATCACCTCACAATAACATCCCAAATTCGTCCATATTCCCTTTTTATCCTGTCTGTTGTCCAGACACAACACAAGTCGCTGCCATTAGGAATCTAACCAGCAGATTGCTGAACCGGAGAGGCCAAATGGCTGTTATTGGGAAACCGTAAAACCATGCCGTGGTTTGAAGATTTAAAACCCAAGGACTGTGTGAAGTATAAACTCAGTGCCTTTGAGACAGCTTGTTCAAAAGTCATTAAGAATAACAGTCAGAAAGGAAGATCATGTGTACTTCATTTCTTTGGGTAACTAGGCTAGAATCAGAATACATCTTTTATTTCAAGCAAACTTTAAAACAAAGCAAATGTAGACACTGGCATTAAGTTTTGAATCATTAATACTAGGCTAATTATTTTTAATTTTCACCCAAAAAATAGCAAATTGTGTCATCAATATAGTGATTAGTGATATTAGATGCAAAACATAGATTTAATAACAGATTTTAACATTTAAAAAACATTTTTGCCAGCAGTGTAAGTGAACTGACATTTGGTTGGTTGACTACAGATAGAATTAATGTCTCATATGTCTTCTATCTTAAGAGATAGAAAGGAAGTAATTTTGTCCTTTTACGTACTCTAAATATCATCTCTTAATATTTCTACCTAGTGTACATAAGGTCTAGTACTGTCTATTAGATAATACTACATAGTACTATTAGGTTTAGTACTAATTCACACTACTTAAACAACTTCACACCTGAAGGATGGGATTTCATCCAGAGGGACCTGGACAAGCTCAAGAAGCAGGCTGGTGGGAATGTCAGGAGTTGTAATAGGACCAAGTGCAAGGTGCTGCAGCTGGGTCAGGGCAACCCCCTGTATCAACACAGGCTGGGAGATGAACAAATCCAGAGCAGCCCTGCCAAAAAGGACTTCGGGTGCACAAGAGGCTGGACATGAGCAGGGAAAGTGCCCTCTCAGCCCAGAAATCCAATTGTATCCTGGGCTGCATCAAAAGCAGCGTGGCCAGCCGGTCATGGGAGACTATTCAAAAGGGCATGTAGTGACAGAACTAGCGGGAATGGCTTCCAACTGAAAGAGAGTAGGTTTAGATTAGATATTAGGAAAAATGTCTTTACAGTGAGGATAGTGAGGCACTGGGACAGATTGTGAACAGAAGTTGTAGAAGTTCCATCCCTGGAAGTGTTCAAGGCCAGTCTGGATGGAACTCTGAGCAACATGGTCTAGTGAAAGGTGTCCCTGCCTGATCATTATGGTTCCTTCCAACCTAAGCCATTCTATTGATTCTATGATTAAATAATGTAATATCACAGTTTGGTTTTCTTTGAGCAGCAGTATTTGCTCAATGAAATTTTCAAACTGTGATTAAGAGAGAAGCACAGCCTTCTGAAGGACTGAAAACCATCTATTCATTTAACCAAAAACTGCCTTGGAATTTCTTTGCACATTTCTCAGTGTGTACATAAAATCCTCTGCAAAGGAGATCAGACTCTTTGCTGGGTCTCTTGGGGTACACCTATAAAGCATTTCAATTTGGGTGAACAGCCCACTTTGAAGCTAAGTGCTTGATGTTCAATTGCTTTGATTCACGCTGCAGGGCTATCAGGCTGCTTGGTATCAAGGTTTTGTAGAGCATCCAGAGTGCCAAACGAAAGAGGATGGTTTCACAGTGAGCTGTCACTTCCTGGGCAATTCATCTATCCCTTGGCCAGCTCCTTTCCTTCACTGCTTTCTTAATCTACATCAGAAGCCACCTAAATTAGTGGCTTTAGAAGTCCTCTGCCCCGGCACTCATTCTTTCACAAATCCCATATGTGAGCGGATGTCCCTGGGTAGCAGGGGAAGGATGGTGGCTGGAACTGAGCTTCTCCACCAGAGACACTCCCCATGCCTACACACCTCACACAGCCTGTGTCCCAGGGGCCATTACAGAACAGTGGAATAAACTGCACTTGGTATTAGGGTTTGGCACCCACCTCACCCTGCTCAGACACCTTGAGCTGGAAGGGAGGGAAGACAGAACTAGTAAGATTTACACCCATCCCTATGAAATATTATCTTTTCCTTCATCAAATCTCTATGCCATCACATTATGTAGGGTACACTGCCAATGAATAAAAACTAGGCCTTCTGGTAGGTGCTCACCTGTTTTGTCTTCTTTTAATCTATTAATTAAAAACTCCACACATACTGATCAAAGCCACCTTGACGTGGTCAAAGCTGCATTGTTGCTAACATATACTGTTTCTTGCATTAACTTTCCCACTGATCTCCTCCTATTTATAACTTCCACTGTTACCTTTTGTCATAAATTATATTACAACTTTTTCACAGCAGCAAATATCCGCCTACAAGGGTGCCTCTGTTCTATAAATTACTGTAAAGTATATTTACTAGAAGAAGAAAGCATTTTGTGGTAAGCAAAACCAGCATGCCTTTAAAATAATATTGAAAGATAAAAGGAAGCATTTAAAATTACTGTCATGTTAAAGTCAGCGTTTCAAAAAGTGAGTGAAGTATAGTGCCTGGTTCTACCACTGAGCCATGAAACCCCTGTCAGTTCTTTTATACTTCATTTGCATGTTTTCAAATATAAAATGTTTTTCCTATCTTCTGCTTTGAGTGGAAAGAACCTCTCTTAAAAACTGACAAAACAGTCACCATGTCAATTACTTAAGATAAATATATTTACAAAATAGAGGGAATATTTCCATAAGCAACCACTTGTTTAGGGCATCACTCAGATGCATGTCATATAAATATGTGTACTCATCCCTTCAAAGTTTTCATTTTGCTTTTCTGTGTTTAACAAGCTGGAAAAAGCCTTTAGTAAGTTTGGTATAGACTGAAAAAAAAAAAAAAACCAAACCAAAAAACAAACTGAAAAATCTTCTTTTCAATTTTGCCAGTACTTTCATGAGTGAATTTTTGTTTGGAGAAGTTGTTTGGCAGGCGTACTTTTATTAACTGTATCACAAATGCTGTGCAAACATACATTCATGCAAGTACTGACATAGTCACCTTAAAAATTAGTGTGGAAGAAAGATGAAATGTCATGTGGTATCAGTGCCTAATCATTTAGTACAGATGGTTAATTATAACCACAGGTAGCTAAAGCAAAAAAGCAGAGCACAAAGCAATTCAAAGGCCTTGGTTACACTCAGATAACTCCCTTGTAAACCTCCTATCAGATCTGTAACTTGTCACGTGGCTTCAGAAGACCCAACTCACTTTGATATCACTGACTGGGGGAAAAATGAGGAGTCAAAAATACAGCATGCTGATGGTAGTTACCACTACCAAGTGGTAGTTTAAATCCCAACTAGCCACTAGATTAACTAAGGCTACTATTTCAGCTAAAGCATCTTAGGGAAAAAAAAGTCTTATCACTGACATTTACACCTTTTGAATTTTCATTTATCCATACTGATATCATTTCCTAAGATATCTTAAAGCAAAGAAAATTCCACACTTGGCAATCAAAGTAGAAAAGTAAAAAGGAAAGTTGCAAGATGGTTTAGATAGCCTAGTCATACACAATCACCTCTTGATTAACAAGAGTGTCGGTCTCACACACTAGCTTTCATGTTTCCCTCTTGCTCTCAGCAATATTTGATATTTCTAAGTGAGGGGAAAAACCAATATATTATTTAAGATTCAGAAGAGAAGGAACACTGCATTAATGATGATCAGACTACTGCCACTGAATCACTGGTGGAGTTGATGCTGATTCGATGAGATCTGAATGGAAATAACAATCTCTGGACTTGAGTTCTTAAGACCTCTGTTTTGATAGCTGATGGCATCAGCTACAGCTGCTTTCCATATGTCTCTGCATAATAGTAGGGTATGTGCGTGGGGGGAATTCAAATGTGTCAAATCAAACACCATTCAAGAATTAATTTCAGTGATTTTTCATATTCTAGAAGGAAGAAAAGTCTGAATAAACTCAACACTGTATTTCACAGATACATCAAACAGAAATAAAGCCCGAAACCTCTAGGAATACCTGTTCAGAACTCACACAAAAGGGAAAATATTTCCAATAAAAAATGCCTAGGTTCCACAAGATTTACTAAAAATTGCCTAAGGATAGCAACCCTGTTAGGTGAAAACAGATTGCTGTATTGCTCACATAAAAATCGTTCACCCTATACAACTCCTAGGTAGTGTTCTTGATTCATGATAACATCTTAGCATTTTCTGTCAAGCTCTATATGACCATCTTACTCAAAGAAAAGGCACTCACAAATGGTATGCTCTCTTCAGCTCTAAGCAGCTGTCAGGAATTTAAGTAAATCTGAAATTGCACCATGACTAGATTCCCCTTTCCAGGGCAGTACTTAAGTACATCAAATGGGAATGAAGGAGTAACATCTAAAATATTCTATCATGTTAGAACATGATTACTGACTGAATAATGTGCATCAATGATTACTCAAGATTTTTTGTGTGGATCAAATTTGGTACTATATAAGTTTTTCAGGGTCCAGCAGAGTGGAAATCTTAGTGTATATCTTTATGCAGGAAATTTTAACTTTTAAATTTTTTTTAAATCCTGCCCCTCCTCCAAAAAGGTATTTAAAATGTTGTATCTCCACAAACCCAGTAACTCAATTAATGAAACTGGTAGAAGTTGCCTTAAAAGACCTCTGCAGCTACTCTATGATCAAACTGAGCAGACAGACATTATAAGTCTGACACATCCTCCTGCCAATGGACGTGCTGCACAGCTAAGAAAAATGAAGAGTTAGTTGAATATGCATTTCTCAAGCTGCATGTTTGCTATTGCCATACATAATTTAATGAATGAAAAAAATAAGCAAATATAATAAGCCAAAAAAAAAAATCCCCAACAGCCCGACAGTAAGAATCAAACAAGAGCACTGCAACCTTAGAGTGAACACCATCTTTAAAACAGGTTTGGAGGCTAAGTTCATGGCTTTAAAGCAATTATATAGTTCCCTCCATCCATAATCTCTCTGCTGTCGCTACAGAAACAATAGCAGCCTTGCCCCATTGTAAGAGTGGACCTGAGTTCCCAAGAAAAGCTGTGCAATAGTTATCTAATCTGTAAAACACACTGCATTTAAATACTGAAGTGATTAATCAAAGCACAGGGATATCTTAAAGGGAGACAAACCAAAAAGAGAAATAAAAAGGCCTAAACAAGTGGAAACACAATTCTGTTACTCACCCTCAGATCCTCCTTTGTGCTGAAGCTATCAAGAAGCTGTTGATAATGTCTATCAGTCATTTGTCGCAAGAGTGACAACAAACAGGAGACAAATTCCCCCTGTTCAGATAAGCCAAGAGGAGAAATATCATAATGTTTCCTGCACTTGAGCTTAAACTGTTATATTATAAGCACTTCAAAATAATTAACAAATGCAAGCAAAATTAATCTACAATTAGGCTTCAACTCCACATTTTGTAAAAATACATTGATTGCACTTCCTTCCCATTTAAGGAAATATTTTTCCCTAAATGGAGTTTACTTGCTTAGAAAAATCTATTTTAAATAGTTCCAGCAGAGCTAAACCAGTAAAATTTTAATTTGTGATTTGTTTCCCTTGTATCTGTTTTTAAATAAATTACTTAGATTGCTAAAATTACAACCTCTTTAGTCAACTCAGTTTTGAAACAAATATAAACAAACATATTTTGCAACAATTCTGGGAAGAATGCTATTGTTTTCCTTTAGAGAAGAAATTAATGGAGTTAGCTGGGAATTTCAAAACATTTTGTCATCTCAAAAACCCAAGGCTGGCAAAAAGAAAACTCATTTGTAGGACTGGAACAAACTTTGAAAAATGCTTTAATCAGAAATTTCTTCGGGCTTACAGAAGAATTTCTCATTGAAAGAACAGAGAACCACACTGGGTATCTCCAGTGAGCAGTTAAACAATCAAGATATTATAGGAAGGAACAGGTTCTCCCAGTCACCCTTTCCTGTCTGCTTATTCACCTTTGCACTGGGAAGAAACAGTGAATGATATCAGTCAGGTCTGAATGCAGAATGGATGAGGACAGGAAAGAGTCAAAGGTCTGGTTTGCATCCCAGTGCTTAGAAAGAACAATGCTTAGATCTTACAAGCTTGCTAAAAAATGTGAAATATATTTCTGGCCTGTATCGGCAATGGAGAATGAGACTGGGAGAACAGACAGGTAATAACAGTGCTCTAAAATTCTGTCTTTCATTAGTTCGCCAATTCAAATTTTGGAAAGCTTTCTCTCCATCTTTCATTAAAAAGAGAAAATAAGATTAAAAAGAAGTATGTTTTCACAGGAGTGGCTGTTCTGGATTTTATATTGGAAGGCCTAATTCATTTGTGATTATACGTGGTACACTGATCATGTGTGAGGTGATGGCTTTCTCTGGCAACATGGTGAAAAAAGAATAATAATATTCTACACTGAAGTAATGATTCTAAATTTATTACCTCCCTTTGTTTTACAGTGAACATAGCATTCATAGAAACATAGAATCAATCTCAAAACAATATCCTAAGGCTACAAAATCTCTTAATATTCATGCTCTGGGCATAAACATAAAGGTTACAGCTGCTGTCTTTTAAATATCTGTATACCAAATTGTTAGCTTGAGTGACAAAATTCCTTTCCTGTCTAGGTATTTTAAGCAGTCCTTTTTATTCACCTTTCTTCTATGTTCCCACATTTGTTTCAACTTAAATAGTAGTATATTAAAAATCACAATGTATTATAGAGAGCTGCAATATTATAGTTGACAGACAGATTAGTGTTATAAAAGTATCAACCTCAGCTAATTGTTAACTGACTTCTAAATCTGAGCTTTTAATTTGAATGTAGGTAGCTATACAGGCTGGTTTTTAAAATAGCAATGCACATTCAGCTTCATTTGTTGAACTCAACACAAAAATGTATGTTGTAGGATTTCTGCCAACGTTGGCCACAGATTAACTTTCAAATCATGCACAAAAGCAAATTCTACATGCATAACAACCTTGATAAAAAACATTTAGGGTCCAATTCCAGTACCAAAAGTCAAGCCAAGCAGTATAGTAAAATCACTTAGGTAGATTCCTTAAGTAATTTTGTGTCTTATTTAAGGAGCACAGTTATTAAAAAACATGAAGCTTTCAATTAAATTGCAGTTAATTTAGGTTCTGAGGGATTGAACTTTCAAGTTCTGAAATCAATTAAAGTTCACCTTAATTGGACTGCTTTCTGCCAACTCTTTCTATGCAAATGCATTTTTTTCTTAAGGAAGTCCAAAGGTCTAATTCAGTGACAAACTAAAGCAGAATTTCACTTTCATCATTGCATTAAATTCCATGTTTGTCAATGCAACATCTGTAACACTGACATCCTCAAGCCACATCTTCTTCTTTGTGCTCAGTTTAAAGCAGCACGCCCATCTTGCAGGTTACCACCTAACAAGACTGCTCACTGAAAATTAAATGGTATCCAAGTATCAAAGCCACTTGAGATGAAAGAAATGGCAGAGTCATGGCAACACAAAACCCAGTGCTGCCTGATTTGATGCTGTTTCTTTGTGAAAAAAAAAACCAGTGACACGTGGGCTTAGGAGTTCACACTGAAATGGGTTTGGGACTACTTCCACAAGGAAAACTATGTCTCATTCGAAACTATGACAGAATTTTATCAAGTATGTTCCCATGGTACATCTCACAAAGAATTTTTTATGACACATGCAGTTTGAAATAATGGTAACATACTGGAACAGACTCTACTGCTGTACTCACATTGAGTACTTTATCATACACACTCTACAAATAGTTCCAGGAATCTAGCTCCATGTGCTGCCAGAAGCCCATACTGCATGATATTTCTACATAAATGTATATAATTGCCTTATGCTCTGCTGTGAGTCACTTCCACATTAAGTATTCTTTGGGAGCCTGAAGTGACAATAACATGGCTTTTCTGATGCATAAAAGAAAATTTTGCAACTTGAAAGTACTTTCAGAGTCTAATTTTCTGATGGTGCAAAAGAATTAGGCTGTCATGGTGTTTAATGAAAACTTAATCTGCAAGCAAAGGGATATCTCATAAGAAACCAGTAAGATCAGAGCTTTGCTACATTAACGGTCTAACACTACCACCCTTTCTTCAGTTTAGATTTTCCTGTAGCAGTCTGATATGCCACACAGTATATATCTGTAATTTTGTAATTTAAAGAAAAAACCCCCAAACTCTTAGATGTATATTGCTGTTGAATTACAGTGATTAAAGCATTTTATTATCTTACTACATAGCTTGGTCAGCTCGATAAAACTCTCCATATACAGTTTGCTCTCTGTGGGTGTAAAGTAAAAAAGAAAACAAGCAGAAAAACCCTGACAACACATTTTTTCCCAAGCTATTAGATGCTTTTGAAATGTTTGATCTCAGAGGAAATTCTGGTTTGAAAAGCAACCATCTATTCATTAACAAAAACTGTTATAGTGTAAATACTGGGCAATTAATTAATAAATCAAATGTATAATGAGATGGTAAATCACTCAAGCATAGTATGTTTTCTGCACAAAATGCTAACCCCTCACATCTTATTGGGGTCACATCCGTGGCTAGATTAGAACCAATTTGCCCTTGAAAAGCAAAGTGAAAACCTTGCTACAAACAAAGCAAAATAACACTTCATTTTATTTGATCAGTCATCACAGACTTTTCTGCAAATGCCTGTATTTCAACCTTCTCATTTCTATGAGTTGTTATAGCAGGTTCACCAAAACATCATTTGCTAATCTTCTAAATCTATCCTGTATACTCAGCTTCACGTGATAGAAACAAAGCTCAGATGCTCAGCCCAGAGAACAACAAAATGCCTCTCAAGTAATATATTTAGATTAGTACAAGTTATCACAGATTCTGCAGGCATCTTTAGAGTTGTTTCATCATGAAAAAAATGCATGCATTTTAGGAACTGTTATTGATTGATACTCTTCTATTTTCAGGAATTCAAACTTAAGGAGCATTTCAGAAAGCTGTTACATTGCAAACAAAAGGAACATACTGAAATGATTACTAACCTGAAAGTCTCAAAAGAAATGTTATCTTTTGGGCTTGATTTTCTGCTTAGCTTTGTTTTTTTTGTCACAATTTATAAATAAACTTAATAAAAAAAAATTCCTATTTCCATTAAAAATGAGTAGAATGCAGGAAAAGTTTTCATTGTCCTCCTCATTCTCTCTTTTATACACCAACTCATAACACTGTGAATTACAATATAAAGGCAATATATTCACAAATCTAGCAGTCCAACCAGTGACAATTGTGAGCTATTTCATTGCAAGAAACTTACAGTCACATCTTGAAACTGGAGACGCATAGCAGAGCCTGATGGTTGTGGTCGGCTGGTGATCTCTAGTATGGTCCTTAACAGAATATCTAGCAGACTGTTTACAATCACATCAATTTCTTCCAGGACTGATTTTTCCTTAAATAATAAATACAACATTTAAGATTTTAAAACAGAAATATTACCACAGGCATAATACCTTGATGTAGTTTGGAAACAAATGACACTTTCACTATGAATGCTACATTCAGGAAACAAGGACTATTCTCTAATTCAGATATTGTTTAATTATCTTCACTTTTTCCTAACAATTTTCCATTAATTACATCACAGATGACAGTTACAGGGATGACTTTGAATATGTAAGTGTTCATCAAATTAGCATAGCTCTATTTTCAATTGACATTTAGAAGAAAGCAGTAAATAATATACAAAAACTTTTCGGGCAAGATTTTTATAGGTAACACCTGTAAATCTTCTGGGCGAATTGCCAAGAAAGACTTAAAATCCAAAAAGCAGAATCCTGTTTTACAATTTGAAACTATCACCAGGAACAAGCAGATGGTGCTCAACCTTCAGGACCTGTTTCAGCAGTAAGGACCAGCTACATTGCTTCCCAGCAGCTGAGTAGCACAAACAAATTAGTCATTTATGTAAGCCTACAACTGCTTGTACACAACATCAATACAAAGGAATGAAAGTGTTCACTGCCAAAACAGACCATGAAAACCTCAGTTACCAGCATAAAAGCACTTGATAAAGTCACGTTGTAGTTACTTCTCCTTTTAAATTCAGATGGAAATATGTTTTCCCTGCTTCAAGACTGTTTCTCAACTGCAGCAGAAATCACCATCTTAATCTGAGCAATTTAATCCATTATTTAACATGACACTTCTTCACAGAAAGAAACACTTCATAATCAAATGCACACAACCAAGCTAAAATTCAACTGACAAACAAATAGATCAACTTTGCTGACATTGAGGTGTGGGAGTGATTTTGGTTTTTTGCTTTGTTTTAATTTTTCTTCCTAGACATCCTAAAGCATATGATTTGTAACAAAACTCAAAATTTCTGTTTGGACTTAAGTTGAATCTAGTGTCAGGCCACATTCTCTGCCACTTCATTTAGCATGAAAAAACTGTTAATTTGGCTATTTATGAAAACATACAGTATCCACCGTGAGGACCCTTCTCTTTACTACGCCAAACTACATTCAGAATGACCAATAATCTTAATTTTCCAAGCTGCCTTGGTGCAAATTCATTTGTTCTCTCAATCTCTAAATTATCTTGATTATAATGGAAGGACTGAAATTCTGCACTGATGTACAAAAAACCACGTCAAAGTCACCAAGTAGTTAATAGTCTCAATTACTCAAAGACGACTAAAAACAGTAGCTGTGCATCCTGAACATTTGGGAGAGTTTTATGTAGATATTCTCTTGTAATTGTGTACATCTCTGGCTTGGTGACTCCAAATGGAAGATCTCCTGAAATTCAGACCAGACATGTAAGCCTTTCTCCCAGTTCAAAACCACAGCTTTGCTTTAGTATCTATCACTTTATCTTGTGATGAGGTTTTATACTCCAGGAGCAGCTGGAATGAATACGTTGTTACAGTGCCAAAGGTGCAAGCCACATCTATATCAAATCACTGATGGAGCAACTTCGATTGCTGATTGTGGTATGAAATGAAGCAGCACATAAAGGAGATCTCACTGATTCGTTACAAGGTAATGCATGTTGGCCTTGACATGTTTATATTGCACTAATTACAGGCAACGCTTGGTTTTAATTGTCTTATATCCTGTTGTCTGCCAGAATCTATCATCACCTTCACATTTACAATACACCTAAGTGAGCTCTCATATGCAGCTTTCACACATTAATTCACAAATACAAACATTAGAAATTGGCCACAAAGTTTATCAACTAACAACCAAGTGCAATCCCCCTTGCAATATTTATATCAATCTCTTTACCTACATCAGCCCTGTGTCCCCTAAAAATATACAGCCCGCAATAGAAAATGTCCCTAAGAGAAAGCAGACATTTCTTTCTTTCCAACACAACACTCAAGAAGTGTAAAAGCTTGTCAGAACACTATATCATACAATTAAAATACTCTTGCATGGAAAGAAAAGGGTCATGAAAAAATCAAAATGACATGTTTATGCAGACTCATTACACAGAGAACTCTTTAAAATGCTCTTGGGCAAGGTCCAGCTTGTGCCATTAAATGTCACTGAGCCATATAAAGAAGTTCAAGTGGATGTGAGACAATGTTTACTCACTGAGCTGTTCTTCTTGATGAGGCAAAATATGTTGCTGAGGATACGGGCACACATTATAAGGTCCTTCTGCTCTTGTAAATGCATGTGGAGATGATGTAAAACTACCGGAAGAAGAATGCATCGAGAATCTGGAAAAAATGAAAAATTTCATGAGTAGCAGCATTTTAATACATATATAAAATATGTCTTCAGTTCAAAACTATTTCTGATAAGCAGAAGCTTTTACTTTATAACCATAAGCAAATGTTTGAAGAGTAAACAATATGCTGAAAGTCACTATGTTATATCATGGATGGAGAAATACACCACTGTGTGAAATATACTATATCTAAAAGAAAATTTTAAGTATTTACTGAACTGTCATTCAAAAAAA
>VZTJ01006137.1:600744-667570 GCA_013397795.1 Orthonyx spaldingii | reverse complement strand
AAAAAAAAAAAAAAGCAGAACAGTAATACTTGTATTCAAAAAAAGAGAGAAATTATGCTCTAGTGTTCCTGCCACGTGACAAGATTCATTTATAAGCCAGGGTTATGACAGACTTCATCTGGAACTTATGTTATTCTACAAAGGATTCTACTTAACAGATCAGCAGCAGTATTTTCAGATTTCTTTCAGAATTTTCACTTTACCAGATTCCTCACTCCTACTGAGTATGAGCAACTTAGATTATTGGTGTCTACATAAAATAATTTGCCTTTGCACTATTTCATTTTCTAAACACAGCTCTTTAGTGCTATTTTCAGTGCTGAATTCTCTGAAAATTATGCAAGAACACCATTAACATGCTGCTTATTTCTGTTTCTTTTTATTACAATTAAAGACAATACTAAATGGGAAGAACCCTAATACCTATTGTGATAACACTTTAAACACCTATTCACAACTTGATAAATGGGAAGGATTTTACCTGCTGTCATTTTGTTGTTGTTTTAAAATCTTTTACATAATTGAGATATTATGTTCTCATAGAAATGTACTTAAATAATTTCCTCCGTTAAAATTTTAATGATTATAAGCTGCAGTATAGAAACATATTCATATACTCAGTTCCTTGGTTCATTAACACAATTATATCCTAAAAATTGATTGGTCTAGCTGGAAAATTACTCCTTCAAAATAATTTTGCCAACCAGATATTGCTTGTGGATTATGCTTTCTATAAACACCTTTTTCCCCTCAATTATTTCCTCTATTTGTTCATGAGGGAGAAGAAGATATATTCATTCTGAGATTAATGTTTCTTTTGCAGCACTAATCTTGTTATGCTTTACTATTCCCTTGTTTTCATTGTCTAGTCATCTGTATAACACAAGACAAATCATATGGTCAAGCTGATTTGTACACACTATTTAAGTATATTCTTATTCGTGAAATAAAAGCTTGCCTGCTATTTTTAAATGGGTGTTTCATGCTTATTATTTATTCAGGTGTTCCTCTGTATTTTCCTACTAAAGAAAATAATAAACAAAGACTGTACAGCAGTAGCCAAAAGACCATCAATCAATCCAGAATCATGCTACAGACACTCAACACTGGGCAACAGACAGCCTCTCTTCAGTGACTGGCTTATTTCTGCAAGTGCCTCAGTAGGATTTCATCAGGACTGGCCTGAGAGTTCCTATCCACTGTAGCACCACAAATGGGGGGAAGTTTCTCAATGAAACCAAGGCAGCGTTTTCTTTTTCTCTACCTTAGAACCAGAAGCTTAGCCAACTGTTGTCCCAGGTATTCTGGGATATCAAGTGTGCACACCTGCCACTGATCCATCCACTGCAAGACTTGTAGGGCCAAAAGGAAAACAGGCAGGGAAATGGCCAATGTGCAGACCTGTGGTTAGGAAAGTGCCACCTTCTGATTCCCACGGCTAAATCTGCTTATGGATTCCTGCTGGATGAAAAAACAGAGCTAATGCCTCCAGCTGAAGCAATAAAGCAGGACTTATCTATTTATGTAAAAAAGACAACCCCTAGATTACAGGGGATGGCTCCTTTTCCCTGCTTTCTGTTAGGCCTTACATGTACTGAATTCTTGAATTGACTATCTGGCAATCCATCATCAAGAGACAAGATGAAGGGCTCACTGTGTAAACCAGCCTGTGATTCTGTGGCTGGGGTACTTTCCTGACAATAGAAAGATCAATCCAATCACTACTCAACTCCACAACTATCACAGAGCAGTAATAATAACGCTTTCTCACATTTTAGGAGCATTATTGTTTGGGCCACAGGTCCTCTCTTGCAGCTACAACTCAAATCCCTCAGTCCAGAAGGTGAGAAGAAACCAGGAGCAGCCCTGTGCCAAGGTGTTCCTTCTGGGTTAACTCTAGATAGCATCCTGATGAGCCCACACAGCATTTGGTACGTAACCTGAGGTGCCCTCTACTCCGTACACTGCTTACACGTAAGTGCAGCATCATGAACTCCATTTTGAAGACCAAAAATCTGCATGTAGCAACACTTGACTTGTAAATAGCCAACTCTTACACACGATGTGGCCTGAGGCATCTCAGGTAAAACTGAGCAACCTCATTCAACTGCTTCAAGTATCCCATTTTTGCAAAAGCTTCATAAAATGATCAGAAACTCTGTTTTACCAGACCAAATGGATTAGCAAAAAGCATCTTACAATGAATTGCAACTATACATGGGAGGCAATAGTGTCAGTTATTGAAACAACCACCACATATAACACAGCTTTAGATATATCCCTTATAAGCCCAGAATCTAAATACCCCTCTGTCTTGATCTGTTTAGGTGGAGAGAAGTAGTGATATTACAGAAGAGGAGAGCTGGCTCATTCACCTGTGATGCAAACCAAGGACTAGATGAGAAAGTTTGGAGAATATTTGTCTCAGGTTACTATTTTTCTTACTAATTGTCAGCTGCAATGTCAGGCATTGCATATAGAAAAATTAATGAGTGCATGAAATGGTGCAATAATCAGAGCTCTGAGCCATCAGTCACTGTCCTAATTTTTCTTCTGTGCAGGAAGTCAAATTAGCTGACTGTTTAAAATGCTAATACTTGCCCTTTACAAATATTATACAGAAACACAAGAAAAAAATCATGACACAGAGCTTTTCAAGTATGTGCTTGGCATAATTAGAAAGAGGGCAATCATAGACTCTGGGCAATCCTTGTGCCTTTCCTATCCAACATTAACATTTAATACACAGCACATCTTTCCTCCTTGATTTCCATACAGTGGCAAAGCATCTGCAGAGACATACTTTCTTTAGTCCAGCGTATTTTAAAGATTACTTTCAGAAAGATGATATTAATTTCAATTACTATATCTGAACAGATGGTCAAAGCTTCAACCTGCTTGGAAAAATTGAACCTTTAAACAAATAAACAGCATTCTCCTTGAACAGTAAGAAACAAGGAAATTGCTCTTCGTTTTCATAGTTTTACTTTGACCTATCCAATTTATGCCCCCTTGTTTGGATGAAATACTGGACTTAAGGATGGTAGAAGAAAATGCTTAAACCAAAAAAGCAGCTATCACCACAATTCCAAAACCAAACATATATGCCTATTCTGTGGTTGCATGGACACGTCACTGTTCTCAGAACAGTTAACAGGGAAACTAACTCAAAACTTGTAGAGAATAACTGTTTTCAGTCAAAAGAAAAAAACTGCCTGTAGTGCAGAAGGAAAATGCAGACATGACTCCAAGTCCTCCTGCGGCCTAAAGTATAAGCCACTGATCAAAAGCATAACTTGCAAAGACTGAACTTTTATATGCAATATGTATCTATCTCTACCTCCACAGGTGTGTATAAAAGCCCATACACACAAACAATACCAAAGAAGAGCACATTGCTGTGGGAGGCATATTAAGCAATACTAATTAATCTGAGAAAGACCATGGAGTTCTTGAAAATAGCACTGTGGATCAATGTGTAAAACCTTTATGTTTTGAAAAGATTTACTCTTTTTTCAAACCTGTGTTAATACATAAATTTTAATGTATTTTAAGTAAACTGAATTCAGGATTTGCATCAACACTTTCAAAAATGATAGGCTTTTTGCATTTTTATAGCAATCAATTAGCTTGTAGTGATTACTGAGATATCTTAGAAGTCTCATTAATGAGAAGATTTGAGTCCTTTGAAAAACAATGGAATAAGAGGGAAATCATACCTAGCTTCTAGAATTAAGCCTCCTCAGCAGTTGCTAACTACATTTTTTCATTCCCATAGGAAGTCTAACATGTAACAACATACTTTACACAAGGCAGTTCACAGATATTAAATTATTCTTATTGATTGTATCAGGTATTTGTCTCTGAATCACTACTGAAACATCAAGTTTCCTACATGTACATTCTCCTGTAATACAGAGAATGCAATTCTCAGATGAACTCATTCACAATGACGGAATGAGGGAAGCAATCTCAAAAGAAAACAAATAGATAATTATCATGTTTCTAATCCATTAACTGGGGGATTCAGTGTAATTAATGAAAACTACAAAAAAAAAGAAGAAAAGGAATAATTTATATATAAAATAATCACATTAAAATTAACCTATGAAATCAAGCATCATCTTGTGATTTTTCCTAGCTTCATAATATAACTGACATATCTATATAGTGTAGATGGTCATAGAATTAAACCTCTTCTCTATTTGCTTTGATCAGTTTGTCTCACTAAAAGGAAGAGTCCTATGCAACTACCCATTGCAGGAAATCCAAATCCTCATATTTTGGGAAAACACAAAGTTTCTTGCCATGTAACAACAATTTTCATATGGTAAAGAGCTGCACCACAGCTTGTGAATTAGCTAAGATACAGGCTTTATCAATACGAGGTTTCCTTTTTTGTAGGATTTTACCTACTCATATAATGTCTCTACTGCTAATTGACATGTATCAGTGATGATTCCAAGGAAATTCATCCTTTTTGGAGGACAAAACACAGATGTTCCACTGACACACCTCATATTTTCACAACTATTGAATTGGTAAGCTCAAAGTGTCCTTGGATTAAAAAGCAATTGGTGTTCTGCTAATTTCTGTTTAACCATGTCAAGGAGGACATGGTTCAAGATGTGTTTCTCTGTTATTTGCCCTAACTCTTCCTAGCAAAACAGATTTAACTCTTTCTCAAAAGAAGCTATAATAATATTTAATGCAAAAAAGAAAACAAACAAGCATGCTAGACTACTGATGTATGGGAAATAACAAAGTTAGACATTCTGCTGGTTACAGGCATATGTAGATCATCAGTTTGGACATTTTACAAGTATCAAGAGGGATGAGTCCAAAGACTAAAATACCCAGGAGGCTGCAAGAAAGGCCAAGAGGAAAAAAACCACTGATGAACTTTATTGGCAGAAAAATTGTCATCTGTTTCTTTTTAGACAGCAAATGAAGTGTACAACAAAGATGCAGAGGTAAATATCGAAAAATAAAAGTAAAGTAAGATCTTAACACCCACTAACTTCTCACAAGAGCTAGACATAACTGCTACTGGCACCTTTTCACAACCCTGTAGCTGTTACTTACAGGAAGAGCTGAAGTTTAAAATTGTTGAAATAGAAAAAGGTTCAAAGCAAACTATACCAAAACCAAACTATATCAGATCCATTTCAAACATCCTATCTATATATGATCAGTAAATACAAATATAACTTGCATTCTCTAGAGAGGCAGGCAGAAATCAGACACAACAAATACATCTGAAATTATACTGAACATCTGTGCATGGGCACCTTAAATCAACTCCTGCATGCCTGTTGTTTCTGTTTTCAACAAATTCATATACAGCTCTGAATTTTAGTGAAAGAGTAGCTTTAGTGTCAGCTGATTTCTGCAGCTGTGGGAGTTAATATGTTAGCTGTTCGGGCCCTTGCAGCACAAAATGTATACAACTCCCATGCTAAATTTCTCTCACTTGTTTTGAAGTAAGCTCCAGATAACAGAAAATGTTATCATTTTCAGAGAGTATGAATAAATAGTTTGAATAAATAGTTATTTCCTATGTTCCTTCTGCTTCCAATGTGTTAGCTAGCACTAGTGGGTTGAGCATTTACTATCTTCATCTGGGAGACAGAAATCAATTGTTTTCACAGCAGCAAGCCTTAACTTCCCATTAAGATGTACAGATTACTCTACACATTAACATAATAGAGTACAATATTTATTTTTCCCAAAAGGATTTTAATAGGACTTCCTTCTAGGCTGAGGGAAAGTCTACTTATATTTTTGTATTTTAAAGAGATGAAGCATTGATGGCAAAGAGACCAAGATGTTGATATCCACAAGATCCTTCAACTTAATGCTGACTGAAGTGTTTGTCTGAGCTTCCTATCATGGAAATTGTAAGCTTGTATTACCGCCTGATGTTATTCACATCTGTTTCCCTGTGGTCTAAGAAATTTATATTTTGTATGTGTGCAACCTGTACTCCTTGTGAACTTTAACATGTAATTTTCATTGCTTTTAAAGCCAAACCAACTTCTTAATAATGAAAATGGATTTGAATAAAAAATTTATTTTTTTTACAATAGAAAGCAGACATAGAAAAGCTGTCATACAATTGACTATAGATTTACAGAAAGTCCCCAAGAGTCCCTTACACAGCATTAAGTAACTGTAATTAGGTTCATATATTTGGATTGCCTGGTTAGGCTGACCTGAGATAATGGGAGGAAAATGGCAATGATGCCACCTGGTCCCTAAGCAGTGTGGAAAATGAAAAACATAAGTGAGAGCATCCTTAATATTGCTCCATGAATACGTCATCATCCAGCCAGAGCTGGAGGGTCTGATCAGTGGGCGGTGGGGAGAGCTAACTGACCGTTCTGGAGGGGACGCTGCGGGGGCTCCCAAGGGACAGGGTAAGCTGTTTCCACAGCCACAATGAAGCCAACTAGCCAGGATGCAGTACTCCTCACCTATTTCTTTCAGCTCATATTTATAAAGTAGACTCACTGAAAGCTTTTCAAAAATTATGCTCAAAGAACTCTTCCTTTTTTTTGCAGTATCCCAATGTATTTATGCATATCTTGGTGGTTTTTGCAGAACTTTCATCATTGCAATGTTAAGTTTACCTTGAATGCTTTAGATGGCAAAAATTACTATTCCTACTAAACTCCATCTGCCAATACCCAAGTAGCTCTCAGGGCTATTGGTGAGTAAATAAATACTTATTAGAATTATTTAAATATTTTAATTATTTTTTTTCAAAATTACTTCATCTCACATTTAATACTTGGTTACTTCTACGTGTTTCAATTAGAACAGAAACCAAGAATGTTGGGCTCACCACCATTCAGCAGTTTTTTCTTCTGCACAGCAAGTAACTATGCTGTTATATAATTTATGCACCAGGCATCAGTCACATTTCTGTAGCATTTTTATGATACACTAAGAAACAGAGGGTCCAAAATGCTGAACTAGCAAGAGTTACACAAATAAGGGTTAACAGAGAAGTGAGAGTCTGTTTGCTGAACTGTCCCCAAAGAAGAAGAAAAAAGGAGAAAAATAATTTCAGCAAAGCTTTTTCCTTGTAATTACTGCAAAAGGATAGGGCAAACTTCGTTTGCCAACATATTGCCAGTAGATCAAAAAACCCCTATATTCTAAGTCTTTGCCTCTGAAAAACAAGCCACTAAATTCAAAGAACACTATTCTTGTAAATGAGTAGCTTATACAGAATAGAGCTTCAAGAATTGTTCCTTAGGAACACTGTTCCCTTCAGCACCTGCTGGCCCATGCACAAAGCACACAATTTGAGCTCCTTATCTACAGGCAGCCCAGAGTAACCTTACCTGGATTAGTGTACAGGTGACTCTCTACAGTTTTCCCAATACTCTGCAGTTTAACAGCTTGAAGGGACTCATCCCCATGCATGACTGTTGGCAAGCTGCCCAAAGCATCATGAACCAAATTTGCCACTTCTCTCACATCAAAGAGCTTCAAAAGTTCCGAGTACACTGATGGGAACGAGCTGAGAAACACAGCCTAGAGGAATAGGGCAAAAATGGACAGTCAGAATAGCTTTGACATTTATAGAATTTAAATAACTATAGAAATTTAAGTAACTGTAGAAAAATGCCTGGTTTCAAGAGTAGGTAGTAGCTTCAAAAACAGTCTTACTTTCAGAAGGAATAGCCTCACAGTCATTAACGGGCCTACACTTGTGACTATTTCCTTTAAATAGTATCTAATGATTTTTAATTTCTCCAAGGACAAAGTGAAAGTAAAAGTTCAACTTAGAACAAAAATATTTATTCTTTAAATACACCTATGTCTCTGTGAGAGAAATTTTTAACAGGATGACAGAATCTAGCTGATATGATACCAAAAATATTTGTATAGAGTTGGTTTGCTTTGCGTTGTTTTAAGGTAAGTAATGTAACAGTCTCTATATCTTTCATTTTTCAAACACTGAATATTTTTATTTTAGAGTGAGGCAGCACTGGTAGTCTTGGTTACTTTAAACAATCTTAAAATAGGGTTAGAAAGCCATTGATGAATGTGAAAACAAAACACTGTAAAAGTAAGGAGGACACCGCCAGAGGAAAGAAGCTAGAACTGACATTGTACTTCTCTTTATCCTGCTGATTGTGAAAAGCTACTTACACACTCACACTGATGGCACACCAGGCTGAGTTAAAAATAATGAAAAAGAATTCTAAATGTGGTTGTTTGTATCATTTTGTTGTTGTCTTTTCACTCCAGCTGATATGAGATGGAAGAACTACCTCTCTAGTCTGTTCTCTCTGATTTGCCATTTTCTTGGCAGAACAGTTTTCTAAAGAGATTTAGAAAACGTTAATTCTTAACAGGATCTTAACTGTCTTTAGTGACAGAAACATGGGAAGAGGATGGTGTATTTATGAGTACTTAATGTAGAGAGCTGTCTCCTGTGTGTTTTGCCCCTGCACTTTAGCACTAGCCCGTTTTAGTAGTCTCAAATGAAAGAAAGGTATCAGCTGAGTATGAAACCATTTGGGTCATCATGACTTAAAAACTTCTGTAAAGCATGAAAACTCTGATACTAGTCTTTTGTATGGCTAAAATTCTTCACTGTCAATGTGGTTAAACTAAGCTATAAAACACTCAAAACAAAGAAATTGCTTTATTTGTATCCACCAATATAATTATTACAATTCAAAATAAAATATCAGATTTAGGATTATCTATTCCAAGCATATTTAGAAGGTGCTGCTACGAAAATTTCACACTGTAGGATGGAAAGTTGAAAATGCCACTTTGTTCTAGCAAAAATACATTTTCTTTCTGAACAGGCTGGATGTACTGGATGTGGAAAATGCCTACAAGCAAGCCACACTTGAAAACTTACTTGTAGCTGGGATAAAGCACTAGTTCCTTTGCTCTCTTGAGATAGGAAGAAGCGTACTGACATAAGGAGCTCTTGAATACAGCAGCGAAATTCCTCCTCATTTTGTCCACCAGTAGCAATAGAGAATAATCTTCGAGACTGAACTATGTATTTAAAGATATACTCCTGTGCCTATAAATGCCAAAATCAGAGATAACTCACAAAAATGAACATGCTCATCTCTAAACAGAACACACACAAGGATTATATCATTCAAATAAAGAAAAGGGTCTGAAACAGGACCCCATTACTTAATTTTGACAACTCTTTCTATTGAAACACTAACAGCATTTTAATTAAAAAAAAACCAACAAAACAAAAACCAAAAACTCAACACCACTCTCTCCTCCTCCTCCCCTTCCAAAAACAAAAAAAAGTTTAAATTAAGTTGCAAAACAGTTGGAATGCAAATTCAAAATACAGCCCTCTCTTAGCAACACACCGAAGTTCACAGCAGCATAGAAAAATACAGAAGGGTACCACACTGATATTTTATTTCCAAACTGTAGCACCTGTCCCAAATGGGATTATTGTGTTGTATAACTCAGTCTGATGGCATGTTGTGGTCTTCTGAAGGTACAAACCCGGGCAACAAGAACAACCACAACCACCATAATCAGTAGAATTCCCTGGTGTCAGGACTGAACCCTTAGGTCAGCATGCATATTTGCCATTTAGATTCGTGCAACGGATTTTAATACTACCATTGTAATCAACATTTGATTCCTTTGCCTCATTCAGTAAGGAACATAGAGCTCCAGAGTCTAATGGTAGTAAGCCTCAGTGGTCAACTTACTGACAAAAGAGAATAATGAATAAACTGACTGCACCGAAAGTCTGCAGCTCCCTGGAATTAGTACTACTGTTCCATCATTTATATACATTCTGCTTCATTTCCTAAGTTAAACCTGTGGGTACTGTATGAATACATCATTCAAATATATACTTGTCTGATTTTTATTACCTTTAGCACTTCCTGTATGTGATCATGAAGCTCCACCTCAGTGACTCGATCAATATGCCACTTCAGTACTTTTATAAGATCTCTAAAATAGCACATCAGAAAGTATTATAACACAGAAGTGGGAGAAGGGTTAACTTTCCATATAAAATGTAAACCAATAGCTGTCATATGAGAAACACTGGCAAAACAAAAAATATATTACTAGATTTCACTAATCACCACAGACCCAATATTACACTTAGTTTTCAGTCTGCTGAAAGGCACCTAGTAGATCTCTGATGAATGGGCAATAATATCAGCATGAAATATGCAGCAGAATGATTTTAACAGGGATACACCATTTCTTTAACCTAATGATTGACCCTCTTAGTTTAGTAATAACTGTCAGTATTAAATCAGATAGAAGAAGTACAGACTTCACCTGTATGCAAGTGCTCCTGCAAAATGACTTTCAATGTAAGTGTCCATTACTGGCTTAAAGTGGTGAAACTTGCTGTCCTGCAGCAAATTTATTATGTGAACCTAAAGGTGAGAGAAAAAGAAAAAAAAACCCCAACACTTTTTTTTGGTTTTACTTAGTTTTTAACTAGTGTTAAGCATCATCACAAAATGAAACTTACCAAGCAATCAAATACTTTTGATCCATATTTTTGAGAATTTTCATCTAAAATCCCAAATAAGGTGTCTAGTGTATCTTGAAGAAACTGACGGGAGAGAATAAGAGACAATGTTATTAAAAAGATATTTCTGTGACATGGAAATACATTATGTCCCTCATATTATCTAGAAGTATACAAAGGTATATACCTTCACTATTTCTGAACCATCGATTTCTTTTAATTTTGAGAGGCAACCTGCAATTTTGTCTGGGTGGGTTCTCCACTTCAGAAGGTCAAGCATATCTCCTGCAAAAACAAAACGCAAGATTAAAGTTGGAAGCAAAGCAGCATTTCAGATTTTAAATTTTACTATTACAGTCCACTCAGCAAAATTTGGCATCATTAAAAGAAAAGACCTCCAGATCTCCTATAATATGATCTTCCCAATGACACATTTTCATTCCATTCCATAATTGCTCCACCAATACAAACATAAGAACATGGTACTGGATCACTAAAATCAGTCTCCTGTGGCAACTCTATCATGCAATCTCCTTCAGATAGTATCTTAAGAAAAGCAATCATATTGCCATCTCTCAACACATTGAAGGATGCCTTCCAGAGTTACTCTCTGAAAGCTGGAAACAATCTAACAATTACTAGCTTGAACATATTTGAAATACTCATGTTCCTATGTCTTTTTAGAGAAGAAACACAACGCCTCTAAGACCCTGCTTTATTAACAAGCAAAACAATCTCTTCTGGAAAATGAACTGTTCTGAGCTAAAAGGTATCCGAGTGTGTCCAAACTTCCTCCAGTTGCAATTCCTTCTCCTTCAGCTTTCTTAACCAACATGATAACTACATTACAGATAAGATTATATCATTGTTTTCTACATCACTAGCAAGCTCATATGCCTGCTGTAAACACCTGACATCTATGTTCTAGAATTTGAGGGTCTTTTAGATAGACATATATCACCAATATAATGCTTCTCCCGTTTAATACTATACAGCTCCCTGGGTATAGCTGAATCTCCAGGAGTTCCCATTAGTGTATTCTGCCTTTTCTACCATTAGATTAAATCTAATTTATATTCTTTCTTATTATTTAAATCAAAGCTACAGTGCTTTGCTGTATCATATTTTGATTTTATCCCTCTCAACTGATGTGACCTTTCAACAATACATTAGCAGAAAATTGTCACAGATTTTAGTGAAATTACTCTCATCTCCACAGCCTTCCAGTCCTTTAAAACAGAGATAAATCCCAGAGATTCTTCAAATCTAGTAGTATTTTCTGTCTGCTCCAGAAGAAAATTCCTTCCACTATAGTGCAATCTTCCAGTTCCATTTTAACTTTTATTTGCCCATTTGAAAATTCTTATTTCTAATGTATATGTTTTCCCATGCGGTGTATTATTGAACTGCTGCATTTCCTCTTGATAATACATTAAAAAAATTGAAAAGAAAGATTAAGAAGTTTATTCTGGCATGATAGGTCTGTGATAAACTCATCTTATAGTGCATCCAAATTAGTGACATATTGATTTTTTCATCCATGATTTCTTGTAAATACTTGCATAAAATTCATCAGGGAGGGATGGCCCAGTTAACATATCTGCCCTTCCACCTGTCTTAAAAGTTCTACATTTAATAGTCTTTGGACATACGATACTGCTTCAGAGAGGTGGGTTTTTTAGTACAAGATGGAGAATTTATTGTTCCATACCATTCAATATCCTGAAATAGTTTTGCAAACTTGGCTTGGCTTTTCAGCAGTTTTTCCTTGCTGAACTTGGGCACATCTGCAGTGATCCTTTCAAGTTGTACTCAGTAAAAGTTACACGTATTTTTGAACTGTTGAATTAAATAAATCCCAAAGCCCCTTCATATTCAAGTTTACTACTTCCACGCTTCAATGATCAGCTTTTCAGAAATTCTCAATGCCTGGTGGTTTGAAGCAGAACACCTTAATTACCATCCAACCCTTCCATCAGTTTAAGCTGATCTACAGTCTAGTTGATCACTGCCCAACATTGTGTTGGAAGGAGCCAGTGCTTCTGAAGTGTTCTCAGCAGTTATTAAACTAAGAAGTTAATAGCAAATTTTCTCTCGGTTCAGCATCTTTTTAGCTGCTTTCTACCACAGACTGTTTTCATACTCAAGTAATACTTGAACAACACCCATCTTTGTGTCACCTTTTTCCTGGTTTGATCCAGGGAAGTTCCTCTATCCCACAAAAAAATGAAGTAATAATTTTTACTTTATTAACACTAAATAAATCTCACCGTATATTCAATTTTTTTCCATAGGTGTTAATGGCAAACAACCAATATAAGATTCCAACAACAGAATATTTTGCTGCCTTAATTGCTTTTGATGGGGACGAATTGTTTTGATGAATTTATGCATTACATTTTTGTTTTGCTTCAAGCTGTGCTGGCATGGAAAAAAGAGATCCTTGAGCTGCACTGAGTGACGAAGAGTCCCACACATGCATCAGAGACACATCCCAAAGACCAAGGACAAATGATAGGTCTTATTAGTCTATCGGCAATTTTTAAGAAACAAGATTTACAAATCCAGTGAACTACATTTATCTTTTGGATAATTAAATGTACTTCTACACTTTATTCTTTAAGCCTCAGCTCAAGTTGACGAGTAGCGAGACTAGCTGAAGCTGTCAGTTCAGAGCAGGAAAAACACTTTTTACAGGTTTGCTGGAGGAATTTGGTGGAAAATAGTTGACATTCACTACTAGGGATTTGTTGCGAGATTTAAAAAGAAAAAGAAAGCAAATGTAAGACACTCACTTCAAAGGACTTATTTCAAGGGAAGTGCTAAGGAGGAAAGACATTCTAAGATAACATTAGCGAATAGCTCAAGCATAAATGACATGAACAGAAAATCTGACGTGAATCACAAGGGGAACGGATAGCAGTGTGTCATGTAGTAAGAGACATGAGAATATAAAACTGTACCCAGAAATAGACCCACTAGGAAATCACAGTTTTAGAAAAGGGAAGAAGTCACTGCTGATGATTAATTTTGCTGAAGAATAAAAATGTTTCCAATGCATTATCTTAAAAATAATCAAGGCCTGTATATTTAAAATAGACTACACCTAACCCTACCAAATAAAACACATCCCTTCTCAAAGTATGTAATTTAAATCCAAAGAGCTAGGTTTAATAGAAAGTTTAGGATCATGTGTTTAAGGAAGTAGTTTGGGACGATTTTCCATCTCTCTCATACAAGTCCTGAGACATCAGAAATTGGCTTGTTGTGGCACTACTGCACTTCAGGAGGAAAAAAACTGAATTCCAGAACTGGCAGTCAGCACGTCTCTTCCAGCAGGCTGCTTCTGTGGTCACCAACACTTCCTCCAAACTGGGGTTCCTCAGAAAGCTGCCCAGTGCTACTTTTGTTTATTGATTCACTGGTTTGTTTTTTTTTAAATGCAGCTAAGAGGATTACACCTCTGCCACACTGTACAGCGTGTTGCTCTGCTGCTGAACATCTGCTGACCAGGGATGTGCCGATCAGTGCTGAGAAACAAGTAGATGCCAACAGCTAAAATATTCAGACTTACTGGAAGAATCCTGACTCTCTTGCAGCCAGAGATCCCTCCTATGTGTCAAAAACTAAGACTGTTTTGATAACTACTCAGTAGAAAAATACTATGTTCTCTCTCACTCTTTTGCAGTTTTTTTAGACTAATGAAAAATAACTACCCATCTAAGATTATAATGGATAAAAGCTGGTATACTTTTTGCTACTGTTAACTGATTCACTATCCAGGATCCAAAGGAAAAGTGAAGGAAAAACTAACTAGCAGGCAGATTAGATAAGGACGCGTTCTCAGCCATGATGAATGCACAGATGAATGCACAGACTCCCGTGGTCAGAAGGTCTCTAAAAATTGTTTGGAAATATCCTCATAACCGCTCCAAAGTACCCAGGGTAAGGAAGTTATGGATCCCAACAACTAGGACTTAGTCTCCGTCCCCCAGTCCCCATAATTTTAATATGCACAAGAGCTGATGGCATGTGGGAACAATCAATGAGAGAATGACAGCTGAGTAAAATTTCCCAGCAAGCGAGTAAAGCTGCAGCCTAATTCAGTCACACCCTTTACAAGCCTGGGTTTGGGGTCCTTCTCCACCCCACAGCCAGATAACAGAATAAATTTTTGTTTTCCGACTGGACATTGTTGTTTGTAAACAACAGGTGAATCTCTGAGACATTCAGAAAAATCTCCAAACTTAAAAATAAATTAAAAAATAACCAATAATTTTCAAAAATATCAATACAAATGTTTACTAAAAAAATTAAATACATAGATCTTTTTAATCCTGTATTTTTTAATACATAAGCTACATTCTCTCAGGGATAACTGAAGTAATGCTCACATGACCAAATATCCACATGCTTTGCTCTATGTTCATTTTCTGAGCATGCAATAGATTTTGGCAAATTTTTGTTTAAAAGAATGGGGATTTGGAAACTCACCAAGATGAACTTCCCAAAGAAGATCCTTGGAGAAAATATGAGCCTGTCTATTGAAAATATTTCCACCCTCTGAAGTACTGCTGAAATAATTGTTAACTCTTTCAGAGCTGAAAAGGGGATCAATATTATTCAGATATTCTACACCCTCTTACTCAGAATATGGTTAAAAAAAAAGGAGGAAATTTTATGCCCTATGTCACACATCCATTTACATTAAGTACAAAATAACTCCTGTACTGTAAACAAAACTGAGTATTAGAACCCCAGACAACAGGGCAACTATTTATCAGTGAGACACTTAAGTTCCAGGCAGCACTTTTATGCATGTGTAAGTACCAGTAGATTCATGTGATTTCCTAAATCAAGGCCTTTAACTGAAGCAAATGTAGTCTCGCATTCCCTATTAGCTACCTTTAGGAAAATCTTTCATTGGATAACTTTCATTACGAAGGTAACTGCTATGACAATACAAAATGGGTGTGCACAAGGAAACTAACCACTTACTGTTTGCACACAGTTCTATTTTGGACACTTGCTATTAAAAGCTGAAACTTAAGAGGATTAATTCAACTTAAAAAGCTGCTCTAGTTTTTGTTAAACATCTATAATCAATTTGCAAGCAATTCGCAATTTCATCATCATACACAGAAGGTGAGTAAAGTCACAGATATTCACACACAAGAGAGAGCAAAGCAATAATATAAAGTTGTGGTTCTATCAAAGAATGGTCAGAAACACATAATCAAGCAAAAACACAATATTCAGAAATTTTTGGAAAACTTTTGGAAAACAGCTTTTTGTTTTAGTTACAAATTGTAATTATTATGGCACGTAAACAAGAACCTTAAGAATTTTATACAGAACAGTAGTTAAGCATTTTACACAGACCACTGGTAGACAGTGTAAACACATATATTGCTATCTGCTGCTCCTTATAGCCAGTGTATAAGATTGTTCTAAGTAGTAGTAAATGTTTATTTGTTTGAAGAGAAACAAAAACCCAATATATGCCTAATTAGAAACTAACTGCTGCAGCTTAAAGCTGATAATAAGTATTTCATAAAAACTCTACAACAAACAGATTAAGAGGTTTTATAAGGCAGCTGGGTTTCGATAGTTGGTTCCAGAAGTGCTGCATTTGATTCCAATATCACGGTCATCTAAAAAGCATTCTTGAACTACTTAAAAACAGTGTTTTATCATGATGCATTTGTTTCCATCTGGATATAAAAAAATTATGAAGAAAACCAGTTCATAAAATAGATAGAACATGAGCTATTTTTGAGTACATCCACACTTGCTTGGTGTGGAAAAAACTAGCTATCACACGCATTTCAACTCATCATATTTTAAATAATCAACATATCCTACCATTTTGTGTGAGTTTAGTGGAGCAGAGAAAGGATGTAATCCAGAAGGACTCTTTAGTGGTTTTTACTGCTTGGCTGTTGTTTGCTAGGGATATTCCCTTTGAAAAGGGGAGTTTGAGGTAGCGACCAGAATCCTGAAGGTTTGCATTTTCTTCACACTGTGAAAACAAACCAGTTAAAATAACTGTACTGCACAAAACAATTGACCAAATCTCTATATTTTATGAATCATTGTTTCTTTGCGAGAAACTGAAGAATTTCCACTATGTCTGTTCTAAAACTTTGGTTTTAGAATATAGTATCACATATTGACATTGAAATATAACAAATTTTCACAGGTTACATTAAATGAATAGCTACAAATTTTCATGTTGAAATGTAAATTTTATCTGGGAGCATATAAAAACCTCTGAACAAAGGGACAACTGTTGCATGTGGAAACAGAATTCCACAAAGTTAAAATATCTCTAAAAATTTTAACATTGAGTAGATCTGCAAAAATGAGCTTGTCTGATTTACCAACTTGAGGAATTCAGTAACAAGGTATCATGAGGTTCACTTCGTGTATTTTAATTGAATTTACCTCTGTGAAATTCATTGTAACACAATGTGATATAACAGTAAGACCTAGGAAAACCAGTGCACTGAAGCACGTACTTAGATTCAATTGCAGTTTATATCAGAAAGGTGAATATGAAACAATCAGCAATGGATATTTTAATGGTGACAAGATTATCACTACAGACTTTCTCAACTTAATGTCTCTGGGCATTTAAAGTCTGTTCCAGAGGAATAATTACAGCTAATGACTGCTAATTCACATTACCTTGTGTACAATTAGTTCATGGGTGCCATCTGGCAGAGTCCTCCCATTTTCCTGCATCAGGGGCACGAAAGAAAAGCCAAACAACTTCTTCTCACCCTTTTCTTTTGCTGGAATGCATATATAAATAGCAGCACTTAAAGATAATAGTATATATTTTAGGCAAAATAAACGTATATAATGCAACATAAGAAAGTATACTGGAGCTGTAGCTAGTCAGATGATTATCTTGAATTGTTGTTTCAATTTGCACATTGTCTCCTGTAATGTTCTTTTTTATCTCACTTCAAATTAGAAGGGAGTATTCTGAAATAACTTAGTATATATTAACAACAAATAATGTAAGCCACCAAATATGCAATGTTAGCAACATTAAGAAGTTTATGCACCTCTGTGAAACCTGTCTCTCATATCTTGGAATGCAGAATGTGGACCCAGTCATCAATTTTTACCTCAAGATTATTTCTAAAATGTTTCTGAATGTTATAAAAATATTAGAATTTTCTAAGTAAAAAACAGCATTTCAGAGAAAGTGCATGCAGCTGTCTTTTTCCTGAGATGTTATGGAAACTCATGTGCTGACTACAGGTGTAACAGGGAGGACCAGCGGCAGTCATGAGCACCACTTACTGGAACAGTGCCGGAATTCACAGCGGATGTGAGCGCCTCTGAATTTATCCACAGGAATAGGAAGTTTCAGCAGCTCAGCCCATCTGGGGCCGTTGTTATGATAAAGCACAAAAGAATGGTACTCACTAGCTGGTGGCTCTCCAGAGCCAAATGAGATAAAATCCTAATGAAGAAAAAATATGATTAAGGATAGATTAGTTCACTGGTCAAATGTCATCAAGGGCTGCTCTTCCAAGGAAGACTATTTAATGTTTACATTCATATCATAAATGCCAAATGTGGTACCAGGTTCAAATACAGTAGCACTTTTTTAATCTTTGCTGATTAGAAATGGCAAGAATCATTCACACCATTTAGAACAGGGTGTGCTGGGTGATCAGGGAGGCTTAAGCAACACACGTGTTGTGGATTCCTGTGACACAACATGGCCTAGCCAACGTTATGCCCCAGCGACAAAGAATGGAACTGAGGCCAGAACAGCCCAGGCTCAAGATCTTCAGTCATCTGAAATAAACCTGCAACCCTGGCACTAGCAGTGGTATGTCCCAGCATCAAAAAATAAATGTGGATTCCGTAATCAGGAAGAGACAAAGTGTTGGCTGCCTTTACAACACCCATGATGGACTCTCCATAGCAACATAGACAAATGGATCTGTCTAAGTTCTGACTCAGGGACATCTATTAATTTTCTGTGGGAAACGTAAGGTGTAGCTTTTCTCCTGTGCAACTATAATATCAATTTCTTTTTTTGTTTGATATATATACACACACACTTCTGTGTATATATATAAAAAGGTATCTATATTGCATGCCATGGATCTACATGCACAATTTCACTTCAGATACACAAACACGGGATTTAAACCAGGCTATTTGTGTAGCCTTTCTTCATTGTGGCACCCCACAGACCATGAAACCATGCAGAACAAATGAAAATACTACTTTCAAATTTAAAACAACAAGAACAACAAAAATATATATACATAAAAATATGTGAGGAAAAGTTTGAATGTGAACAGAAATCTTTCTGGTACAGAAAAATCATCTATTAATAATTAAAAGTGAAGCCACTGCCTATTTGGAAGCCATCACCAGCAGCATACAATAAAATTTGAAGACGAGAAGTAACATTAATTTATTCTTTTTACTGATACATGGTGGTGACTTTTGAAGTGAAGATCCCTGATTTATTAAAATCAGACACAAAAATTCAAAATTATCAAAACATGTTGTTCTGTGTAACATAAAAAATTGCATGCCTCTAGGAAGAATTCTTAGGAAATAAAAAACTCTCCAAAACTTCATCTTGCTTCAACATTTTCGAGCATCTTAATGGAATAATTAGTTTTTTGGTTGGCATTTTTAGGTGTTTATCCCAATCATGTAATTCATCACAGAAATAAAACAAACTTATATAAAGGTTTTATATAGACATTTTATGAAGGTTTTAAGCAAAGTGGAAATACTTTGAATACTTAAAGACAGCAAAAGATAAACGTGACCTTCCTATGCATTTTTGTACTCTTCAATCAATGTCACAAAAGAAGACTAACATATGAAAAAGTGCATCAAAATTCAATACAGCAAGTAAAAGCATAAAACAAAGATACCTTTAAAATTTGACCACTGCTGTCCACCACATGCATTGTCACTTCCACATTTCTGGCCACACTTTTCCCTCCTTTCTCAAATTCTCCTCTTTCTACAGTGATATATAAATCATTCCTCATTTCACCTATCAAAAAAACAAATGAAACAATGTGTCCAAAAGTCAGTCCAATTTGCTTACTTTTGCTTTCAGTATTTAAGTAGATTTTCATCTTATCTTACAAAGGGTAGTGTCACACCCACAACTTATCAGTTTTTTTGGATCTTAAATAAGAATTGTTTTTGTAAACCAAGAAAACCAAAAAATCTCCATCCCTCTCAAAACCCAAAGATTATCTGTCATACTAAACCAATTCTAGGGACTTTTACTCATCTGTTAGATCTGTTTGGTCTTTACATTGGCCCCTCTAGCTCTACTGAAGTGAGTGTCTAGCTCCACCTCATTTAATTCTTCTACTCTAAGGCAATATTAATGTACTTTCTTTAACTTGTAATCATTACAGTTCTCTAACTGATTACAACTTTTTTCTACTTAATCTCAAAAGGAAATGTATTATTTTGCAAAAGGAAAAACCAAGAGTTTGGCGTTCTTCCCATTAGAAGGGCAGTCTTTCCAGATTGTGAGCATTCAAATTTGTAATCTAAAAAATCTCAATATATTTTACATTAATAGGGTGTTCCAAAGCTTATGAGGAAAAAGTTCGCTCAGTTAGCTTATTTTTAGCTTGTTGGAAAGGCTTCTGAGAAATGAGAGTCTTCATCAGGACATTCACACTACAAATCCAATACTGGCACTACCTAAGTACCACATGGTATGTACAAGTACTGCTAGCATATTTAAATTGAAATTCTTTGCACATTCATGCAGCATCATGCTAAGCAGTCTGTCAGAATGTAAATAGATCACATGGACAAGATCAATGGTAATTTTATTTTAGTTTCAGTTGACACAAACCGCAAAGTCTATATTTGATGAGAAGAGGAAAGAGTGGTTGCAGGGGGGATAGGACAGGGGGAAAAGCAGTACTAGTGGCTACAGGAGTGCCACAGTAGGGAAGCCCCTGTTCTGTTGAAGATGCTAAATCTATTTCTATAAAGTGTAAATTCATCTGGCTCTTGACAAACATTACCAGAACTACTTTTAAGCAATTGGACTTTCCTTGTGAAAGGCAGAACAATGAAGGATGAACAGCATCATAAGTAGGAGCATTTTCCAAACTTTTTATTTGTGAACTTTGCTGAAACAGAAATTGAGAACACGTGCTTTCATCTAGAGAAATGCAAGTGAAAAGTGAATATCATCTTCTAATAAGGCAGATTTTCACTCAGCACTGCTGAAATAAAGTGTCATATTTTAGTATATTTATAGGTGTGCCACTTAGAAGGCAATCATGGGATGTGCACTTGTATTGCGGATAAAATTAATTATAAGATATGTAACATAAATAATTACTGCATCTTCAATTTCTATCTTCATTTTAATTTGCAAGCAGAATTTGACTTGCTTGAACTTTCCACAATACTTTCATGTTTCACATTCCTTGTGTTTTACTGCATGCAATTCTCCAGTGATTTTTAAATAACAGAAACAATGATCTTGCGATAGTCATCTAATGTTTTTATAATATTACTACATCACTGGGTGCAAAATAATTACATGATTCTTCCGAAGGAGAACCCAAACAATAAAAAAATTAAAAGAAGAAACTGCTATATCATGAATCCCTTAAGACCCATGCCCCTAACCAAGGGGGGAAATCTGGTATCGTATTCCATTATAATCAGTTACCTGCTGAAACAATCATAGGCAGAGGCTAGAATATAGCTAGACAGAATCAACAGAATACCAGATGGCATTCACTTAAGAGTGTGTGAAGTCAAGGATGAAAGAGCTGAATTACTAGTAAGTGTGTATAACCACTAGATCAGTCTCTGGTTCCTGGTGGGAAACAGGTTGAAAATAAGCAAAAAGTGATGGTTATTCAGGTGATGGACAGCAAAACTTGTAAGAAAAAAAAATACAAAAGCAATCTCACAACAAAACCCAAACACAAACCCAAACCCAAACTTTTCCAAAGGATGTTGTGAATGTAAGTAATGTGTAAGGATGAAAGGGAAGAATGGAGAAACTGTGGAAAAAAGATCAGTTACAGGATATGAAACAGGCAATCATAATGACTCAGGAAATCCCTTGAGCTGAAAATAGCTGGAGGCTGGGAGAGGATCAGGGGGTAATTACCATACATGCATATATGCATACTCAGCTTTTCCTTAGGTTCTCCTTACAACATTCAGCTAGATGAACCCTTGAACTGAATCTGTAGAGCTGCTCTTATTGTTTATTCAAGTGACAAAATTAAAACTTAAAAACTCATTAAGACTACCCTTAAAATTACTAGATTATGATTATTTCCACATGGAAGTAATATTTCATTATAAAAATTTTATAAGTTAGTACAATATGGTTACCAAAGAGCTTGCAGCATGCTGGGTCCTTGCTTAGCACAAGCATATACTAGGTTTGGTTCTAGTTAGTGCTGCCTGTTGGTCCCTTTCAAGTGTTTTACATTAAGAAAAAATGACAACACACAGTATTCAGGAAATAAATCTTTGTTATATAGCTGACTTGAGTAAACAACTTGTAGGTGCAGCAATTTCTCTTTAAAAATTAGCTTGAATCCTACGTGCATTTGAGCTACATTATTTTCACTTATCAGCACAGACTATTTAAATTTTCCATGGGATCTTCACAGAAACATAACCAAACTATAATGAAACTGAGTGGTGTGAAAGATCTAGACCACTTGAAAGAATCTGTTTCAAAAGAAAAGGCAGCTCATTTTTCCCGGTTCTGATGGAGCATTTCCATTCCCTGGCCCCTGTTATGACAGGTCACTTTGAGCTTTCTTAATTCAGGGCATCCAGACTATGAAATGAACATGCAGAAAGCAACATCCAGTCAGTAACATTCTTAGCCAGAGTCAAACCCCACTGTAAATCGGCTTTGTCTCGGACTGCCAGTTTTCTGGGTAAGAAACAACTATCGAATGGTGAACCACACACGTTTGAAATCATTAAACATTCTGTGAAGCTAAACCACCTAGGTCTCCTTAGAAGTTAGAGATATTTCTAAACATATAGGTTATGAGCTGAGTCAACAGAAGCTGGAGAAAAGCAAATTTAAAAAGTCATATGTTGCATTTCTGTGTTATCTTAATAATTTCACTGCTTTAAAAGCTGCTTATCCTGGTAAAGCTACTTTCTAGGCACTATTTCAATAAAAAAATGAGGTTAACATGTTACAACCAGCATAGGTAAGACAGAAGACTGTCGCACATTGGATGTGAGGTGGTAAACAACAAAGAAGAAATAAAAAAGTTGGTCTTGGTCCCTATGAGAATGGGAAGTAACAAGCTGTTTCTTGGAAAAAAGAGGATCAAAGAGTCTATCTAGGGAAGCTGTTTGTTCTTACTTCTGATAATCATGCAATGTGTTGAAAAGGGGTATATTCTGCACAAATAACAGAAGTGACCCAATAACCCCAATGCATTGGGACTACTTAGTTAGAGCACCCTATGATTTCACCTGTCTGGCTAATCAAAAGCAGGCTGACAAATTCCCACAAGAGCTGCTAATATTATGTGAGGGGTAAAGTCATATGGAAACTGAAATTCCACAGAATTTAACAGGAAAAAAAAAAAAAAAAAAAAAAGGGGGGGTAAGCTCCAGTAGTGTGAATACAGTAATAACTTTTTGATGTAGCACAAGCTTTCAGTGCACCCTCTGCATGGACATCCATTCTGGTACGCGAATTTAATTGTAAGTGAAAGGTGCTGAATTGAAATGTCTGGGTTGCTAAATCAAAATGTGTACTGCACAGCATTGGCAGTACCTGTTTCTTCATATGGTCCTGCCAATACATTGCAGCCTTGGCCTGGCAAAAATATCTTTAAAGCACTTTCTATGGGTTGGGAGAGGAAAAACTCCAAGCCCTTCTTGCCCCAGCTGTAGGTGCCAGGTACATTACAGCTCAAGAATTCTGACCTATGAAGAAGCAAAAGCTTCATGACTTCAATGCAACTAGCAATGAATTGTACAAAGGCAGAATGGGAGCAGGGGACAGATCTGATCAATATCAATTACATGCAAATGTCTAATATAAGGAGCAGGACGAAAGGCCAATTAAAGTCACAACCAACCACAAGATAGACTGAGGAAGGCTGATCCCCATTAACCTTGTCCTCAGCAACCTGCCAACCATAAACCACAGGTTTTAAATAACCAGTAAAGAGAAAGGAGCCAAGAGTAATTTCCAGGCTGGAGATGACAATGTGCGCTATGGGGTACTATTATGTCCACCACAGAGTTTCATTATAGGATGGCTCTGCAGGCTCCCTTTCCTTCATAGGGTGGAGGCTCCATCATCACTATCAAGGACCTGTGTACAAGCACTGGTCTCCTGCTGCTCCCACTTTGGATGTACATGTAAGCTGCCCTCAACTCAGAGAGGCTTAACTGCTCCCACTGAATCTCAGGTGACAGGAATAACACAGGTAATCACTAGTGAGAAGGTCAGATCAGTACAAGTGTCAGGAGAACATCCATATGAATGTATCATTTGTACTGTTATTTTCATGGAAACATTTGCACCTTACCTAAGCATCAAAGCAATGATCCTTCATCACAAAATTGCTTTTAAACTTACACTGAGGAAGCTATGAGTTGCAACTACAACACATATATTATGACAAGACTTTTCTCATATTTCAAACATATTTAGAACTGCAGAATCTCTTGCAGCATATTAATATGAAACAAGGTTTTCAAGCAGAAGATAGCTGTCAAAGATCAAAGGTAGCATCTTTGTTAGAAACAAGAGTTTAGTTTGCCAGTTATCCTCAAAAAGCTTTCTAGTGAAATAAATTTCAATTTGATTATTTAGTAGTGTAACAAAACACAGCATGACTGTATTTGAACAAGCATCTCTGATAATTACTGCTGTCCTGACAGCAGACACTGATTTAAAAATAATTATGCAGAACTCACTAGGAGCTGTTGTTAGGAAGTGTTTTTTTGAAAGCTTTGCTCAGAATTGTAGGTCCTTTAGAACCATGAATTGCAAAAGAGCAAAAAACATCATTTTGTTTAGAGGAAGTTCCTGTTCATTTACATCACTGTAAAATACAAACTAATGAGATGTTTTATACCCTAAATGTAACTTGAACAGCTCTTAAAACAATTTCAGTTGTAGGGACTGAAAATCTCTGGATGTGGCACAGACAAAATGGTATTAACCCAGAATATAAATCTTGTGGATGAAAAACATTTTAGAGAAAAGATCCTTAGAATACTCTGTAGAATGGGAAAAGAGCTGTGTAGCAACTGCCAGTGGGAGGATCTGAAAAGAAAAAACAAAACCAAAAAGCATGCCCAAGGTGATTCTAACTTGAGGAGAGGGCTAAGGAACTGTAGCACACCTTTCCCCCTATCCTTCAAGTCAATCCATGCTATGTCTTTTAGCACCTAGGATGTTCTATGACATCCATGCTGATAGATATACTTGGAGATGGGTGTGGGAGAAGAGATTAAGCCCTGGAATACTACAGCAACACCTAAGTCTTGCTAATGCCTTTCTAGCAGTTGAACTTCAATGACTTCATAGTACAACTTCCATGCAATGAGCTGGGACATCTTCAACCACAGCAGGTTGCTCAGAGCCCTGTCCAATCTGCCCCTAAATGTTGCCAGGGATGGAACATCTACATTCTCTCTGGGAAACCTGTGCCAGTGTTTCTACCCTGTTTTAAAAATTGGTGCAATGTTTCCCTTTTTAAAGTCACTGGGTACTCCACCTGACTGCCATGACTTTTCAAATATGGAAAGTGGCTTAGACAACTACATCAGCCAAGTCCCTCAGGATCCTAGCATGCATCTTGCCAGGTCTCATACACTTAAGTATGTTCACATTCAGGTGGTTACTATTCTCCTACAGTGCCATGAACTTTGCTTCCTCCAATCCCTGCCTTGAGGTCCACCGATTTGAGAGGTTGGGAAGAGAGACCTACAGTGCAGACTGAGGCAAAAAGATTGCTGAGTACTTCAGCCTTTTCTTCTGACCTGTTGAGATCAGTTTACCAGTCATGTTCATGACAAGGAGTATGCTTTTCTTTTCTGGCTCAAACACCGACAGAAGTTCCTATCGTTCTTTGCATTCCCTTACTGATTCCCGCTTCAGCTTTGCCTTGGCCTTCCTCACCCTATCACTACACAACTGGGCAACTCTTCCCAGGATACCTGTTCTTACTTCCACTGCTTCTACATTTCCCTGTTGTCCTTTAGTTTGACCAGCATGTCTTCACTCAACTATTCTGTTCTCTTGCCTTCGCATCCTCATTTCTTACACATTTAATTTAAAAACAAAATTTAATTAATTTTAAAAATTGTAATACAGAAGGGTATTATCTGAGAGAAGGACAGCAGCACAGGACGACACACAGACATGCTGCATCTCACACAGAATTTCATCACTGTAGGAAATTAAATCCCATTACTGAAACAATTTCCTTTTTGTTTTGCATTTGAAAAGATACTGAAAGACTGACTGGCTGCATATCAGGGAATATATTCAGCACTTTTAGAAAGGGGGGCAAATCTCATTGACATGCTTGAAGTTGCCAGTGAACATGTTAGAGTTTTAAAGACTGTGACAACCACCAGTCAGTTGTCTGTTCAGTGCTTTTTCCCCACAGAGCATACCTTGACTTCTCCATTACTGAGGCAAAGAACAACCAAGCAAACTTTGCACACACTCACGATATTTACTATTTATGAATAATATTCACACATGACTCAAGAATGACAAAATGTTTTACTTGGTGCTTAAATATATACATAAAAAGAAAATCTTGAGATTGGGACCTTCTGGGTGATACTTTACAAAAAATTATTTGGGGCAGGTTGTGTGTCTACTTAAGTATATTACAAGGGATGGGCAGAAAAATTTAAGACAATTTCTACTATTTATATACTGGCAGCTAGTTTATATATTATCACTGGTATTCTTGTTTATATGGGAAACATTAAAACAACTGTGCATATGTTAGAAGTTTGGGAGCATCGGTCACTTTGGTAACACTATTGCCTTTTTACTATTGGATTGACATGGGCATTTAAATCAGAGATGAATAAACTGATTTTGTTAGTACTTTCCTCAGTTACTTTACTTCCTTTTTCTAATAAAACATTATCTGCATTTTCAGCTTTACTACAGAAACTTTCAACAAGCCCTAAGAAACATGCACCAGAAAACATCTGATTAAGCAAATGAATGCCCTTTACAAAGAATTCCCAAACTGAAATACTTTCAAATGGAATGTAGATCTACCATGTAATACCCAATTGTTCTGTGACTTTTTTTCCTCTTCCTTTTAACAATGAGATATAAAACACGTTGTTTTGAACAAGTGGGGAATAAAAGTCTTGCAAGCTTTTTTTCAACAGAAAACTTTGACCTGTTGACTTTGTCTAGCTACAAAATAGAAAATATTTCCAATAGAATTTTGAAAGACTGTTTATTTTTACAGAGCTAAAGCATTCACTTGTTAGTTTGCTAGTGTTCCTTATGTGGTTTATTGAAGAAAAACTTCCAAGCCATAACTATCCTTGTATACACTTCCCATGAACCACTGCTACTTATTCTATAATCAATAGAAAGCCAGCTTATTCTTCAAATACTATAAACTGTCAAAGACCATTTTCCACATTCTTTACTTCCAGAGATTTTAAATCAAGGGAAGTCCAGTTAAATTCTGGCGTGTCTTTCTTTTCCATAGTTTTCTTCTATTTTTTCCTTCTGTTTCCAATGAACCAAGAAAACAAGACAGAGGAGATGGAAAGGAGAAGGAAAACAACATACAAGTTCCTTGTACTTGTCTATATTGTATCTTTTATTCCAGTGACTTGTAGAAATGTTAATTCCTTCAACAGACAGGATTAAAATTTTTTAGAAGTATTAAAAGAGGATTTGAAAAGCAGAGAATATTCCCCCTAGAGTACTACAGTTTTGTGAAAGGTCAAAATGCAGGGTGTTTTGACTCCAAAACATTGCTTACACATATTTTGTGTAACTAATATATCCAGTGGCAGAAGTTAAATTTAAACTGTTTGTACTTCATATACATATGTCATAAAGACATTTGGAAAAATTCACTCGATTGCTCAAGGGAGAAAAATGTTTAAGTGTGTCAGACATAGATTTCTTCTCCTAGAATCAACAGCTCTTATACTAACTCCAAGCTCACTGGCAGATACAGACATTTACCATGACGAAGGCAACATATTCCATAGGTTTCTTTACATTTTTGCTCTCCAGATTCTTTTTCTATGCTTTGTAAGACTGAATGCTTCTAGTCAAAAATCACATAATTGAAAAATGAATGTTATCACAAAGACAGCATTTCGTGAGACCATTTGTATAAAAAGACAAGGATCCTACTTCTAGTTTCATTTTAAAAAGCTTCTGAAAATAGTAAGAAAGGTTGGTGAGTGTGTACTTGCACATGAAAAGATCTTTTAATAATCCAGATGAAGGCATCATTAGTATATTCAGTAGCTTTGAAGGACAGGATTCTGATGAGATTTAACTGGACAGCAAAAAGACATCTCATGAAGTTAAAAGGTGACAAATGTAAAGCAATGCGGATGTGATGGTAAAAAAATTCAGTTACTTTTCCTAAATTAAGCATATGAAAGCTTAATGTAGGAAACTTAAAGTGCAGCAATATCCCGGACACCTCATTTTATCTGCTAAATGAGAAGAAATTGCAAAAAAGAAAAAAAAGAGATAATGTTGAGAAACAAAATGCAACTTTTCATCTTGGGCAAATAAATTTGAAAGAGTGAAAATTCAACTACAAAAATTAATAGTGCAGCTTCATGTAGAGTCTTCAGCAATGCTATTTGTGAAAATTTATCACAGAATTAGAAAAGGACCAAAAAATTCTGGATTTAACTACTGCAAGCCAAGACTTCTCCAGCCAGGACTGACTAGCTCAGCTCTAGATCCCAACATAGATACTACTCTAAGCTTATATACAACGTAAACAGTGGTCAATGTAGAACCATTGCAGTGATGCACCAATTCTTTAACCTCTTCAAAGAGTTTAATAATTTGGATGGACAGGAAAAAATATTAACCCTTATCCTTAAATCAAATCATGTGGTGATCAGATATCAGCAGTGGTAATAGCACCAGTTCAGATCATAAGTTGGAAAAAGGCTGGCTATAGCTAACTGATACCCACCCATGAAAGTCTTTTGAGACGTCAGCCAACAGGCCAATTGTTTACACACTGAATGATATTTTAAGGAGAAAGACGTTTTGAGCTGCTGTCCTCTATAAGACAGAGAGCCTTCCAAAACCAAATCCATAGCTGTTTTAAGTAAGAATTATCTTATCCTATTACTATAGACAAAGCTGCACAGAGGAAGTTTGTAGGTAAAAGTCCAGGAAGTAAGGCTTGGACCTAACTGAATCACTTAGTGAAAAAAGTATTCTACAGGAAGACGATGACATTACTTTATGTGCTAATGATTGGATTTTGTACTGAATGGATTTTGTCTTTGAATGTATCAAGTGGTTAAGACAATGACTACCAGTAAACTCCCAGTAATAGACTGTACACTGTTAAGAACAGTATAGCTTAAATGAAATAAAGCAGATGCAGCTCTGATCTGGAATGCACAACAAAGGAGATTGTACACCTATACATATGCTTACCACACAATAGTTTAGTCTGTTTACAACTGGGAGGCAGAGCGGGCAGCTAGTTAATCCAGTGAGTCCTCAATTAGACAAACAGCTGTGCTAGGGTTTATTGCAATTCTAAAAACTCCAGACAACATACACTAGTGATCAGGCTTATTTACGGAATTCGGTATCTTCCGCAATGCTGCCAAAGAACACGTACACGCATGTGTGTTATAACACAAGCATAAACAGCATTGAAGTTATGCACTGATACAGGTGCTCTAAGACAAATTTGGAAAGAGATTCCATAAGACTGAACTACATAAAATAGCAAAAAAGCTGGTAAAAGTATGTATAGAAAAAGAAAACAGGCTTTCACATTCCATTACCTATTATGCATGTAAATTTAATTTAGAGTGTGCCTCAAAAGTAGTCTACATTTGTAAATATCAAATGCTAAATTTTATATACTGAGTAATTATGTAGTTGTCAGGAAATGGTGAACACAGAAACTCCCCGTGCAAGCACAGTTGTGCTTTAATGTTGTACAAAGCTTCCTAAGGAAACTGGCTGTATATCTGCAGACATCCACACTAGAATGCTGGAATGGAATTTACCAGTGATTGCATAGAGTCTATCCTGAAATCCTAGTCAAACATAGAAAATGCATATTGATTACATGCACAACTTGACACTTTCACTGCCTGTCCTTCTTTTGGTGGCTAGAATAAAGCGAGTTACCTATTTCACAGCCTTTTTGAATCATAGCCATCTACTTTTTTTCCCAGCCATCTACTTCATTTCCTAAAACACTTGAAGTTCTTCACTAAGAAATTCTGAGGGTCCTGGATAGTGTATGGTGTGGCTTCACCCTGTCAGGCTGCAGTGATACAAAAAGCATTACTCTATAACAGCATGCATTATTATTGTCAATTCTGGTTTGGCATGTATGCTGATCCCAGTTACTTTTCACAGCATAACCTCCACAGAGGAAAGGATTGATATGACAAAAAAAGAAGGTCAGAGAGAGTTTAAATATACCAGAATAGGAGAGACACTTAAAACATGGCATTTATAAGAGAGATACTGCAGCTTAGCAGCATGAAGTATTTCTTATTGAATAATTCAACAGACTCTGGTTCACAACAGTAACCTAAGTGCTAATTAGCCACAGCAACACACTTTCAACAAAAATATAAAATAAGATCTAATTAATGATCATTTCTAGTGGCAAAAGATGAAGTTCTCCAATTTATCGGAGGGAAAAAAAACCCACACACTAGAAGAGAAACAAAATGAAAGGGGAACTTTAAAATAAAAAAGCATTTCAAAGGCTAGGTTTCTGCAGGCATTTCAGGTCCTAGGGCATACTTCTCTGGTTAGTCCTTGAAACTCATCATTGCCAGACTGAGATGATTATTTCTCTTTAGGAGAAATCCCTCTATGCCAATAAACATAGAAGTTGTACATTATTTAAACAGATGCATGCATACAATTGGACTGAGAAAGCAGTATACCAGAACCCATATATTATTTTTTTAACTATAACAGTGATAAAGTGAACCTGCATAATTCTTTGAAACTGAGTCAAGAAACTCCTCCAGCAGCTGATTACACTGTACTCTGCTATAATATGTTTTTGCAGTTTAGTACATCACATTATTTCTCAATGGGAAAATGAGGGGATACGAGATCTATTTATAGACCTTAGGAAATTTGATAACACAGAGCAGCAGGTCACTAAATCACAGATACCTGGAGAAATGACTCTTAATGGGAGTTCCAGTGTGCTCAGTAAAACTGCTTCCACTGTTATCTGCCATATTACCTACAATACCCATTTTATTCAAATTTCAAATCCAACAGTAAGACAACAAATAAAGCCTAGCTAATAAGCCATAAAATTCCAATTGAATTGCTTCCATTAGGCATATATATATAAACTAACTTCAAATTAAATGGCACCTGACTTATGCATTTTATTATTCTAAATACTGCAGCCATACCCGCAGAGTATTTTCATTGTAGTGTTGAAACTGTTTTATTAACTTGTGTTATGTGCATATTTTAAGTGACCAGTAGTGCTGATCAAGAACACAGAAGGACAGATGTTTAATTGGCAGTAAGCGCACAAGAGTGAATTCTCAGTCGTCAAGTTTCAGGCAGAAGTTCAAGAGAAATACATGTCCACAGCTAAAGCTGAGTCTCATTACTGAGTTTCAAATGCCTATTTAAGATCTCCTCGATTAGTGAACTATGAAAGTTTATTTATTCTTGCCTCAGAAGCTTAGTTTACTTCTGATTTATGTCCATAGAAATGCAAAGACAGATCTTTAGATGAAGAAGATAGTCTCATTAAGAATCTGAAAGTCATGAGGATGATTTACATTTAAGAAACTCAAGACTGTATGCGTGGACTCAGCTGAAACTAAGATGTGAACTCCTCCCTGCAACATTTCTCAGCAACAACATAACACCATAATCATGCCAAACTGGTCTGCTTGAAAGTATGCTTTTGCTTTAAGGAGACATTTGCTTCCTAATTTCCAGCAACCCATTGAACTTTAAAAAAAAATTCTTTCCAGGGATGAAGCTATAAATTGTTCTACAATCTTCTTCCTATGTTTGCTTCTTCACATTCATACTGACGAAATCTTTCTACCTTCTTTAGCATCTCTTCAAGTATTGCATATTTTTTCATATAATATTTGCAAAATGAAGTCTCTACATCTATATTATTATCCATTTCCAGTAAATTCCAGTATTGGAGACACAACCCTTGTGAAAAACAGAAGCTGTAGAGTACCAGTGAAATTCTGTGAGTGTTTATTTAGAAAGCTACCAGCTCCTATGAACAAAATGTTCTGCTGGTTATCGTTTTCCATGTATAGAGCTCAGCAGTCTTGCATTCAGTCATCTTCAGTTCTGTAAGGTGAAGTTCCATGTCTCAAAAGAGGCTGCTATAGCCACATGCCCTTTTGACATTGGCATAGTAACTATACAATATAATGTAATGGGGCCATTGGGACACAGTTTCCTTCTATCTTTATGAAAAAATGCTAATGTAAAATCTCTGGAACTGTTTAAGAAGCTTCAGAATACAGTATTTATTTGAAAGCTGTCTGAAAATCAAGCAATTTCTCAGTAGTTCTTTCTTTTACTGTTTATTGAGATATTTTTCTCTTTAACTTACCAGGCATTATAATATTGGAAAACCCCAGTTTCCTTGTTATGGATACTCCATGGGTAAATCTGGATGTATACTCCCTCCTAATTTGTTCTATGTCTCCATGAAGCAACTGAAGAGAAACTGCCAGACCTGAAAATGAAGAGAAAAGCAATGAAAAATAAACAGATTATGAGTACTTCTTAAAAATTTTATATATTTGCAAGTATATATGCAAAGACTTGAAAACAACTACCCATAAAAAGCATTAGCAAATTATTACTGATGCCTAATTGAACTGCGATGACATATATGAAAATTATCTCAATAGGGATGGACTAATGTTTTAACTAAAAAGAGACCTAGAAAGAGACCAATTTGGAGCCATTTCAATCAGCAATATTTGCTGCCATTTCAATTTTTCGCTTCCTTCAACACAATCCTGCCTTCATTGATATGCAAGAAAAGGCGCACATACAATGGTCCTGAGCTATGGGTGAAATGCAGAAGTCTCACCACAGCGCATCACTTAACCTGATAAAAAGTTATACAATTTATTCATCCAAAATCTGAAGAAAAAAAATCTAGTAAATCAATATAGCATAATCAGTATTCTTTACTTAGGAACAGTAATTTCATAATGACTGAAATTACAATCTTTTTTCAACATTCATCAGATTTAATCAATCATACTCTTTCTTATGTTTGCTAGATGACATGCAAAATGCAAGGGTGGCCATATAATAATTTTCCAATTTTTATTCTTCTAGAACCAAGGAAGCATAACTACTTCTACTACATTTGCAGTATACAAATAAGTTGCAAAGAGCAGACTTCATTACAGTTGAGATTAACAAAAGCAACAGGCATGCTTTTTGGTTATTTCAAGTATAATCACTGAGGCAAGTGTCAGAATGATACAATAAAGATGAATCTTGCCTGACCTTCAACATTACTACAGCATATCATGTGTCAACATACAGAACAAGGAGAAGATAAAAGCAAACTCTTCATATACACTGAACATCTGGAGATAAACAGACAACTCAGAAGAGTCATAACGAAATTGAGATTAAGCTGAAGCAATTAAAACATGCACAACACAGACTGAACAACAAGGTCATCAGTCCTTTTGGCTTAGAAGACATTTACCCTACAACCATGTTACTGTTTAACTGAATAAATTTACTTGAAGTCTGGTGGTTCCTAAAATCAGGGCTTAAAAATCTGTACTGTGTACTGCAAGTTGAGGCTACTGCAGATCAGGTATCTAATAACCATGACGGCTTTTATATTTTTCCTCTTACTTACACTTACATTTTCTTATTCTGGCAACTCCAGAGAACGTGATACTCTGACCAAACTTCGCTTCTCATGAAAAACAGCTCACCTACATATCTTCAACACATAAACAAACCTTACAAGGAAAAGCATTCAGTGAAGTCTATTCTAAGGACTGCATTTAATGCAATGGACATAATTATTTTTGTAGGGGAATTTGTTCAATGGTTATACAGTGAACAACCTTTAGGAAGTGGTGACAATTGTTATTCGGGTAGGGGAGAAAAACCACATTGTGGCTAGCTGGTAGTACAGAAGCTTGGTACAAAGTCATACAGGCAAAATTTAGGCGCTGTTAGAGCAGGTGAAAGGTTTTTCATTGCTGTATGGGAAGAGCTAGGCTGGGTATAGCTCCCTTATAAATATGGATATTTAGCCCACCTCCAATCTTGCTGCTGTTATATTTTAAGAAATTGTCATACATACACATGTATAATCATGCCCTCATATGCCCCTATTGCACTGTTTCCTTGGAAACCTAAAAAAACATTTGCTATTGTTCCATCACATGAACCACAAGAGCATTAATCAGATATTGTACACCGCCTGGTGTTGAGTGAAGTTATTGTGTTTTCTAAACAAAGGTTGAAGACCCCAAGTCCAATTTTCTTCCTGTACAAATTCTACAGATTTCCTTGAAGAATTTTATTTAACTCTAAAATCAGATGTCAAAAAACCTCATCAATGGCTAAACAGATTTAACTTGAGAGAAAAGCTGTCAAGAATTTGAAGTACTTGCTCATGCAAGGCAAGAAAGATACAGAACTCTGTATTTCAGGGCATTTGTTGTTAGAAAATGAAGAGTCATCTTTATATATCCAAAAGCATCAAGAAATCTCTCAGTGAACACACTTGAAACACAGGTCATTTTACCTATAGTTTAAATACATCTGTGGAATATAAATGGCATGCATTCGCCAGCTATTCAGAAAAATGAAGAGTGCTGGATTACAGATAGCAAAGTTACTTAAAAATGTTAGGTGGTGTAAAGAGGCCAGAAAATAGGAAAGAGTGAAAATCAACCAGAATGGAAACAAAGCAAGGATGAACAGGGATGGAAATCTGAAAGACCTCCAAAAATCAAGTCTTCAAGTTAACAGTTTTGCCACTGAGGACCCAGTTGCCAAATAAAGGGGAATTGACAAGAAGGGAAGTAGAATTGATAAATCTGGTAAAAATGCTAAAGTTGGGAGCACACAGACTTTATGTAACCAATGAAAAGAACACAATTCCCAGGTAAGCATTCACATTGCTCTCTCAAAGCTCCACTAATTTTACAAGGAACCCAGACTACCCTCTATTAAGGACCTAAAATCATAAGAGTCATACTGTTGCTGAGGTATGATACCCATGTTACAGAAAAGATTGCCTGAATTCCCAATGATTTGTTACATTCAGGATGTTGAGATGGGCACACGGAGCATGCTGTATATGAAAAGGTTTCCCCTAGAATTGATTTCATTCTGCTCTCGAGATCACACTATTTGATGACCAATAACTGGCCACTGGTGAGCTGTTTACAGGTCTGGGCCTCTAGTATCATCCAGTAATTTCAAGGTGTCAGTTATGATCACATGTTTTTACTCTTCCATTTTGCACTTTAATCTAGGGTTATAGATAGTTAACTCTACACAGAGTAACTACACATTATAGCTATTTGTTAAATACAAAGTATGTATACCAAGGTGGGTTACACCACACAACTGCACAAAACTAAGCAAGGGCTATAGTAAGGCAGATAAAATTTATTATTTTGTCATTAGATACATGCTTTTACAAGTCAGAACAAATCTCCAGGCAGGGTAAGACAAGTTCAGCCAGCAAAAGCCAGATAGGTAATAAGGACCTTGTTGTCAGCTAAACACAGAGCCTGTGGCCAGTTGCAAGCCACAGCAATCCCATATTCATGGGTTTATAAAAATGCAATACATTTGCTAAAGAAAGTAGACACCCATCATGACTGAGGAACCATACAATTGTAATAAAAATCATGGGGAAGAGGTACTTTAAAAAGATGGAATAATTCACATTTTATAAGGGACCACAGTTTGCTTATTATAAATCAAGCTACCAGAATATCAATGAGCATTACATAACATAATTTAAAATATACTGACACATCACATTCAGATTTTCAGAAGGGTGCAGATTCAGCTGAAGAGGGATTCCCTCAGGCATATTGCAAAACAAAGTAGAATGAAGATGAACTAACAAGTTGAAACACATCACCCTTAAACTAAAAGGGAGGAGATTTAGACTAAATGTTAGGAAAAAATTCTTTACAGTGAGGGTGGTGAGTCACTGAAAAAAGATTCCTAGAGAAATTGTGGATTGTCCCATTCCTGGAAGTGTTCTAGGCCAGGTTAAACTGGGCTCTGGGCAACCTGATCTAGTGGATTGCATCCCTGTCAACAGCAGGGGGACTGCATACAGCAAAGTTATTAGCTTTAGAAAAAAATTAGAGCATTTTTGCGATTGGACAGTTGTTCACAGACAAAGCAAAATAGAGACCTACAACATGCACCATACACTGCATCGGACTGAGGTTGATAGGACCACTGCACCATCTATGACACCCAGAAGCCATCCAAAACTTCATAACTACACATTTTCCATTTCTAGAACATTAGAAGTTAAAGCATATCAACGAAAATGATTATCCAGTCTCTGAAGGACTGGCACATTTTCTTTAATAAGCTATGTAGTCTAGCTTTGTCCCCTCAGAAGAAACTTCAATTACCTCCCTAGTGGTAATTAAAACCTCTTGTGTTAGCTATTATTCTTTATTTACCCCAGTTTTGAAACTACTACTACAATATTCTGTAAGGAACTGCAAATAGATAGGCTTCTAATTATTTTGCAAGCACATGAAATTTCTTACTATTAACTTGTATTAATTTTAACACAACACAGATTATTTATATCATTCAGATGAAAGAGAATGTAGAAAATTGACAAGCTGCTGAAAAAGCATCATAGATTTTTGTTAGATTTGTCATTTTACCTTCAAACAGCTTTTGTACTGCATTATTGATTTCTGCACTTAGTTATGACACAAGGCATCTGTTCATTATGCTTATAGTCCCTTTATTTGCATTTGAACTCCTGGGGGGAGGTGAAAGAATTTACACTCAGCTTCTATCTAGTGGCAGCAGAGAATCCTATATCATATAAAGAAGACAATGCCTAGCAGCTGCTCAGTAAACTGATAGAAGAAAAAAAAAAACAACAAACCTCAGACAATGTTATTCAGCACTGTTTAATAATATAAGGCATCTATCCAAATAAAGCTGCCTAAAGGTGTTACAAGTATTCTGAGAACTTGCAGGTGTTCCCACTTCCAGGAGTGTTTTAAGTGCAAAGGCCAAAAGGTAAAGGTAAAAACAGTAGATATGCACAATGCTATTGGCAAACAAACAATTTATTGATTTAATGGGATCTGGGACAAACAATTGTATAAGTCTTGGCCACAGAAAACTCTATGTAGAAAATCTCGCAAATTACAGTCTAGGAATAAAGGAGAGGTAGATTCAGTCCTCAGTTCAAATGTTGATTAATTTGAGTTATCAAGGGAAACGCCAAACTCCTCTTTTCCTCAGCTTTAAATTCTGGGGTTTAGTGCCGTAAAAAAAGAATGCATGAATGCCATTGCAACATTTTGACAGCTTTCTTGGAGCTTCTGTACCCAAGGCTTTTGTCAGAAATGTCCTCAAGTGTATAAAGTAGGGATGTTTTTCTTCTTCAAATGGAACATAAACACTTAAATGCAAATAACATTTAACTGTCATAGAAAAACTAGCTTGGAGTTTCTTTACAGGATAGATGGTAGAACCTCAAGTATTTCTTGCCAGACTCACCACAGGATGAAGGATAAAGGACTAAAAGGCTAAGTTACTATTATAAACATCTAGTCTAACTTCCCTATAAAGACAATAAAGATTTCAGAAATAATGTCTCCATTTCTTGCCTTGGCAAGCCCACTGCTGCCCTTCTCTATTAACAATTCACAGGGCATGTCAGCACCCATTTGCACACTACAATGCTATATTGCAAAGGTGAACCATTTTGCACAAAAATTTTTAAAATTACATTTTTACAAACTGGTCGGTTAGCTAGAATATTACGGAGTGCACAAAATACAAAATTTTGCAATTATAAGCACTTTATAGTGCTTATAGTGCAAATAACAGACAAAAGGAAACACTATTTTCTCCTTCATGAAATGTAGCTCTACATGTAAATAGAATTGTCTTAGAAATTTAGCTACTTCCATTCCAATTATGTGTCTTATTTCAAAGGAAACAGATGTTTATCAGGTACCTGAACAAAATGTTAAAAACCAAATCCCCACCAACATAAGAACCTATGTAACAATTGTAAAGAACTTATATTCTTTGAAGGAGCTAAAATCATGCATATGTGTTCTATAATTCATTATTTGAAATAGTGTTAAGACTTTTTATTCTTTTAGTAGAAAAAATGAAGGAAGTCAACACTATCCAACAAGTAGAACAAGTTTTTGGAAAAGGCTTATAAAAACATCAACACTAAAACATAACCCAACTCCAAGACAGAAATATGAACCAGCTTTTTTCACTACGCAGCCTTAGCTAGGAATTTCTGGGTTTAAACTGGGTGCCACTTGAATCATGTACAGCAATAGTGTGTCAGCAGGACCAGGGCAGTGATTGTTCCCCTGTCCTTAGGATTGGTGAGGCCACACCTCAAATTCCATGTTCGGTTTTGGGCTCCTCACTACAGGAAGGAAAGTGAAGTGCTGGAGTGTGTCCAGAGAAGGGCAACAGAGCTGAAGCACAATTTTTATGAGGAGCAGTTGAGGTTGTTTAATCTGGAGAAAAGGAAGCTGAGGGGAAACCTTATCGCACTCCACAACTATCTGAAAGGAGGTTTCAGGGAGGTGGGGGGTCCATCTCTACTCTCAAGTTACAAGCAATAAGAGGAAACTGCCTCCAGCTGTACCAGGGGAGGCTCAGACTGGATATTAGCAAAAAATTCTTCATGGAAAAGGTTGTCAAGCATTGGAAAAGGCTGCCCAGAGAAGTGCTTGAGCCACTGTCCCTGGAGATATTTAAAAGACCCACTTGGCAGTACTGGGTTAATGGTTGTACTCCTTGATTTTAAAGATCTTTTCCAACCTAAACGATTCTATGATTCTATAATTGCAGTACTGACTTGAACAAGTCATAGTTTCTACTGAATATAAGATCTCCCTGACAGTATCACAACGGCACATTTTTCATTCTTCTCTAAAAACAAATCTTTTAGCAACACTGAAGAGAAAAACATGAATTATGCCCTTATCTCTTCAGGGCCAAATGATCTTGGAACAACACTTTATGTGCAAAATTCTTTCTATGTGTAATCTTTTGGCTTTAGCATTTTTTGAGAACAAAAAAGAATGCTTTAATTCATTGTATACTTAGTGAAGCACATATGAGAAGTATTCTTATTTTAAATGTATTTCAAACAGCAAACTTCAGTGACAACTAATTCTTAAACACATCAAATGAATACACATAATCTCCTTGTCACAAACAAAGATTAAAAATGACAGATTAATAAATTGTCCTAAAACTAGAGTAAATAACGCAAATGCACTTGCTGTTTTAAATGTTAGTGATGTAAAGATAAAAAATACATCTCAAAGCAATGTTGACATCTGAGAACCCTGTTGATAAAATACAAACACTGGAAAACTTTGCTGTGATTAATTATGTGCCCAGGAGTTACCTAAAAGTTATGTACTTCATTCTGTTTTGCCTTCTTCATCAAGTTCATGCTACTGCTCCTGCTATCGTTTCTCCTCGTTGTTTCCCAGTTATTGCTCCACTCAATTCTTCACTGTAAGCCTATGCTTTCTGTTTGGCTAAAATTCATAGCTGTTTCTAGCATGGAATGCACATTTAGTTTCCCATCTGACACTTCGTGTGCTGATACACAGGAAGAAGTTCTCATTGTGACAACTCTGAGTGTGGTAATGCTGTGAACTGCTGGGGTAGTGTCATGCAAACATAGTCACATTACTTCTGGTATCTAAAAAATACTTCAAGTTACCACAGCTCTATTCCTAGAAATATTGTGAACTTATACTGAGCTACTGATTCCCCCTGTATTTCATCTCTTGTAGTTTTCCATTTTACAAGTGGGAAAAAATGATGCTCCCTGATTAACGGGCCTCTGCAATTTCCCTCTGCAAGGTAAATCATCAGTCTAGCAGGTTTCCCACTCCAAGGAATTTGCAAGCCAAAGCTTACTTTTTGTGAAACAGGAAATCAAACAGACAAAGTATACATTTCTTTAAATTTCTCAGTGTTTGACAACACCCATGGAGAAATGATATCATTAGAGTGCCAAGGGGCTGCTAAATGCAGGTAAATAGGCATGCGAAGACCCCAAAGCACATATCACTGTTTGTAACCATCTCCATTACCATACTTGAATTAAAATTAAAATTATGTGCCTTTGAATGAGCAGTCTTACTGAACTTCAAAATAGTTAGATATCACTTTGAGGTTGGTTCCTCTTTCAGCTGATGTTGGACCATGTGACTTCATGAGGACCCTTCCAGCCTAACTTACTGTATGATCTGATGAAAAACTTTCCTCCTTAAGATAACAGATTGTCTTTCCTCATGATGGTATTGTTAGCAAACATCTGTCAACCCATGGGCTTCAAGTCCTCCATGCTTGAATCAGGGCATTCTAGTTTCAAGCACTCATATAAATTAAAGTTAATGTATAATTAATAGTGTTTCCAGTGGAGTTGCAAAGTAAGTTTGGCATTGCTATCACAAAACACACCACGCTGCATTCAGTAAAAATGCAATTAGGTTACATCACTCTTGTCTAGTTCATCAGAACACTCCAAAATAATGGCACAGGGAAAGACGTTCCCACTACATTAATTATTTTCATGGAATCCACACAAGAGTCCAAAGCTACAGAGAGGCTAGATGTGTTTATAATTTCTTACATCAGTAATTTCATCTCTATAGGACATGAAAGGATTTTCACCTCCTTGCTGTCACAATTGAAAAGCACATGTATCCTTTTCTCAGCTCTCAAGAATTACTGCATAAAGCACATGCAACTTTTCAAGACTTGTTATAAGGAAATCATAATCGGCGTTTACAGAGAAGCTTACCCTAGAGGCTATTAGGAGCCTAAAGGAAAAGGCAGAGCAAAACAGAAAGTCTGGCATCCCCTTAAAAGTTATTTAGTCTTCCTTTTCATAGGAACATGAAGAAAAAAATCTGTAGTGCATTTCATCAACATTTAAATATGATTTTTATCAGGTAACTCATTGGGGAGAATATTCATACGTATCATGAGATCCAGGCATAAATTCCTCCTCTGTAGATTTGGAAAGAGGACATGAATACAGATCACACTTAAAAAAATCATACGCTACTCAGAAGACTTTAGAGCCACTTCCACTTTCCCCATGGTATCATGAATATTTTCAGATCACATACAAAGTTGAATAGTTGCTGCAGGGAAGTTGGAGAAGCCAAGCAATTAGCATGCTCATCTGGGATATGCAAGACTGACTGAAAATCTTTTTCCAAATCAGATCTCTGATTCTACAGATACAAAAATAGAAATGTGCTATTTTCCTCATAAAACTGATGCAATTAAGTGTGATGTCTATGTAGGAATATTAGCTTTTCCACTGCTTTTTGCATTTTAAAACACAGTAACCCGCTTCTAATTCTAAGAAAAAAATATTATTCAAAAAATAGATTTTACAGCCAGCTCTGCTCCAGGTATTACTGAAACCTGGCTTGTTTAATAATGACATCCCACAAATACCATAAACTCAATGTAAGAAATACCAACGCTACTAAATGCCGCAAAGGTTGTACAATTTGGCCTTTGCAATAATGGTTTGATCTCCTACACCAGGCAACCAGGTGTTTTCCAGAAATGTGATACCTCGCACCAGCTGCAAAGACCAGTGGTGAATGGGAATTGCATCCACTACCTGCTACTGCACTCTCTGGTAAATTGACAACTCATGTAGAAAACACATTCCAGTTCCCACTTCAGCAAAGGATACTAAATTATCCATGAGAGTGTGTCCTCCCTTCCATTCCTGCACCACTGAGAAGAGGAAAGGGGATGAACATCTGTCCCCTGCTCCCTTCTGGGCTTTATTAAGTGACAGTCATTTGCCTTTATTTGATCATTCCTAGACACAAGCTGAGAATAAGATACAAGAACATTCTGTACTTAAGATCTGTCATGAGTTGAAGCAGAAAAAGTAGGTTTTTGGGAGTGGGGGCTTGAGTGGCAAATACAAATGCTATAGTCTGTCACTACGCATTTTACATGCAAGACAGTCAAAGTACATTTAGTTCCTTTTTAGACTTCCCCAAAAACTGGAAGATTTTTTTTTTTCCTGAAGAATATTATGAACTATCTGATAAACTATTTTAGCAGGGGGACACAACAATTTGTGAAAACTAAAGACTGTGTAAAATTTCCTGACTTGAAAGAAACTGTACAGGAATATAGAGATGGAACAAGCCTAGAGAACAGACAACAGTCTCAAGCATCTTTGCTGTTGTTTTTACAATGTTTCCTTTCTAAGTCTTTTCTAAGTATTCAAGGTGATTTGAAAAGGGCAAGTGTGATATAAACCAAAAAATTGAGTTTTCCTACATCTGGCTCATACCTACAACAGTTCCTAAGGGAGAGAAAAGACCTCTCTCTCTTGTAATGCAAGGTGTTACTCTTTTTTGACAACAACAAGGTGGCAGCCAAAGCTAATAAGTCTTCAGAACCAGCCACTCAACACTATCACTGAAAAAGAAAGCAAATGAAAAATAAAAAGTAGTGTAACAACAATATTTTCCATGAGGTGTCAGCAGAAGTATCTGAACATATTGCTAAAACCTTGCAAGTGCTTTTTCAGGCTGCTAAGGAGTCACAGGAGAATGAATTTCATGTGTGTGATATAAATAACCTTCCATAGTTTATCTTTCAGTTGCTCAGTACTCCAAGTGGAATTACTGTTCACTTCCTCTTTCTCTCTCCAACCTTCACATCCACTACTGGAATTCTGTGCTGCTCTTCTGTCTTTGCCTCCCTTACCCTGACAAATCTTTTCAAAGTGTAACTGATCTTCCATTTGCTACCTTTAGTTTCAAGCTCCTTGCAACCTGTAAAAAAATTCATGTGCCACGTCTTTCACGTTGAATATTCACATAATTAAGAGCATTTAAATTTATCCAATGTCTCCTAAGACCTGCACATTTAGCTGTGAACTCTTATTTCATGAGAGAAAAATAGGATTAGCAATGTAGCACAGAGTAAGCACATATTGCATGGACAGTCAGAACAACCAACAATAAGTTTCTTCTTGATGAATATGATTAACATATTTAAAAAGCCAAACATTAAACTTACTCAGTAATGTACACTTCTATTTTCAGTATATGATTTTTATATTTATTGTCCAATAAGATCCATAATATTCTAAACCTTAAATATTTGTATGTATGTGGCTAGATTCTATATGAGAAAATAATAGCATTAGAAATGGTTAAATATATAACTTCAGTCTTGACTAATAGCATGGACTTTTATGTGCTTCTTGGTTATCCACTAAAGATTGTTAAACATACATTTTCAAGATAAACATTATGTTTGAAATCAAGTTAAGGAAGTCTGCAAGGCACAATATAGTTAGCTGAAGAAGCATAAAGTCTACTACATGAAAGGCATTACAAATACAATAGACAGCAACCTCAAAAATGTGATTTTTCTATAGTCATATTTCAACCAATTGACATTTCACAGGGAAAATCAAAATTTGAATACAGAGACAACAAGCCTCCAGATTTCATTTCAAGTTTGACCCCGTCTTTGAATAACAGAATTCAGAAAACATTAGCAAGTTGATACTAAAAAAAACAAAAATGCAAATTCAACATCTCCAATGAGTCAAACCAGCATGTCATAATAACAAAGGTCAGCTGTGTCTCATTCCTTAAGTCTCACACATGAATTTATTTCAGTGACAGTTCCAGTAACATACAGCTGACCGTGGAGGACTGTTGGTAAGTTCTTAAATTATGACTCTGCATCTTGCTCAGCTGCAATGCAAAGCTACCAGTAGGAATGCAGATTGCACATTCATCTTTTTCTGAAGTTTAATATATAATTGTTCTGGTTTCAGCCATGAGGAGGTGAAGTCTGGACCCATGTGGGCATGTCTAGGTTGCTATTCTATACAAGCTACATCATGGATGGTATGGAAGTAAGGAACTCTGGCTTCCAGGAAGGAGTGGTGTGACTTCAGGTCAAGAAAGAGCCTGGAGGGAGGACGAAACTCATTCTCCATTGTTGATTGTTGCCCAGAGCCGTCAGTGAGTGTTTTGTATGTGAATCACCCTCTTTTGTACACGTTTGTTATTAATATTGGTGCTGTTTCTCTTTCTTGCCTCGCTCTTACCAGTAAATTGTTTTTATTCACCCCAGGATCTCTGCCTTTCCTATATCCCACCAGAGAAGGCAGGAGAGTGGCTTGTGGTTTTCTTTTAAGTGTGAGTACTGAGTGGGGAATGCCATTCCTAAAACATGACAATAATGTCAATGGCAAATTTTATATTCCTGATGAAAATGTGAAGCAGAAATGTCAAGCAATATGGATCAATAATTTGATCAGCTCCAGAACTGAACAGAACTCCAGCAAACTGTAGCTCCTCAGCACAGAGTAGAAGTTTATATTACATAGTTCCTGGAAGAAAATTCAGTGACGTTTTATTTTTAAATGTGCATATGAACAGCAGTATTGTACACTTTCATCTATTTTTCTCTATGTGCAAAAACGTTTCTTTCATAGATGTTAGTCTTTCTAAAATAGAGCCACATCTTTTGCAGACTAAGAAACCCCTAAGAATGCAAACAGAAAGGTGGCAAATTACTCACCTGCATTGGAGCCTGTCAAGTTGTAACGTGCATTCAGCTTTTTAATGATATTTTCATGGATCTGATACCAGTCACTCTCTGTGTTGCACCTACAAAAATTGTAACTTTCTTAATTCTGAAATGGGAACACAAGTTTATCAGACGAACTTCACAACATATCCCTAAAAAAAAATCCTCTTTAGCTCATGAAACAATACAATAGGAGCTAACAAAGCCCCATGAAACTGTCTGTCTCAGTGGAAAGAGTGCTCTTTCCATTTGAGAAAGGCACCATGAAATACCTGCTTTGTGTGGCAAAGGATGGGAGAAAGATAGGAACAGTTATGCTGAGGAACTCAGCCACGACCAAGTTCATTTCTGTATATATCTATCCTTCAAGACTAATCCACACAGAAATCTATCTTGTGACACTCAAAAGGAGACACAGGACTCAGAGCTGGTGTTAGCAGACAGAAAAATCTGTGCTATGCACTTCAAAGTTACTTTAAAAGGTTGTGATCTTCAGGAGGTAGTGATTTAAAGAGCAAATTACATTTCAGTATACATTTAGAAAACAGCTGGTTTTCCATAAGGAAAACCTGACTATGTTCTAATGATCACTTTTCAAAGTTTAGGCTTGAGTTAGCCTTAGCATTACATCTGATTTCTAGCAATAATTCTTCTTCTATTGTTTTTGTTATTTTAAAACAAACAAGCAAAATAAAAAACAAAACCAACCAACCAAACAAACAAAAAAACCAAACAAACCAAAAACAAAACAAAACAAAAAAACAAACAAAAACCACACAAAACCCAAAACCCAATAAAAACCCAACAAAATATAATAGGCAGGCAAACCTAACAATTAGTTAACCAATAGTGAACATTTATCTGACTTGAATATTCTGGGAGTCTAAATAAGAGCCAGCCCATCTGTCCACGGTTACACTAAACTGTTTTTCTGCAGCACTGATTCCAGCAGTTCTAATTCAACACAGATGGAGACAGAGGAAAGACATCCATGCCTTCAAGACTTGAGTGCTACCCCTGGGAGGGGCAGAACTGTCTCATACACATGACAGGACATGTCCCAGGCATATGCACTTAGAATAGACCACTCCAAAAACCAGTTCTTACTATAATGTCCAAAATAGCAGGAAATTACATGCATTGAGCTGCTACTAGAAAATTCAACTTTCTTCCAGTTGCTCTTAGCCAAAATCCACTATTTAATCAAGCATTCATTTTTAAATCTACTTTTCATTTTGCATTCTCCAGCACTAATTACCTTTTATATTTCTGTTATTCCCATTATATAGTTGATCATTTCACAAAAAGATACTCTGCTTTTTTTCTGTAGTTACAAAGTACTTCCACTAGATGCCTAGGCAGCACAAGGCATTTAAATTAAGTTCAAAAAGCACTTTATGTTGCCATAATAACAGAGCTCCAGAAAAATGCGAGAAATGCCAAAACATACACACATACCTAAAAGCATGTAGCCTTTACCTTTAATATTATCCCACATTATAAACACACCTGTAGAACTAGCCAAAATTTCCACACTGTGATAAAAACAAAACAAAAAAATAGCTACTATGCATTTTTGGAACAGAAAGGAGCTAGAGCTATTTACTCACACTGCACTTAATACCACTGATTCTGATGCAAAATGACTCTAAGGTAGTTTCAAAAATTAAGAAAAAAATATTTCTTACATGTAGACTTTTAAGACGAGGTCATCCTTTGAATCTCCTGCCAGCAAATCTGCAATACTGAGAACTGCACAGCCAAAGGGACGTCTATATTGTACATTGCAGGCATTTTTCTTTTCTCCAGCTCCCATTCGTCCTGCCAAAGAAAACACATATTTGATGCATAATCCATGGAACTGTGTCTCTCCAAATCACAGAAGGGAGGCAGCAAGCAATCCAGCTTAGACAATGCCAAGTGTATTCTCATTGGGAACCTGGTCCATCTTTATACTACATTCAGATAACAAATGGTACAGCAAGTCCACTAAATATGTGGTGATCTTGAAATGTCTCAGACCAGAGGTTCTGCTCATCCTCTCATGACTCCCACTCAACAAACGCCACTTTGTAATACCCAGTCATAGAAACCTCATGACACTATCAAATTAAATTTAGAGTTCAGAGATGAAAGAGTGTTCAACGTTTGCTGTCTGGTAAGAATTATTTTACTGTGGCTGTTGCTACCCATCATTTATGTGAGAGGTGGTGTGATTGAGCCACTACAATTTAGTATTCAAGTGCTGTTTCCTTAAAGGCAACTGTAAAGCAAGGGGATAATTGAGCAGTTGCAGAAAAACAAAGAAGAGATGAAACATGGGGAGAAAAGATGACAAAGGGCAGAAGAACAATTTATGGTAAGGAAAGAAAGAAGGCAGTCAAGGGAAAGAGATCTGAAACAAAATATTTTTTCTAGCCTTTTCTATTTGATTTAAATACAATTTATCACTCTTCTCGCTGTGTTCCTGGTATTTGAAATTGCCCTCTTTCTATCCATTTTATTCAATTGTGCACTAGCAGCTATGTATCTTTCCCACCAAGTCTTAATTTCTCACAAAAAAACCTATGGCTGCAGTTGCTGCAGGGCAATGTCTCCTCCAAATATCCCTATGCATCACAGCAGCTTGAAAAGTAATTGTTCATTTTCACACCATAAAGCAGATAAATGTTATTTTAAATTTTTAATATTTCAGAGGTTCATGTATAAATTTGACTGTGAATATATCTGAAAATTATACAACTGGAAAAATCCTACTCTTTAATATTCTTTAAAACATTTATTCTTCTAACTGTACTTACATCAGAGTTTATAATATATTTTCTAAAACCTTGCCAATAAAACCAAAACCCCATTTTGATGAAATATCAAATGAGCATAAAAATGCAAGAAAAATTATTTCTGAAAGCTGCAAAATAAAGTTTACTTTGTAACAAGTTGTTTCTGAACTCAGTGCAAGCTACAGCAACTACACTTCAAACTAAAATGTCTTTCAAAAATAGGACGAAAAGTTCTATTTAGTACTGCACTGATGCAACTAGAGGCAGTTTACAAAAGAAACAATGTATCTAAGAAGTCAAAAGCACACCCAAAGATTATTGTTTCACATCAGTACAGCCCAGAGGATAACTTCTTAAAATAAGTACTTAACACAAATGTACACTTTTCTTCTCTCCACTTTTTTTTCTAGAGGACTTGATATCTATAGCACCAGATTAAAATTTTTATGAAATATTTTCCATTTTTTTCCCTCTCCCCCTTTTTAAAGGAGTCAGGGAGAAGACAAAATTCACCTGAACAATTTCAAATATACATCAGATATTATATACAAATTAGGTACACTAAATGTCCAGGCAAGCTTTTCTTTGTTCAAAGGATGCTTGAAATTACACTTTAGAACAAGAATGGACTCCCCAATGACAACTCCATCATCTTAACACAGTTCATATTTGACACTTTCATTTTGTTTTGTGATAGTAACCAAGTATACTGCATCTAAACTCAGTTAGCAGTATACTTGATAAAAAACATAAAACAAGGTTGAGAAATCCAAAGTAATTTTTCCAACACAAAAAAACAGGCATTTTCTTTTCCAAAAATTTATTCAGAAGTCTAGCTATTATAACAAATTCAAAAGCTACCCTCAAGCAATTTTATTTATTGTCATATGTCTAACAAATATAAGATTATACCTACCTATTCGGATAATGTGCACAGTGATATAGATGTCCTTCCTGAGTTCACTGCTACCCAAATCCTGCACAAGATCAGAACCTCATTATTTAAGACTCCTGATTAAAATGCGACATTTAAAGAGATCTGTACACACTGCTTTCACTGCCAGTGAAAGTGATAAATGAACAGTGAGTTCATTTATACAGCATTAACAAATCCCTTCAACTCTTCAAACTGGCAGTCATGCACTCAAAATGAGTGTCCTAAAATATCATGGTTAGAATTTGCTGTAATGTAGCAAAATCCGTGGGAGGGCACAAGAGACTTGCTGTGTGCCTTGAATAGCAGTGATGCATTTGTGCAATTCCAAATATTCTGGAAATACAGAGAGTGCTGCACAAACAATCATTTGGGTGCAATAAGTAAAAGCAGGAAACATAACTGGTCCTTGTTGCAGAGAGAGAGACTGGTACATGTGCCTATGTGGAAGTTCAATGAGTCTCCACATACTGACAGAAAACATACAAGCTGGGAGTTCACCCATACCCTTCATCCCTCAAACCAACCTTTTGAGTTGATGTTCACAGCAACGGACAAGCTTAGGGAGCAGTTCTGAGTCAACCACAGAAGAACAATTTAATCCAACTTCTATTCTCAACAGCACAAAAATAGATTGAGATTAGGAAGAACTCACCACAAAGAGAGAACAGTGTCTTTCAGGCTTTTCTGGACATTTTGGCAAACCATTTCTATTCAGTCTTAAAAAAAATCTTTCACTGTAAGAAAACAAATATGACAGATACGTTGAACAACACTACAGCAAAAGTAGATCTCATTTTGGTCTTATTTCCAGATGCAACCTTCCTCAAGATACAAGCGAATGAACTAATTTCTTTCTGAAAGTGTCAAATGTATCAATAAAGAAAAAAAAGGGAGACATTAGTGAAGGGTGGTGATTAACTTAATAACCTAACAAAATTACTAGAAATTCAATACAAAATAGAAGACTGATTGTCATTTGGAAGAATGATATTGTACATCCTAGTACACAAACACAAGCAATAAAATCCATTTATCCGAGAACTAAAATTAGATGTGTAGTAAGTTGGTATTGATTCTTGCTAAACAAATGTCAACATCGCCATGCTTGTACTCAACCAATATTCTTTTTCATATGTAGGATGATGATTGTAGGAGACATTTTTCTTACATAAATCTATTAAAAACTCTCACTACAGTACACTGTAGTGTAAAAACCAGTACGCTGATTTTATCAGTTTTGTAACAGTCTTGGAAGTTCCAGCAGGGCAAATTTCATTTTCGAAATCCTGTTTTGCAATTGACTGTGAGGTGTTAAATACTGCAGCTGACGTAAGTACTAATACTGCTAGTAGAGAGATGCAGAGAATTCTTATTTCCAAATAGAAGAGGGCACAAGACCACATTGAAAGAGAAATTACTTTTTGAAATATTTTCATAGATAGTAAGATTTATAGATAAACTCTAAGCAAACCTGGCAATTCATGCACGACAATATTATGAAAAAGTAAACTTTCCATGCTATGGATAATTTTCTCTAAGATACAGCCTCATAAGAAATATAACAATCATATTTCTGTAGTGAGAGATGTGGAAGACGAGAAAGGCACGTAAGTGTTATATACATTCCCCTTCACCTTCTCCTCACCCCCAGTCCCAGATGGCCAGAAACATGAGTCTGGATGTCCTATAACGCCCAAATCAGAAATAAAATTTCCTAAGTACCACTAGGTTTTTTTCTCAGCTGTATACACATCTTCTGCTTATTCTGGAAGCTAAACATGGTTTATCACTGCTCTATATCAAGCATAGTTTTTCAAAATGCAGCTGGAAAATCACTAGGAATATGTTGGATAAGATCCAGCTCAATAGAGACTAATTAAACCTTTATTGCACCAGCATTTGCCTTGTAGAAAATCTGCATCGATCATTCACAGAATCAGTCATTCACATTGGAAGGGACCTCAAAGGGCCTCTACATCCAAGCTCCTGCTCAAAGCAGGGTCAGCTGTAAGGTCAGATTAGCTTGCTCAGAGCTTTAGCCAGTCGGGTCGTGAAAACCTTCAGCTATGGAAACCACAAAGGCTCTGAAAAACCCATTCCAGTGTCTGACTGACCTCAGTTTTTTCTTTACATCCAGATGCACATTCTCTTGTTTCAATCTCTATCCCTTGTCTCTCATTGTCCCACCATACACCGTTGATGTTATTGATCCTGTAGGTAAATGGGGACAAACGTTTTACCAGGGACTGTTGCCACAGGACAAGGGGTTATGATTATAAACTAAAAAAGAGTTGATTCAGACTAGAAATAAGAAAGAATTTTTTTACAATGGCACTGGTGAAACACTGGAACAGGTTTTCCAGTGAGGTAACAGATGCCCCACCCATGGAAATATTCAGTCAGGTTGTACAGGGCTCTGACCAGCAAGATATCCAAGACTCTATGATCTTGGAGGTCTTCTCCAACCTTAATGATTCTGTGATGATGCCCCTGCTTATTGCAGAGGGGCTGAACTATATGCCCTTTTAAAGGTCCCTTCTGACCCAAAACATTCTACGCATCTATGATTATTCTGTGATGTAGCTCCCCTCCAAACTGCTTCTTCTCCAGCCTGAATAAGCCTCACTGCCTCAACCTGACTTCCCAGGGCAAGAGCTCCTGTCCACAAACAATGTGAGGCCTTCTGCTGAACTCACTTCAGCTCATTACTATTGGTGTTGTACTGAAGGACCCAAAACCGGCATGGTCTGACCAATGCTGAGCAGGGGATGATCACTTCCCATAAGCAACTGGCTACACTCCTGTTGACACAGCCCAGGATGCTGTTACACTCAAGAGCACATTTCTTAAGAGCTATGTCTGGAGAACACTTTATGTTTTTATGTGCCAGCTCTCCGGGTTGAACCTGTAAATACTTAAGACATTCTTACTGTGATTCTTTGAAAACTTATGTGCAATCTTCAGCTGTACAGCTTTTTTATCAGACACCATAAAAGGTAGCACCTAAGAAACAGTAGAGTTGAGCTCACACATCGAAGTACAAGAAAATGTTATTTCCTCAGCAAAACGTGATTTTTCTTATTCATCTTTTATGATACAGTAAACTTCTGCAACTTAAGTCTCCATAAGAACATTAAAATTGAGTTTTAAAGACTGTTTATGCAAGCGTATTTTTACAGAGAAACAAGTTGTTATTTTGCTGTTGATTTACAACTGGTTTCAAAATAATTATGCCCATTCAATTAGAATTTAGCTCACTTGCAATACTGGAAAATACAGTAAAAAAAAGTGCAGAGCTTTGTTTGCAGGTCTCACACAAAGTTACGGTGCACTGAACAAGAATTATTAATTATATTGCCAAAGTAGCTAAAGTTTTAGGAGCCCATTATTTGTGGCACCATGCCAAACTGAATACAATTGAATATGTCTCTGTTCCAGCAGTAATACACCTTCTGTGCAGTGGAGCCTGCAGTGCATTGGTACACATCAAAAATTTGGCCAGTAAAGGTGATTCTGCATTTCACTGCTTTATCTTCATTCTGTATAACAATTTAAAAGTAACACATACATACATACACACCACATTACACTATTTTTTTCTTTAAAACAAATGCTAGATATGTTGGTTCAAAGAAAAATACCATTCATAAACTATCTTCATAGTTTATCTGTTTAACTGGGAAATACATTTAACTGGGAGTGTATTCTCTATTTAATTAAGTTTACATTCCACACAAACAGGCACATCTTCTGAAAACTTCCTGTTCACTATCCACTACAATATGAATTTTTCAAGCTCTGCTTATACTCACAGATCACGAGATTATGATTCACAACACAAGTAAAAGCCAACGATTTTTGTGATGTCACAAAGAAATATACTGATTGCAATAGATATGTAATGGTTATGCAGATCTACTTTCCTCATTTGAATTTGAAATTTTGTTTCACTGAAGCAGAGGACCCAGTGGCAATGAAAAAAGCAAATTGAAAACAACAAACTAAAAAAAAAATCTTATTCAGTGCTTTATGATACCTTCTTTTTTCATAGAAACATATCACAGTACCAGTTACAGTTCAGACTAAAATGGTTATCTTTGAACATTTCCAGCAAGTAAATGCAAGCAGTTAGACTTGTAAGATTACAAGACAAAAATGGCAACGTTATATCTACGTACATAGAGCATGGGCATCTATATACCATTTCACAGGATTTTATAGAGACAAACAGGTTACAAAAAGTGCTAAGGAAAGTAAACAGCCTTCATAAAACAAAATAAAGACAGACTTCACAAGATTTGAAAGCTTGGCTTCAAACAGCAGTAAAAATCTCAGAAGGTTAAATCCAGAGCTAGTATCTTACTGCACAGCAGCTTTCTCAGCAGTCAGCTACACATACGTAGATACAGCAAATACACACAGCAGTACCCCAAAACAGAAATACCTCTTCCTTGTATTAAGATGATTTGATTTTAGTTTAGACTACAATGCATTTTTATGAGCACCAATCTCGCCACCTAAACATGGCATACACATTTAAACTCAGCTGTCTTCCTACTGAAAAAAAGGAAATAACTAATGCTGGAGAGATTAATTTAAGAAGGTCAACAAGGGATTTTTGTACTGTAACTTCTCATGTATTAGCAGAGTAACAATGTGTTCCAAATCTGCAGGCTTAACAGACTCATTTTAAAGAAACATGGCTGAAAACTGTTCTATTTTCATATGTGACCCCTACTTCCTTAATATTAGCAGGAAAATATTACCAGTCACATGGTACCAGTCTAGACAGATTGCTTGCTCTATGATTTATAAACACACTACCAAAAAAAAAATCCTGCCAGATTCATACCACATTGTATATTCTTGTGGCAAAACTATGACATGAAATAGTCATAGTTCTCAGTACAGTTCCACTTTCAGACATCTTTATAAATGCTCTCTACTTGAAAATAGGTTACAGCAATTTCCAAAGTAAATAATGAGGGGCAATAAGAGAATTCTGCCACATAATTGACCACCTCAAGTTTATTACATTCCAGAACACTGTTAATGGATGTTCATCAGGAACTTGAATCTGAATTTACTTCATTTACAGCTAAAGACTCAGCAGTTTTGTAAAACTCAGATCAGACACAAAATGTTACCCTCATATTTAGTGGTGAAATACAGAGAAATGTTGTACAACATAGGAAGCCTTAAAGTATATCCTTAATCAGAGAATAACTGAATGATAAATGTGCCAACATGACTTAGCAGTACCAGCTGATCCACAGTCAGTCCCTGTACTTCATCTGTTATGTACTTACAAAATTATTGCTAAATTTCTAACAGTAAAATACAAGGCAATAGGCAAAGGGGGAAAGAAAAGGAAGAATGAGCACTATAAAAATAAGATGTCAGCCAATTTTGGATAAAGATCAAACCAAAAATACTAACAAAAATTACTAAAACAATCTTATGATGGTACATCGAAGATTATCTTTCTGTTCCCTAGCCATGCTGACAACATGAGGGAAGAAGAAGAAAAAAACATTCAAAGAATGTTCATAGATTTATGCAGTGGAGTCAAAATTCCCTTGGTTAGCTGTACAGTTAACAAGGAAAAGAGAAAGGAGAAAATGAGTTTGGAGGAAAACCAAAACAGACTAATATAGCTAAAGCAAGCTCCTGGTCTCATCCCCTTTTATCTCTTTATTAACTGAACACAGCCTTGAGAAATTAGTTTTTATTACAGGTTTTATGAACACACCCTACATTATTTTAGATATTTGCACCTGTATTTAAACTGAAAGATAGTATAACTCATGTCTTAAAAGAGTTAGCAGTAATTTTAAACTATTTTTCATGATGTAGCAGGAGCCAGAAGAAGATGACAGCTTAAAAACGGAATACTGTTTTTAGCAATCTATCAGCAGGTATTTACAACTGAAGAAACACCATATACCAGAAGCTGGAGCCTTCAGTGATCTTAGTCTGCCACCACGGATAAACATTTCGCATCACAGCATTACCAGTGCACAGACCTACAGATCCTTTAAGCTGAATTACAGTCTTGATTATTATCCTAGTCATTGACTGAGGTAACAGCATGAATACAAGCAGATTTGCAGCATCTTTCCCCAAAGATGGAAATTAAGCCTGAAGAGAGCAGAAGGAATTGGTAAAGTGAAGGAAAACAACAGAATTTAAGAAAATTCCCCTTTCTCCAACACTACCTGGTTTTCTATATATTCAATGCTATTTGAAGCTTTACAAGCAGCAAGTCTGTATTTTGTGTCCATCCTAACATGCCTTTTGCTGGTAACCAGTTTGACTGCAACATTTTCTTAGTGAGATGATCTGTAAACCAACTATATATATATATATATATAAATATATATACACACACACACACACCCCACTGCTGTTCAATATATCTCATGGCTACCTAAATCGAGCACATGCATGTCATGGCTGGTCCACATACTCCTATTCCAACACTGCATTAATTTCTGCATGCAGCTAATTGTTTAAGCTCCACCAGCTACATGACAGGTCACCCTTCCCAGTGTTTTCAGCATCACATTTAAAACCAGTTATTTCTCCTGTCAGTTTTCAATTTTTACAACTGAATCAGTAAGAGGCTTATTGGTTAATGCATATGAGCAATATAATCGATACCACAGGTTCCTCTTGCTCGGGTTGGTTTGTCTACTATAAAAATGTGTCTATCTACACAATCTCAGATCAAAGATCTCTATAAGCTAGCACTCTTAGTCCAACTACAGCAAGCAGAAGATATTTGAGAAAGAATCTTTAAACAGTGGATAGGAAGGTGGGTTTGTTTCACTGAATATGGCTCTTCCTGAGAGGAACAGAGCTACATCAGGAAATATAAGTAATTTCTAATACACCCTCACTCCTGGAAGAGCTTATGAAAGATATTATTAAAATCAGGCTCTGTCTATCCATAAAATACAAAACTAAACCTTCTCAGAAACATTTGCTTGCTAGACTACACTCGTGGCTTTTGTTTTTTTTTTTAGTAACTCATTCCTAACATATCTACCTCATTTTTCTTATTCACAAATGTAATTTGTTCTAAAGTCCCATGCAGCAGCCCCCACACATAGGCTGAATAGGACAGTCTAGGCCATCAGGCCAAAAGCAAATATACTTGCTGAAACACCAGCTCCTGAAAAAATACTTGTACTAGCCTGAAGGAAAATGTTAATTCTCTTGCAATTCAAGAATAGCCAGTACTTAAAAAGCAATTTATCAAAACTGTCTCATTAATGACAACGAATTACACAGCATTGCAAAAAGGCAGATGAAATGGAAGATTTATAAAAGTGCTGTGGTTTAACCCCAGCCAGTAGCTCAGACAGCATCTCACTCCCTCACAGTGGGGTGGGGTAAAGTTGGAAGGGTAAAAGTCAGAAAACTTGTGTGTTCATATAAAGGCATATATATATATATATATATATGCATTGATTTTGTGTAATTCACTGCAGCACAGTTTTAATACTGTGCAAGATTAGATATTTTTGTGAACATGGCACAGGAAATTGAAAAAAACACTGAATTACCCTACGCTGTGATCCACTAAAAGTGCAATTATGCTTTTGTGGAAATACTGTAGCAGAAAAGTTGCCCTGAGCTAATTCATTGCTTCTGGTTCCCATGGGTTGCTCCCTTCACCAGAAATGCTTCTAGATGCTTTAGCTTAAATCCCTTCCCTGCTTAGTAGGCACATCTGCATGGAGAAAGTCAGGATCCAAGAGCACCTCAAGACAAAAAGCATCCATGGATAATGTGGAGGTATCTGAGCAATAATTTCCAAGGAACAATATTAACGAAGTGAAGGTTAAACACACTAAAAATAGTATTTTAAGGCAAAAAGGTAGAGTAGCCTATCACCTAATGACAGATTGAAAATTATAAGGAGCACCTGGATTGTGCTCCTTATATAAATAATTCACATTGTTGAAATAGTACAACAAAGGCCAGTCTGAACTCTGCCTCTAGTCATTTTTCACACCTCCCAGAAATTCTGTGCTATTGGTACCAAGTAATTATGTCTGAGGCACAGCTAAAACACATCCTTAAACACCTCAAAAATACCACATCCACTTTTTTTTCCCCAGAATGATACTAATTCTCATAGACAATGTTAGAAACAAATCCCTGTCATTATGTAGGGTTATTTATTAATAGAACCTCTAAATTTCATGACATCCAGAGACACAAAATTTAAATAACAATCAGATATAGAAAAAGAAACCATATGCAGAAGCAGAAAATCTTAATATCAACCAAGCTGCATGCAAGCATGCTCATATATGAAAATTATTTCTCCCTCTCTCTCCAGCTTTTGCATTTCAGATACACTGCACTATCTAAAATTATTTCCAAATCTGGATTTAAAGTGCCCTCACAATCATTTTCCAAACCTAATTTGTTCTCATCTCTGATGTTAGAACTAAATAAAGAAACAAGAGTCTGAAAAGAAAATGGAAACTAATAACAGACTCACATATTATAGACCTGGGCATCCTGGTGGACACCAAGTCAAACATGAGCCAGAAATGTGCCCTTGAAGTACAGGAGGCCAATTATATCCTGGGGTGCATTAGACAAAGTATTGACAGCAGGATGAGGGAAGTCTCCATCCTTGGAGATACTTAAGAGCTATCTGGACATGATTCTGGGAAACCAGCTCTGGAGGGGTTAGACCAGATGACTTCTGAACTTTCCTTTCAGTCTCAACCATTTCATGATTTTGTGATTATGTCTAAGTACCACATACAGGCTACCCAGATAGAAAGCTAGATCCTTTGGGTCTTTACGGAAATACATTTTTTTACACAGTCTTTTCCATCTTTCACCTCTGAAAGCCAGTAACTGCCGTGATGCAACATTCTGCCACTTGTCTACTTGCCCAGAAGTTCCAAATTGCTATAATTAATGAACTATCCCTCACAAAAACATGTCACATATTTTCCATGGGCCAGAGGATCAAGGTTCTTCAACTGTACCTTTTTATCAACTTCTGTAGCCTTGCACTGAGTACACATCCTACAGCTTCACCAATATAATCTCCATCTCCTTTGTGGTCTAGCGATCAACATGACTTAGAAACAACAAAGAAGTTCTTTGAATCTCTTGCATTTAGAGTGCTGATGTCTGGAGTACGGATACTTAGCAAACTAGATACTGTAACTCAAATGTAACCCACTTCTGTGGTTAAAATAATATTGAATGTTTGAGCTCTTGCTCAAGAGAGACTATAGAGATATCTTTGAAGAAAGATATTTGGGTTGTCAGTAGTGAGCCTTCAGGGTAGAGAAAATATATTATTAGCTTGATTCAAGAGCTATCCAAGTCCTTCCTTATTGTTGTTAACAGTAATAGTCCGTTGCATAAACTTTAGTTAGAGTGATGACTAAAAGTCAAGTTCTTTGACATGAGCAGTTCTCAGGTTTGAAGATGCTGATGGAGGTTGCAAAATATGTCTTTAAGCATTCTCTCATTATACCAAAATCCTTTTAAGATTATTGTAGAATAAGGGGAGAAGGGAGTATTTGTTCCTTAAAGGGAGAAAATCTGACAGTATGTTTTTTCAAAAATTTAAAAATTAGAACACCAAGTAGTGAATATTTTGACTAACTGAATGTGGATTTCATCTTTTGGCAAGTGATTTTACTGAATTAAATGAATAACAAAACTGAAATAAGAAAGGGATAAAAAGATTGATGATGTGGATGTCACTAAAAGGTGACGCTGAGACTATAACAAAGGAAGAGTAATCTTATTCTTTGGTATGCTCTGGAGTTTACACAATCATTAAGGATATAATCAAAAGCTCAAAAAAAAAAAAAAGCACTTTCCTTTCACTGGCCTTGGATAAACAGCCTATTCCTCTTTGTGCTGTTTAAGAATCTCTTCTCATTCGAGGGTAATATGATAGTTACAAACAAGGTTGTTCAAGGTGATAGGAAAAGGAGGATTAGCATACCAACTTATCTCCGCTCCTCACACAGATGGGGCCAGAGGCATCAATCATTTCTGATAAGACATTCATATCATATTGACACAGACACGAAGTGTATATCAATGAAAGAAAATCTTAACTCGCTCTATCTTTCTGAAGTGCTGCCTTGAAATTTTCCTATTAATAGCACTGCTACTTGGAAAAAAAGAAAATGGTTTAGAAAAGACAATGCTACATAAGAATTATGGGTCATGTTACAGATTTAAGAATTTCTACAGCAATATGTTGGCATAAGACAGAAGCACAAACTCTACATAAATGTAAAGGTCAGCAAAACAAATGGGACTCTGAGCAGATGATGCAGCATTCTTATGCATACTCATCAATGCCAAGAACAGGGGTCACAGTCTGAATCAAACAAATGTAGGCAGCAGCCTTAACACTTTCTGTTCCCTTTTTCATAATACACTACCCACTGGTGTTTTCAAAATTCTCTTAAAAAGCCCCAGGCAAGGTCTCTAGATGGTAATGTGCTACATATATTAATACAGTCTTATAGGATCTACACCAGAAAGGTAGGAATTTTAGAGGATATGGGGCTAACTTGATTTTTTGAACACAGTCATCTGGTAAATATTCTATTTTGGTTTTTGGCTTTGTTGTTTTTTTTTATAGCAGCAGAATATTCTTATTGCAACACAGCTAACACAGCTTCAGTGAATAATGCACATTGTCTAGAAGAGAGCTGTTACTTTGTCCCTTGCCACTGGTTAAAACTGATTCTATTAAAAGCTAATAAGTGAGATCTTTCCAGGATCTGATAAAAAAATTCAATATATTTTTGATTAAATGATTGGTGTTCTTAGAGCTCCAGTGTAAATGGGCCTCCTGGCTATACTAAGGTCATCACTGCTGAAAAACTGCTGTATGGGGTAACTGATATTAGTGCATGTGAACGGAAAGCACAGACTGTCATCAGATGTCCTTTACTTTTCTGAAAATCTGCCACTACAAAATGTGTAACTGTGTAACCGATTGAAGTACATATTAGTGGCTTTTTAAGTGTGATCTAACTGCTGAAAGAAAAGTTTGCTTCATTAACTTCTGTTTGGGTAAAAGAAAAAGACATCCCAGCAATCATGACCACACTCACACTCTTCAGTACTCTAAATGCTGGAACTCCATATATTCATCTTCATATTCCAAGGAATAGAAAAACTTCTAAAACTTCACAAATCTCAAATGACCACACACTACAACCGATTTATAAAGCAGCTAAGAGCATCAGAACACAGGATTGTTGCAGAGTGCTGAAATGTTGCAAACACACATTTCTAGTTTTCCTTTGGAGCTGTAACAATAGCCTCTTACCTAAAGTTATTAAGTGTTTCTCACATTAAATCAATTGCACTCAGGTGTCTATAATCCCTTTTAACTCTGAAATCGCTTTTGCAATGTGACTGTAGTAGAAACAGTTAGCTCCCAAAGTACAACTGAGTTACTCTATGTTTTACAGAATTTTCTTCCATTCAAATGATGATCCTGTAATATCCATCTTACATACACTGTTTTATCATCTACATTATCAAATTAATTTGAATCAGGTGCTTTTGAAGACAATCTTCTGATCATCTCCACATTGTGATTCACAAGCCAGAGCAGCCTAGCTAGTGAACTGACTTTCTTCTGCATTAATCCAAACCAGAACATATGCTGCTGTCACTCAGTCCACACAACCACAGATTTAGTTGACGGTAAAATCCTTCAAACATTTACACACGTTAACATTGGGTCTAGCATGAACTGCTGCTCTATAAATCCACTGCTACTGGCTGGCACTACTTGCATAAGTAGACAGCAGTCTTAGACTTTCAAACTGTTGATTTGCTTACAACAAAATTAGATTATGTAAAAAAAAAAAAAATTCAAGGCTCTATTCTAAATTGGTAAGTCCTTCTGATTTTGCTTTTCTCAAATATTTGTGCAGCATGCCAGATTCCAGAACAGATTTTATAACTGTTTCTTTAACCACACAAAGTACCGTCTGGACTCTTAATAGATCCAGAGAGAGTATGTTTGAGCTCATATGCTTTAGGAACAACTCTAAGTAGCCAGTAAAAGCTCAACAGTGTCCAAAAAAACAGGATTGAACTAAAAGACAAACAAATCTCAAGAGATGTGACCATGGACATCTTTCATTTTCCCACACAGTAACAGCACCTCTCTACAACTGCATAGGCTAAAATGTTTCCTTTAGGATTCTATAATAGTGAAATTAGTTCTAAAATGTAACTGTCATCAAGATTGCTTTTTACTTTCTTAAAGAACCAAAAAAACCCAAAGAATACAGAAACTGGGTTTATGACCTTAACAGAAATAAAATATGAAGAGAAATGTAAGGTTAGAAGATGTAACAGTGCATAAGCAAAATAATTTTACTGGGACAAGCCACATGACTGTACCATGTTAATGCAGTGCCATTCACAACTTGCTCTACCCCACTCAGGGGCTATTACTGTTCTAAGAATCGAAACTGCAAAGCAGAAGGAGGGGAAGACAAACAGAATATGACACATAAACCACATCAGGGAAAACTCTAGGAATCATCAGGGGCTGACTTGAGCTGTTTATTGTTAATTTTAAGTGATAGTAATAATTATTCCTAGCAGCTAGTTTAGCCAGAAAATATGGATATATACATATGCATACATATCAAGTGAAATTGGCATGCACCAATTAAGTAGAAAATGAATGACTTGCAACTGTAGTCTTATAAAGCAGAAGCATGTCATCATGCAGATTTAACTACTTGACTTAAATACTGAGTTTTCTTGCTTCCATACAAATAGAATACTCATGTTCAAAAAGGCTTTTAGAGTGTGAAGACGCACACTAGACAATTATTTCAATATATAAAGTCTGAAAAATAGTATTTATTATTATTGATTATTAACAACAATAATAAAGTCATAGATAAACCTGTATTTTATTACTACCCTTAACTTAATACAACAGAACTGCCATTATTATGGATGGCAACACATTTAGAAAAAGGTATTTTTAATAGCAATTTCCAGCAACAAAAAAAAAAGTCTGGAGAAAATACAATCCCATACTGTTCCAAACAAATGGAAAGTGATCCCAAAGGAGTATTTAGGTCTAGCTTAGTAAAGTTGATAGAAAATCACTTCTATTGCCCAAAATGCGTGCTGTTCTCACTAAGTTATGTGTGAGTGAGGCATAACAGCCTCTACCAATCCAGAGAAATCTTCGGCTAGAAAGTCTGAAAACCAAAAATAACTCAAAGCATCACTTTTTTTTTCTATCACTATCCGATACCAGATTTCTGCTCTGTGAAAGTCACTAATGCATTTCAAAATCAGTTTTTCACATCTTACGAGAAACTTATTATCTAATTTTTAGTACATGTTGGAAAAATTATAAGCATTTACACATGCTGTCAAGATGAAAAATTATTTAATTGAGAATAGTCTAGCTATAAACATACCTAATTTTTCTTTTATTCATAGAATCATAGAATGGTTTGGGTTGCAACACAACTTAAAGATCATCTAATGATGATCTATTCAAAGCACTAAAGGAATACTAAGAAACATTATCAAAACCAGAATAACTGCTAAATGATTTTATGGTTTTAATTTCTATCTCTTTACTTATTTGAAAAGATGCTATTGTAAAAATGCACTGGTGGGTCCCACAGTAAGAGTACCAATGTATATGTTAAATTAGGAGAATATTTCTTAAAAATATACATTGCCTACCACAACATATCTGTTCTATTTAAACTAAAAAAAATTCAACACATGGTGAAAAACAGTACATTTGTAAACACATATATATATTTATCACTTGTTTTTGATCCAACTACCCTAAATCTGTCGCTGTTGAGCGGATGTCGAAACAAAGAGAACTCGAGATCAAGTGGCAAAAGAGATTAATTTATTTATTAAATTCAGCTTTTATATACAAAATGGACTCTCACTTGATTGGCCATTAGCTGTACGCCTCCCACAGCTAATTGGCCACCTGGGTCCATGAGAGCTCGAAAACCTTTATCTTTGTTTACACAAACAAATAGATTCTTTCTCACAAGAAAGAGGTTTCTGTGCTGTCACATAAATCCTTTGCAAATATTTAAGAGCAAATTCTGAGTGTTTTTCCCTATAGAATCCACTCTAAAGGGCTGATGTCAAAAACTCAGATAACTAATATTGAGAATTTATATCCTTTATGATTTCAGTATCGAAGGTGAAGACTCAAACTTTACAAAGATCAAAAGCAGTGAAACAGAAAACAAAAAAGAAATAGGATAGATTCAGATCAAAATTACTTCAGGGTACACGGAGTAGCTCTTTAATCAATGCTATCTATGGATCCTAAGGAGCTATCCAAAATCCCCTAAACAAGATGCAGACATTTTATCAGCTGAATTGCTGTCTAGATTCTGCTGACTATAACTAGTAACAGAATTCTAGAGATGCAATTCGCACAAAGTTCTTAAGTTTAGATGTCTTTGGATCTGGATTCCAATCCTAAAGTCCATTAATTCATCATGAAACCTTCTGAAATCAAACAAAAAGGAAAGCATTGGCCTAAGTCTTAATCTAAATGTAGTTTCTGTGGCAAAACTCATGGGTCACAAGAATTAGAGAAAAGTTTTGTGCTAACATTCAGACTCATCGTTTTAAATTTGATATGTAGGTTTTTTCTACTTTATACATCTATATTCTTTTAATCTGTTCTTAGCATGTAATTATACCATATTTTCTCATTAGACACTCAATTTCGGTCTCACTAAGCCAAATGCAAGAACTGTTAACACACTGTGCTTTCCCCTAATACCTTGCTTTATCTCAGTTCCTATGTGATGCTTTTTTTCAGAGAGAATCTATAACTGTACAACAAGAAAAAGTTTCACTGTCTTTCATTGGTCAAAGGATATTGTCTAAGTCTGATAATTTCTTAATATTGCATGAGAAGACTATACTTTTACAATGGGCTACGGACAATCTTATTCTTGCACTAGAATACAAAGCTCAGCTGTCAAACCATACATTCCCTATGTTATGAAGTACCGTCTTTTTACCTTATTTTTCCAAAGCATGGACTTTTCCACAGGGCTTTTTTTTTTGCACTAGTCTGGAATGGAAATATTATTATTTTTTGGAGATACTTTCCCCACCTCAGTATCTACAATTGCTATTCTGTCTACTGTGATACTTGAATAAATATTGCTGTTCAAACAGTTGAATGTATGAAACTGATAACATAAAACAAACCAAGAAGAATCTTTGGAAAAATATATCCAATCAATTAAGAAAGTAATCAGATTATGTTGCTTCTAGTCCTCCAACAATCTTTTAAAGTTGCTATTTCAATTGCATATATCTGAGGTTAGAAAAAAAGAAATAGATATATTAGAGATACATGTATTGATATAGAGATCTTACAGTTCCACCTGAGAAGAAGTTAAGTTACTCTTAAGAAATTCTATTATTAAATCTGAATTCTGCTATTTTTGCTCACTCCAACTGAACTCTTTAATTGGCTACAGAGCTCACTTGCTTTATGTCAATGTATATGAGATAGACAATGAACACTCTATTATACACTCAAATAGTCTCATTAAAACAGGATTACCCACCTGAGGAAAGCTTGGTAAACATACAGTGCTTGCAAAACTTAACATAAAAAGCAGCAAAGTCCAAAGAAATAAAGCTCAAAAATTCTCATAGCATAAGCAATGGCTTGAAGAAATACATTTTAAGTCACATATATTCATATACTTCTATGTTTACCTGTGCTACTAAACAAGTTTCATGTATTCTTTTCATTACATTTTTCTACTGGACCACAATACAACAACTTAGGAAATCAAAGGACAAATGACACAACTAGGTTGTGACAGATCCTGAGGTGTTGCCACACATAGCTTTTGACCAACACTTCTGTTAGAAATGAGCAGAAGTGTCTGCATATCCAAGCTCCTCAACTCCATTGCTGCCCATAGGCTTTGGCATCATTGCAGGCTGTGCACTGTGGGAGTTGGGGAGTGCAGACACTGTCTCCTCACATACGGCATCATTCTGAGGGCGGCTGCTCATTTCAAGCATGCATCAGCAAAGGCCTAAAGATCTCTGAAATATCCCACCCATTTGTACTGAATAAAAATGACACACTGTACCATACTGCTGTGCACCACGACCAGCCAGCTTTGGTTTAACTGTGATAAACTGGTTAAGTCGCTTCCACATCTAGTCCAGACAGACCATATAAATATCCATCCCGGACACTTCTGAATTCCAGAGTTCATTCTGTGATACAGATATTGATATAGATACCTTGCATTTAATTTGTTCTTGTGAAAGCTCTCTTAGGTTTAGCTTTTCCAATATGTTTATTTCTTGAGAGGGTTTTTTTGTTGTGTTTGTTGGGGGTTTTTTTGTTACAGGGTGGTATGTTTGTTTGATTTGCAGATGGTGCAAGCTACCTTCACAAAGTTTATCCTGTCATTTCCCCCCAAGCCCGAGAAGGCAGCTTGGATTTGTAATAACACGTTTCTTCAAGGTTTGCCAGTAATGGGATGAGGAAGTTTACAGCAGCTGAAAACAGACATTGGAGTCAGGAATCAACAACTAAAGGTCAGATCACAGCGAGCACGTGAGAAACAACTCTAGAATTTGTGCTTTCATGTAACATGAAATCCAATCCATTTGCTTTCATACCAACACCATTGCCTTAACCTTGTTTTCAGCAATCCATATCAACCCAAATTGTTTTCTGTCAAAGTCTGCAGCTCTCTCCTAAATCTATCACCTGCTGTGGCATTCATTGGAGTGAACACAAACAACGTGTCCTGATGCACATATAATTCTCAGAAATGACAGGAGACTGTATTTTGGTGACTAGTATCTGAAGTGCAGGTCCAAATGAAATGTCAGTATTTAACAGCTAACACTGTAACACTAGCTGTGTATATATGATCTCACTAACAGTAACAATTAATGTATTCAGTATAGTAGTAGGAGGAGGAGGGAGTGGCAGAGAATGTGTGATCAACTGACCATAGCCCCCATTTCCAGGCCCCTGTACTGCCAGGATGGATAAAGGAGAGAAAATCAGGAATGAAGTTGAACACAGGAAGAAGGGAGAAGTGGGAGGAGGATGTTTTAAGTTTTGGGTTTATTTCTCATTATCCTACTATGATATGACTGGTAATAAATTAATTTTCCCCATGTCAAGTCTGTTTTATCTGTGATGGTAACTGGTGAGTGATCTCTCCCTGTCCTTATCTTGACCCATGAGTCTTTTGTTCTATTTTCTGTCCCCTGTCCAGCTGAGGAGGGGAGTGACAGGGTGGCTATGGTTGGCTGGAGGCCAGGGTCAACCCACCACACCCAACACCACTGCATAGCCATTTAATGGTTCAGACTTCCTGGCATATTCCTCAAACGGAACTTACTTGGCTCTTGCACTAACTGTACCCTCCTCCTGTGATCATATTTATTAAGTGCGTAGTGGTTTCACTACTAATCACTCCCATGTTTTCTCTCTCCGTCAGAATTCTGAAAATAGAAATAACTACTGAATATTTTAAAAATCAAAGGTTATCAGGTTTCTCACAGAATTTAAACTCTAGGACAGATTGAGTTTGACAGTTTAACTGAAGAACCAACACCTTCTCGTAGAAGTAAAGGCTCCTTTTATAAAAAAAATATGCTTAATTCACTGACTAAGGGCAGCCCTCCAGTCTCATGTACCAAGGAGAATTAATCTCATAAATATTACAGGGAAAGCAAAAGTTCAAAGTTTTGCATGTGCACTGATTAGGAAAGATGAAAACAGAGAGACTGAAAAATGGCCATTCTGTATGCATACATGTATATAAAGTTTCTGTACAAAAAAACAACTGGAAGGTGAAACGAGTAAACAAGCCAGAGTTGTATACATGTTTTTAAACCTTAAATGACACTACAAACCATTAGACATAACTGAATTTCAGAAGGAAGCAAAAGATTCTTGTGAAACAAATATATCTTCCCCTTGTTTCTAAATGTGGAATTTGTTACGTGGATCAAAAGATAGAGTATTTATCATAAAACTTAAGTAAAATCAGTATTTAAATAGAAATCATATATTACCTGATGGGTCTATTTTCTTTGCTATCAAAGAGTGAAAAGATTACTTCCAGTTCTTCTCCCAGATTGGAGCACATTAAACTCTTCATCTGAACAAAAAGATGGTGGCTGCTGGCTGGTACTGGTGTGTCTTTTTTTCGATGGCGATGTTCCATCTAAAAGTACAACAAAAATAGTGACCAGTTTGAGTCAATTATAAAATCCTCAAAACAAAAAGAGGCAAAACATGTAATACAGAACTACTTTCTTAATTCAAGTTACTATCTTTTTAAATTCAATATTAACTTGTATTTTTTTCCTTTTTCTCTCTTTTTTTT
>VZTJ01006137.1:512295-600695 GCA_013397795.1 Orthonyx spaldingii | reverse complement strand
TTTTTTTTTTTTTTTTTTTTTGCATCTGAGAAGAAAAACACAGAGCATTTACTTTCCCAGTGCTATACTGCATCATGGTTATCTCTAGGAGAAAAACAGTAATCTCAAGAAGTTCATCTTTTTCTGCTGTGAAAATTTGGAGCCACTTTAAAGCTTTGTGCTGTAACAACATAGTATTTCTTAGCTGGTTTAAACAGTTAACCATCTGATATTCCAGTATTCAAACACATTAAAAAATGTTTTTGCAGAAGACTAAACACCAGTATTTTAAAATGGGGAAAAGCAAACATACCCACGTTTTATGATCTCTGGTAAACTGTTTTATAGAAGCTAATAAATTATCTTGATTTGACTTCACAGTTTATACCTTCTGCATTTTAGTCATCCATTAAGAGAAGGACAATATTAAATTGTAATATTCCTCCCTTACATTACAACAAAAAGTATTTTGAACAGCAATCTTTCCAAGCTACATCACCTTCATACTGAGGTTATCTTTTTTCCCCCTTTTTATTTTTCAAAGTACACTCCACAAGTTCCGTTACTAGTTTTCTGGGTTATTTTTCCTCTCTATGTTTCTTCTTATGATTAATAGTTCCTCACTGTATTTCCTCAAGTGCTTCAACAGGATTCCATAACATTACAAATGATTTTGAAACTACTCAAAAGTATACTGATTCTAGCACAAAGAATTTACCATTAGGCTTGACACTACAAGTTATCAATATAAGTAGTTAAAAAAATTTAAAAAATATTATTTCAGATCCACAAAAAATTGTAGCAATTATGTTTTTGGGGGGGTTATATTTAAATACAGAAATTATCATAAATAAAATTCAGTTTAAATACAAGCTTAGTCTTAAGCACATAAGGATAAGAACTGTGTGTCTTTAACAGCTGTACTTAAATATGAGCCAAAGCCTACATAAATGAATTGGCAAGTTTTCTTAGACCTCGCTGGAGATTTAATCAGAGTAAGAAATATGAAGTAAGAAACCAGCACTGGATGGTTTTAGTAAATCAAGATGGGCTTTTATACCCAAAGGAAAGCTTTCTTGTGCAATTTAACTGGTATTTACATTAATATATACTGCTATTTACACTAGAAAGGACCAAGAGCCCAGTATCATTAATTGTGACAATATTATATACCATGAGAATATTATTATATTTCCACAATGCTTATTTAAACAGGCTCACAGGCCAGGTAAAGCTCTAATGATAAAGAATCTCATAAGCTTTTATTGATGATTACATTCACATTAACAGTCACAATCTTAATGGTACAGCAGAAAACAAAATTTTTGACAAATAACATTCAAGCTAAGCATGTGTGCACACAAATTTGATATCAAATCAAAGCATCTAATACTGATGTAGATATGATACAGCTGTTCAAAAAAAGTCTTTCCTTATAGTAAAACTCATTACATTATGAATTAGATCCAAGAAGGTTCTTTTGGTTAAATAGAAAAGAGTTGCCATCAAACTATCAGTTAAGTAATTTGATAGCAAAAGTGCCAAATATTACGTTTGCATACCAGCCTGTAGAGCTCTGTAATGCTGATCTCTTCAGGATCCACCATGGCATATTCTTTTCTTGGAACTAAGTCGAGTCCGAGTTGTCTGTATGAGAAATGAAGTAACAGTAAGTAGTTTCTGCTTTCAAAAGAAACAAATTAACTCTGCATGTTTTTTTTTTTTATTCCAATAAACAATGCATATGTTAATTGGTCCTCTACAATTAGTTGACTTTTGTTTTAATGGATTTTGGCTGTATTTACCATTCACATATGACTCATCCCCTTTGTCTACTCTGCAACACTAATAGAATGGTTTTTTGCAATTTTTAAATCTGTTTCACATTGTGGACAATGTGCAATGGATATTGTACTTCGTACTAATGTGAACATTTCAGTGTGAATGCACTTGTACTGTCAATTTGAATAACAACCATGGAAAGGAAGATAAAAAGAAAATCCATCAAATGCCAAAATATCAGCTTATTTTCAGTTTGGACTGGATGGTATCAAAGACGCTTGCCTGTATCCCCTGAACAAAATAATGAAATGAGCTTGAATCAACAGGAATTAAATTTATTTTAAATAAAATAAAAGTTATAAAAGAAAGATGTAGAGCACAGTATCTAGATGTATGTTAGAGATCCCGAAGTAGGAACTAAATTGTGTGACCAAGTTAAAAAACAAGCAATGTCAGCCAATATAGTTTCAGTTAGAACACAAAGCTATGCTAAATGCATCATCCAGGCATCTAGCCATGTGTGTTTTACAATGATGTAAAAGGCTGATTCAGATATTCCAATGCAATTCTCTTATAGACAGTACCACAGCTCTGTAAATTACACTGAAATAAAAAAGGAGAATAAAACAATAAGTCACTTTTCACTTCTAAAACATAGCGGACATAAAAACAATGAAGGAAAAAGTCTATTAAAAAAAAAGGTAACACTTGTTAGAAATTTGTTCTTTATTTCAGCATTCTACAATCAGCCTAAAGCACTGGCCTTACAGTTTTATGACATTTCATTTATTGTTATGTTCACTCACTCATTGCCCCAGTCCAGACGAGCAGTGATGTGTCTCTTGACATCTTTCATTCGATCATGGGTGAGGTGGCCAACAAGGACCTGCCTCCGCAGGTCCAGGATTTCATTCATTATGTGCCACAGCCGGTGAAAGAGATCCCCCTCATTCCTCTGTGAGATAAAAATACAATTGCCTCTACACCACCTGTATAAGCTGATAATCCTAATAAACACATATATGATGAGGAAATTACGGAAACCCCTTTTTCCCCCCTACTTAGTTTTTTTCCCCCCCAATCACACTGCGACCATTTTACCTGCATGTGAGTGTGTACATATAAAATAATTTCAGACCTTGCCACAGACCCTGTCTCTGCACCACACCCATTCCAATATTCCAGTCCAACTCCTTGTGTCTCACATTAACCTAGTCTAATGTACATGACAGGTATGACAAAAATTCAAGAAAAATGTTCCTATGTTTCACAACACAGCATCATTTTATTTCAAGAGTATGTTAATTCTGTGCTGCTGTCTAATCCAAACTGAACATATTATCTGTAACTCAAGACTATTTGAACTCACACACATAAGGGGTAGAAAAAGCAATAGTTCTGAGCATTCAAACTCTGAACCACAATGTTAATTTCTTTTAACTTACGTTTGCATTGATATCTCTAGACACTACCACCTAACCATAAATAAATAGTATCACGTAGACAGAACCTTGTCCTGGCAGTTCTTCTTTATCTAACTGTGAAGTAGGAGAAATTATGTGAATATGATTGCTTTAAAACCACATCCTCCTACTCTAATTATATACCAGCTAAGGGCATAACAATTTCCCATAAAAGAACCTCTGTTTTGGAAGAATCTATTAACTCTTCCTTCACTAATTCTAAGTATTTTTACATAGCTTTTTTGAGAACCCTTAGCTCAAGAAAATTACTGCAACCTTCATCTAAATAATTCATCACACAAAGTTAAAAAAAACCACTCTATTCAGATTTGTTCTGTTAATTCTTGCCAAAAACCCTAAGCCCATTTCCCTTTCCCTTCTTCCTATGAATAAAAGGCATAAAAATAAAGTTCAGCTACTTCTGCTGCATAAGTTAAACGTAAAATTCATTTAGAAGTACCATCACTCTCCAACAACTTTTATACTCCAAGCACTCTGACATATCCCAATTTGATAAATCTGCTCTTTTTACTTCACATTAATTTACTTCATAAGCTCACTAAAATGGGCATTATAGTTTGTCTTGACTTTCTGTCTGGAAAGAAAGAAAACCAGGGGAATTTTGAACATGCAATAACAACAGCAGTGAAGAAAAATGCTGCCAAAAAGAGAAACAACTGCTGTAAGAACAAGAGGGAAATATGAACATTCTAAGTAGAAGAAAACCAAGGGAAAAAAGGTCATAGGAGGAGCCCTTGAATTAGAAACAAGAAACAAAAAGGACTGTGTAGGAACATTATAGAGAACTATACTGACAGTATGTTTGCACAATTTTCCATCAGACCTCTCATTTCTGCAGTTAAAAAACTCAAATTGAATAAACAGTAATTCAGGTGTATCTTTGGTCCTGGTATCTGATAAGTTCTACTGAAGTAAGTTATTCGTATGAATACAAGTGACATGTTAATGTTTAATAACACTGTGAAGCTCAAAAAAAATTCCAGGTATTATTAAAACAATTAAAAAGCAAACTGAATGTTTTGGGGTGAAATATATACTTAAACTAAACCAGAGCATCTAAACAAAAGTGCACCTTTGGAATGACATTAAATCAAAGCACTATTATTCAGGGTACTTGCCACATAGAGTTGTTTCCACATTGTTCCCCAGTCTCTTAGAGTTGATGTCATTTCTGTAATAACAGAATCTTCTGTTGGAATAACCATTTCAAATTGTCTGTAACATGCAGAAGAACACATGATATTGCACAACCATTACTAATCCCATTGCAGTTGCTAATACTTAGACTTCCTACTGCCAACAGTGATGTCTATCAACCTACATGAGTGCTTCTTCAGACCATGACACTTTGTATTTGTATATTTATTTAATCCTCCTGGAAAAACTTCAGGTGAAAATAGTTTAATCCCCATGCAAAGTCTTGATCCTAGAGAAGTCAAGGTGAGTTTTTTTACTATGAGAGAAGCATATTAAAAACTACTTTCACAGCAGAATAAATCCCATAGTTTCCAAAGGGATATTGACACCTCAGTTTTTCATGCCTGGATTACTTTTTTCATAATATCTTGTCTCTCTTACTAAATTAACGTAACAATGTGACAGCTCTTGGCCATGATGTGTAGCAGGGCACATGCCCTGAATGGGAAACAAACTAACAAAGGAAACAGATGCAACACGGATTGAACTCCATGCAAGTACTGTCATGGTGTCCACTAGCAAAAATTATTCTGCCTTAAACTTTATTTCATTGTGATGGTTTACAATTTTGTTTCACTGAGCCTTCAGTTTTAGCTACAACTTTAAAAGGAGAAAGGATCCTATGGCATGACAAACCACATGTGGCTATAACTTCATAGTGAACAACAGTGAGTTGAACAGTAATGTGAGGACATTTTCACCTGTGGGAATGAAACTTTTTTCTATTATTACAATCATCATTACTTTTGCCCTTCGTGAATAATGGACCTTCAACGCACTCATTGATGCTCCCAAAACAAAGATCACTTAATGTTCAGACATTCATTTATTATGAGAAAAGTCCTTACCTAAACAGGTTTCAAACTGTTTTGTATCAGTCCTCTACTAATAAATCCAAATAAAGGATACCATATGAATGGTTACAAATTAAGTAAAACTGTGAAAAAAACTGCTGAGCTAAGATGACTGACAATTTTTTAAGGTTGTACATTTTTAAAAGTGATACCATCAAGGTAACTTTTACACCTAAAAAAAAAAAGTGTTTTTTTTAGTCAGACTACTTGAACTCTGAAACAAAATTTTACATCTAATTTTAACTAAGGACTCTGTTTTTATCAACTCTTTTAAAAATGAAAAGACATCAGTTGGTGTCAAAAATAAATACTGTCTCTCCATTGCCTGAAGAAAAGAAGTACAGGAAAAGTTTTTCTATTAATTTATAGGTTTAGTAAAATCTTTTGCCACTAAACTGATCCATTACTTTACCCTTTTTTTGTAAAATGGCAACTGTCTACCATGGTAGAGCTGCTGTCCTCATAGAAAACAGCTAATCTTAAACCGCAGGTTAAAAGACAGCTTATGTACAGAATAATTTCGTCAAATTAAGGCAATGCAATTTTCAAGCCAAACAATGTAATTGTTTTATCTTTTCTCTAGACAATACCAAATGATATTCCCAATTTGTGTTCAGTGTTTTTCAGGATAGAGCATTCCAATTTTGTGACCATGCAGGAGTATCAAGTTAGCTAAAGACAACTATTTCAAGTCCTCTGGCCTCAGTAACCTGGAGATATAACAACATAACAAAATTATTAACTTTATAAACAAAAGATCTTTGGTACAAGTAACTGATCATGTTTAAATATTTGAAATCAGAACATTTCACATACCCTTTGTTCTTAACACATGCATTCTTCAAGTGAATGTAGTTAGATGGAAATATGCCCTGAAAAATAAAAAAGCTTAGGTAAAAAAAGTCCACTTATATGAGTTTGGCACACCATTTATATCACTCAATATGCAAATGCATGCTGAATTCAAAGTCCTCCAAATAATTAACAAAAAACACACACAAGGAAAGAATGCAATAAATACTCAGTATAGCTCTAACAGAAACTAAAATGCCATATTCAGTAGTTTAAATCCTTCAACACTTCAGAAAATTAGAAGATGAACACATGTAGAACATGCAGAAGATTGTTTGAGAGCTTCCTTATGGCAGATGGTTTTATTCATCATTCCCACCTTGAAAAGAAATAGACCAGCTGTGGGGGAAAATGTCTCATCAACACATCTTAAAAATAAGGATTTTAAGATCGCGATTTTCAAAATAAAGTAGAATAAATGAAGTTAACAGTATTCAATAAAAATAAAATTAATAAAGAAAATCAAAATAAAGTTTAATTTGGTGGCTACTCTGCCTGCAGTGCACAGGAAAGTTGTGGCAGATGCCTATCAAAGAGCCTGTGTCCTGCCAGGAGTGGCCCTTTTCTAGTTGTTTAAGGGCTCCCTCCCCACCATTCTCTTGAATACGCAGTGTTGCTGCAACAGAATCCTACCACTCCTACAGCACACTAACCTTCACAAATCAGAATAAGCAAAATGAAGCAAGTCAGCTCCAAGCCTCAGGCTGGACAGATAACACACTACAGCTCATGCAGTGAGAGAAAATACATATATGGTCTCTTCGTAATAAGCACAGCTGCATACAGCTTTCCTTTGTGATGATGGTGTCCCACTTTCTTTTAACACAGGCATTAGACCTTCCACAAAACCAAATCTACTATGTAGAGGCAACTGCCCTTTTTAAACGCTCCTACTCCTCTGTAATGCAAAGTAATTCAGGAGAGCATCTCCCAAGGACAATAAGACAAACAGCCTTGCAGGTGTAACAATATGTCAGGGAACAGGATGGCTGCATTTGCACCCTTCCTGCAGACCAGCTGCTACAGATAACTTCTTTGAGTGTCAAAGCTGGCAGAAAATCAAGGCAAGAATCTTGACAGAGCAATACCAATAACAAGACGAGTTACAAGGTGCTCTTATTTTACTTTTGGAGAGACTCCCTTCAAAACTCCAATTCAGAAAACGGCTTGCATTCACACTAGGAAAACACAGAATATATATCTCATCTCTTCACACATCAAGTCATGTTTAGAAAACCTATTCATAACTTCCATCACACATTTGACAGACCACAAAGCAAGACCGACAGCAAGCATGTGGTGAGAATTGCAACAAAAGACACAGAAGATGCAATAACAAACCACAACTGCTCATGTCTTACAAATCAAACTATAATATATATGAATGAGGTCAAAGTAGTAAACATCAGACTCTGTGGCTAAATTTATTGTTCACGTCGACCTTCCATATAAAGAAAGGAAATTTATGTGATTAGAGAACCCAGGCTGTGGCACAAAAGGCCAATGACTTGATATGAGCCCCTAGAAACTTGTGAAATTAATGTGTAAGTGCCTTATTTTGCAGCTGAAGAATCTTGCAAATGAGAGAAAAAGAAGAGCAAAGCTTACAATGCAGGTTAAAGGATCAACAGATAATTTAAGATCTGCCTTCCCTGTAAAAAACAAAATCTGTACAATCTCAGAGGCAAGACAACAGGAGAGGTTAAGAAAATAGAAAGACAAATAAGACGAGTAAAGCTTAAACATACAATGCAAACAGACACTGAAATAAAATTTCATAAGTTTTGATCTCTGAATGCAGAAGAAATAAATCAGTGAAGTCTGGTTTAGAATACTATGCTACTATGGAAATCAAAGACTACACATCAAAGAACACCAAAATGAACTATATATTTTACATGGCAACACATATCTTTTATTCAGTTGATACTCTGCATGTGGCTTCTATAAACTAGCTGTCTCCACTGGCTGCTCTAAATTAATTCATAGCATCAAGAAAAACAGGCACAGTTTAACCAACTTTTCCAACAGTGTTTACAATTTGTATTCTCAGTAGTTTTTTCCCTTCAACCTAGCTTCCTCTGAGTGGAAAATCTAAAAATCAGCAATGAAAGAAAATTCACCACAGCCCTGGATTTGTAAAGTGTATTATCCTAATACATTGAAGCATCTCAGAAAGGTAATCCATGTCCAAATCTAATTAAAGTAGTATCAATAATATACTTAACACTAAGCTCCAGTTATCTTTTAAGAGTAAATGTCATATACTTACAAGCAGACTATTAACTTTTAAAAAGTAAATATACATTTTTGCCAAAGAATGCAAAACTACAATTGACCTTTACCTTAACATTGGGGTTTTTTAAGGCAAATCCTCTGTACCATCCTGTGAAGAAAGCACATTTTGCTTTTTAAAGCATGCAAATCATTTACATATGTAAAACAGATTTCATCTTTCCCTTTTGGACAGATATGACAATTACACAGTGCTGTCAGACTACACTAATTTAAAAGATTTTCCATATAGTGAAAGGTATTTAATTTAAAACAGTTCATACTTGTAGATGACTTCATTCACACAATTTCAGGAATTACTCTTTAACCCTGTCTCCCTAAATGTTTCTAACAACGTAACCTAGGTAAATTCTGCATTGGACACCACACCAGTCAAAACCAAAATAGTTTCATATTAACGCTAAACATTTACAAATAATTTCTGGACTTCAGGTTCTACATCTCTCAACCAGAATGCTATACAAAATTCATAATATACCTGATACAAAATAATAGATCCTATGCCTTCTAAAAGAACATTTCTTACAAGATTAACCACATATAATCCTGATATCATACAAAAAAACCCCTATATAATCCCAAATGATTAAAAAATGATTAAAAATTATAAAAAAATCAATGCGTTGATTTTTATGTGTTAAGGAGGCAGATTATGAAAAAATGCTATTTTATTTCTCTGACTAGCAACAGACATTTGCTAAAATTGTATTTGCATTCTCTAATGCAAAACAGAGGTAGAAGAGAATGCTTACACTGCTTTAAGATTTAAAGTTGTGACTTTGAATTGACTTGAAAATGTCTTGATGGCAGCCAGATTTCCCTCAGAAATACCAAGAAAGCAGAAGAATCATGAGAGACTTCCTTTCTAACTCCTATCCTCTGAAAATCTTTATTAAACAGAGAGATTAAATAAAAATTAATGTACTGCAAAGTAATTATTATAGAGATTAGAGCCAGAATGTGTTATATTATTGACTTCAAAAATGTGTTACTTTAAGAAAATAAATGAATATTAATGGGGTTCAAATCACTGATACACAAAACTTAATTATCAATGGAATCAACCTGTGAACTCACCATCACACTTTTCTAATATTTGAACAGTGTCTCCAATCTCCAGTGATAGGCCATGTGGGACTGTCCCTCGAAAACCAGCAATTACTGAAAAAGATAGTAAGTTTCAAATTTTCATAACATTAAAATATAAATTATTATTCCTATTGTTAACAAAAAGAGTGTATTACCAGGGGAAGTTATCTGTTAGAACAAACAGGCTTACTAAAATTTAATAAGCTGTGAAAGGAGTCAGAGAAAGAATCATTAAGCCACTGTTACGAGCAGAACATTTAAAACACAAGACTCGGGGAAAAACCTAAACACAGCCCTACTATACATGAATGGAAAGCTTGTACTGGAGAACACTATTAGCTAAATCATAAGAACCCCGAAGGACAGAAAGTGTTTTATTCCAAATGCTTACACTAACATGCATCAGACCTCAGAATTTTGCAAGCTGAAAGTGCCAATATGTGCCAATATTTTCGTTGCCATCTATATCACTCACACACAATGAAAAGAAAACCTTATTTCACACTTGCTTAATGGATGCTATAGACCCAGCACTCCATATAATCCCAAATGTGAGGGAATGGTTAGGGAGTGGAGACCACTAAAGCATTTTTTTCACTCCAGTACATTAAGTGCACACACAGTTTCCCCTGCAGCTTCACCAAAGCCATTGAAGGGAGGTCATGAGCTCAGGCTGGGACAAGATTTACAGAAATGGAGCTGGAGATAAAACATGCTTCAGAAACAAAACATCCACCAGAGCAGTGATGTTCCCAAATACATATAACGGTCAAATATTAAGTCTTATATTGCTAGTTCTAAAACAATAGACAGCTATTTTTTCACACAGAATCAAAATAGAATATCCAAAAGCCACTCAAAGTGCTCACTCTTACAAATGCTAAAAATCCATTAACATGCTAGATAGCAATTCAGCTATTCAACCCTGTTCTTACTGTACTTAAAATGCTGAATTAAAATATTGTCTAATTCAGACCACGAGACTAAGCAATAGTGCTTTTGATTCTTTGTATTATAATCTTTCAGAGCTTAATTTTGAAGTGGAAAACAGCCTATCCACCAGGGCACAATGCACAAAACAACTTTGTAGCCTTACAGCAGTCTTACTGCTGTCAAATATCTCCCATCTAGACAGGAAACCCCAAATCTCATAGGAAAGAAAAAAACTACACTAACTCAGAGGCATGACAAGAAAACTTCACATAAAAAAGCCAAAAGGATATGCATATATGCAAGGACATATATACGTGCTTGCCTGCTGTTGGAAGTCTACCCTGTCACAAGCAGACACTACACTCAAACACAACATAACCTGTCATCCACCATCTGTGCTCACCACATTGTTCATCAAAGGCAGCAGGAGAGATTAGCTGTCAGCAACTACAGAAACTGAAAATCCATTTGTGAATCTTTGGAAGAAAGTTCCCGATTTTAAGAGTAGACCAAGAGAATATGGTTTGTGCTATAGGATGGCATGTTTAAAAAGCACAAAAAGTACATTTTTGCCAAATCTTTCTTCAGAATTTGAAGCCTTCAAAACTCATTGTATTTGATCATCACTTCAATCATAAGAAAATCACTGTGCTTTAACCATGGTTTTTTTCCCTTTGAAAAAATCCTGTGAGATTACATCCCTGGACAGTCCTTAAGAGCTTGATACAACATGAGACCAGTATTTGTAGTATTGAACCTCCTCAATATGTGTATTGAATTAATCTCTCTTCTTCTTGGTGCTACTCCCACTCTTTCAGTTTTTTACACTGAACTGAATACTGTGAGATATACAGTATGAAATAAAAAGCTACTTTGGTTCCAACACCATGATCAAGTACACCATTTTTAAAACAGCTTAGTAGCAAGACTGCATTTGTACATTGAAAAAGTTTGTCTAGGAGTTGGAAAAAAACAAGAAATTTTCAATTAATTCTTATACAAAGATCTGAAAATTAAAAGTTTATTGACTATGAAGAAATGAAAATAAAATGAAAACTCCTTGAATATCAGTGCAACGTACATCCAATTTCCGCTGTGGCACTGGAATGACAGGAGTCACTCTGGTCACCTTTCTGGTTTGAAAGTAGCAAAACTGAAATATGAAGTCTGCCCAAACAGTATGTACAGCAACTGAAATAAAATTAAGGAATTTACTGAAGAAGCATGCAAAACCAAACCAAACCCTTGTGTGTTATTACAGTAGTGAGATGTCTTATTTTTAAGCTCCATGAAATAAAAGAAGACAGTCATTTTCTCCGTAAGAGCCAATATATCCTGTCACATTTTGTTATGATCTGACTTTGCTGTGACATTCAGTTTTTATTACTTAGTTACTAGAGTTGTTAAAGATCTTTTTCTCTTTTTTTTTTAGGAAGTTTTTTTTAAACTTTTAGGACAAAAAGAGATTGAAATATGACACAGTGTAGAAAATAGCTAGAAATCATTTTAGAGCAAGTATAGAAGAACAAAATCATACCTCAAAATATCTTCTAGAAGGATGGCCTGCAGAGTACCAGAAAAAGAAAGAAAGAAAGAAAGGAGGGCATCACCTGTATCTCTAAGCACATTCACCTGATACACCTGAAAAACTCTACCTGGATTCTTGTGGAGACCTTGCCTTACTCTTGTAGAGTAAGGTCAGGATCAAAACAGGTATCCTATGGTGTTTAGCAGTGTCAATCAAAGTAAAATAAAGAGCATTGCAGAGCAGCAGAGGATTTATTGAAAAGCATAGGAACCCAAAGATAAGTTGATCTCACAAATGTTTACTCAGCTAACTTTGTAGTAATCAAATCATGTTACAGAACTGGAACGGAGACAGAAGGTGGCCATCACAACAACTGTTGCAACAACTGGTAACACCAGATGAGGGTCAAAGTAAACTTTTTTACCTCAGACTTCAATGGCAACCTCTCTTCCCACACTTCTGGAGTGAATGGACAGCAGGATGGGGACTGGGGGAGCAAAATCCTTCACTGTAAATTTCAGGTTCATGACCACAATGAGAAACTTGAATGTACATAAGTCTATAGACTATACATCCCAGAAACCCGAGCGAATCGGCTGATGCAGTAACAGGCTATCTACAAGAGCATGTAGTGATAGTGATGCCAAAAGGATTTTTTACTATTTCTTTTTACACCTTTTACACAGTTCTGTATCCACAAGTATTAGCATGCATACTTGTACTTCTGATAACTCAGCATAGTTCCAAGGTCCTGTAGAGCTAAGACACCAAACATCCTACTATCTTGAGGAGCCATGGCTCCCCTCAGTAGAACATGTTCTGTAAACTTTGTGGCCCCCCCAGGGAGATTAGGTCTGTGAGTTGTGTGTGTGAGTGGAGTAGGGGTACAGAAGATACAGGGGGTACAATAGAAGAAGAGGAGAAGGGAGAAGAGCATGCATGCATGGTGGGCTTCGTGACGTGATGTATCAGAACAGGATCCTATTAAAATACTGAGGTAAATGACCCTCAACCCTCTAACCTCCAACCATGTCTAGTGTTCATTCCTGAAACCAGGAAAAAAGGCATCAATAGGACGAGGGGGAATGGCTTCAAACTGAAAGAGTGTAGGTTTAGTTTATGTAATAGAAAACAATTCTTTACTGTGAGCGTGGTGAGGCACTGGAACGCATTGCCCAGAGAAGTTGTGGATGGGGATTCCTGTGAACACTTAAGACAAGGTTGGATGGAGCTCTGAGCAGCTTGGTCTAGAGGAAAGTGTCCCTACCTACAGCAGGGGGGTTGAAACAAGATGATTAAGGCCCCTTCCAACCCTTCTACAATTCTGTAGATTCTATAGAACTCTACAGAAGCTATAGATTCATCTATTCTATGACTCATGTCTTTTTAGTTTATCTGTGGTGTATATGCATAAGTAGACTATAGGGAGGGTAACAAGGCATAGAAGGAGGTAGCTGCTGTTCCACCAGAGAAGACTGAGGGTTCAGTAGTTCAGCTAGCACATGAGGTTCTTAAGCAAGTCATAACATAAATTTCTTGTACTAAAGGTCTCACCCTTTTTCCCAATGACCACATGGTTCTGCAAAAGCAGATGCTCCTTAATTCTTTCTTCTAGTAGTAGTAAGTATATAATTAATCACTCTGCAGTGACTGTGGTTTAAGGTGTTCTCAACCTAACTTAAGAGCAGTACATATTTATCATAGTCATAGAACTGGACCTTTTTTAGATACAGCATTCACTGACCCATATGCATCATAAATTTTAATTCTTCTAACAATAGCTGTTGTGACTATCACTTTCTCTCTCTTCCACTGCAACTGTATAGCAGAGATCTTAGAAAAGGAGGATGGACAGGAGAAGAGAAATCTGCTCTGAATACAGATCATTTACGAATATCTGCAGTCTTTGCAGATGGACTGTCACATGCATGTCCCCAGGAAGCTATGTATCAAAAACACATCTAGATAGATTTTTTGTCATCGTAGTAGCTGAAGGTCATATAAATGTCCTTTTCAAGCACAGGAACAGTGATTGATGTCCTCTTCAATCACCTCTTGGACACAGGAGAAATATGGAAGCCCACAATAAAAGTTTGTAGCAGGATATATCCTCAGAAATATTTTAGAAACTGAGTTCAAATACTGTAGCCAGCTGGCTTTATTAAATATTTTCTAGCTGCCAAAGGGTGCTCAGAGAATAAGAAGGCAAGACAACAACATAGGATACAAAAACCTAATCTGTCCAGAAGGTGAAATCATATGGTGAGAACTACAGTGACATGCAATAGTAAAGCAACTTCAGTTTTGCTTTGCTCCTAAGTTCAACTTCTTAAAACAAAATTCATCTTTGAGCTCTCATTCAAAATCTCTGGTTGGATGTTCTCACTGTTGGACAGTTTTACATATGAAAGTGCCTGGTGTGTAAAAAGATACATCCAAGCCCAAGGTCTTAATTAAAACCTAAACTAAGTGGGGGGTTTCATCTAGAATGCAGATAGCACTGCTGTTCTAAAAACTAAAACAAGATACTTTCCTACTTGCAAATAGTGCATACAAGCCTTGCACGCAAGTCAGCATTATAAAGAGCATTTGAGACACCCAGAGCAAGCTGGTTTCATGGCTGATTTGACTTTCTGTTTACAAGACAAAAACGTCTCCCCACAAAGGGTGCAACATGACATGGTGCTCAAGATGCCCTCATCACAAGCAGAATTAAGGTCAACACCACAAAAGGAGACACACATTACATTTAGTTCTGGGTTGTGTGGCAGGACTTACACCCCCATATATAAAGGATGAAAAGAAGTCATATCTACAGTAACTACTCAATGTTCAAAAATGAGCATCTGTATTATAATAGCATACTTGGGTTTCACATAATAAAAAGCAGTCCTTCAACTGGAGAGAGAAGAGTGGGGAAAAGATATCAGGTAGAAGAACATAAACTACTTTAATAATTAATTGTTGCTTGGCCATATTCTGCACATCAAATGCTGGAGTGAAAAACAGCCTAGTTTAATGCCCTAAGTCATGATGTAAAGAGAGGTGGCATATGAAGCACACAGAAATGTGGCAAGTACACACTAGACAATCAGATTTGAAAGGTGGGAACACTGTCAGAGGGACTGGCTTTGACAGGGAACTAGATGCTCTGATAGAAAAGGAATTGATTAGCTGGCAACAGGGGTGGTTGGCCCACATCAAAGTTTTGCTTGGGGTTATAGTCTTAAAATTTTTATGCCTGAAATAACTGGAGATCTGCATATAAGAACTAATGAGGCAGACATTGTTGTTCTTTTCCTCCTAACAGATGGCCAGAAGCTATTATTGATTCTAGATGTTATCTGCTATAACTGAAATCAGGTCCTCTTGGTAGCAAAAGCAATTTTTAAAGTTTTTATTCTGGATTTAAAAGTGCCATTCTTTCAAGAGATTGAGACTTTCAGGAACAACGATTTCAAGGGGATTTGATTCTATTCAACAGTTGAAAAAAAAAAACTTTAAAAAACTGAAATAAATGAAATTAGGATGTTTCTAACATTATGAAGATATTATATTGGTTAAAACAGTCATTAATGTTGTGTTTTGACTTCATGATGGAAAAGTGAACTTGCTTTTATGCAGTGTTTCAGTTGATGAATAATGGCATATATATATTACCTTTGAGGAAGGCTCTGATTTAGTGATCTTTTTGCAGAAATATAAAAACTCTCCTCTGATATGGCCCTATGCATAGTAACTACAATATACATTTGGCACTGTGAGCAGCTTCAAAACGTGCAACATCATCTTCATGACAGCCATTACTAAAAAAGAATAAAAATCTATCAACAACTCTCCCAAGAACACTGTTTGTAAATTCATGTCTGAAGCTACTGACCACTAGCAGGCAATGCAAGCATCCATTGGTACAACTCTGAGCATTTTGTGGCACACGGATCTCCTAAGCCAGACACAGTATTTCTGTGTTTAACAACCATGGATGTATTTTGCTTCTATGAATTTGCCTAATTGGGATTTACATGCATCATAAAGTCAGTGTCCACAAACTCACAGTAAGCTTTCCAATTTAAATATGTTCATGCAAGAAAAGTCTTCCTTTCATTTCACAGTGCAATTTTATGTCCCCTGTTCTTGTGGGAAAGTTTGAATAAGAAATCTCTTGTCACCCTCTCTGCTGTACTTGGCCCAGGATGAAGCCTTTTTGCCTCAAAAGAAGCTGAAGAACATTTTTGGGTTTCTAAACAGGCAGAATTACTAGCAGCAGAAACACATGGAGGCATACAGTTTTGCTAATGCAAAATGGCCAGAGCTTACTGTAAAAGGCCATCACACGCATCGAGCTTTGCCTACATATGAATTGATCTGGATGGAGTGGAATGATAGCACAGCTACATGCTCGTGCTTCTAATACACAAGTTAATTCGGGCATCTGTTCATAATGCATTGTGCTGCCTGCAGACACCCCAGAAGGCTTGCTGCAAACCAGCAACAAGCTAACGAAGACAGCGACAGAAAGGAGAGAGGGAGCGGGGTGGGGAATCGATCTCATCTCCTTTCAATAAACACTATATATACAAATGTTAGTTGCAATAACAGAAGTGATCCTTAAATCTCTTGCAGATTACTGAGGATAAACACTTTCAAATGTGTATTGAAATAAAACAGTGTGAGTTCTCTTGCCTGTGTATGTACACTACAATTAAAAGGATCAAATGTAGAGTTCAGATGATGACAGCTCAGTGTGGCTTTTGAATATCTAAAGTGCTGCTTATATGCAGCAGTCAGTTATCTTCAGAGATGAGAGCTTGCATAGAATTTTCCTAACAAAGACATTTATTGAACAGCTATTCATGAAAATATATCAAGGCACATCAAAAATCATCAAAAAAACTTTGCATCAATGTCCAAGCATTGAAAATACTGTATAAAGTAGGATAGATAAAGAAAACTAGTTTTGAGTTGCCTGTAAAACAAGAATCTGGAATTCCTACTGCTAATAGCACTGGCTACCTGTACGAAGAAGGCAAATCCCAAGCCTGAAACACACAAAGGACATGGAACTGCAGTAGATCGCACTCCCTTCTGTGCTCAGCTCAACATTTGAATTCAGCAAGGTAATCACTTTCAAATCCCCGATTACAATGCTGCCAAAAACCATAGGACAATTCTAACATAGATAATCAGTTTAGTGTGAATCTCTGAATGCTTGTTGAGCTCTCTTCATCCTGCATCTCAGCTACAGGCAGGCATGTTATAATCTCTTTGATGATAACTTGATCGATTCTCCCAGTATCTGCAAACATTTTTGTTAACTCTTTGCTTTGGATACCTTAGGTATTAGGACTATGTATTAAAACAAAGCACTAAAAGTAACAAGTGATGATGGTACCTATTTGCTGTTGAGAAGGCTGCCCATTTAGAACATCAAAACTGGAATAATTCAGCATGTACCAGCAATGTCCCTGTCTTTGCAGGTATGAGATTTCATTCATTGTTTTCTTTCTTCTATCAAATAGCTAGTTAAACCCTTCATATTTCTTGAAATCCTGCTTGATATCTTTTTATGTCTACATCTTGTCCCTGCTAAGAGCAATTTTTTGATATGCATTAGTTCTGGAACAAGGAATTTAGAAGTAAAAAGAAAATAAAAGAAAAAGGTCTTTACAAGTCCAGAAAATCTAGTACAGTTTAAGAGTTTATGAATAAATGCTCTTCCTATGAATTTGCTCTTCCTATGAAGCTCAGCTCTTCCTATGAATTTGCTCAGAAATGTCCTCTACAGAGAAAGAATGTCAATGTAAAACCCATTAGAGGCATAATGGAAGAAGGCAACGTGGACTCAGTACAAACAGGTGTAGATTTCGAGCATTTAATCAAATTATGATAAAGGAACTAGTCTGCAGCCAGTTCAGCCAGTTGGTCTCACTTCAGTTCTTTACTGTAGAGCTAGAGAGGCAGTATCAATGCATTAAGACCGCCATGTTAAACAGGAAGGATGGATTAAGTGTGAATTTTCTTTTATTACTTGGAAACAGCAACAACTTAAAAATCAAGCTAGTAGAAAGGAGTAAGTGAAACAAGTAGATTATGTTCAGATGACATTAACTGTAAGAACTACCTTTTAGTTAAAAATAACTATGACTTTTATTAAGAATAATTATCTCCAAAGTTCTAATAATTTTCCAACTTGGTTAAGTAATTGCTTTCTTTTCAATAGCATGACCAAGGAAAAGAGTTACAACCATTTATTTGGAAAACTATTTATGTTTCATTCATAGCCTCTGGGGAAACAACATTTCCAAGCAAAATCAAATGAACCAGCAAGGAGTTTTCTAAGTTTCTTTAAGTGTCAGGTATGATAGAGAAGGGAGGACGAGAGGATGTAGCCACAAGCTGTATCAGAGGAGGTTCAGGTTGGACATCAAGAGGAATTTCTTCATGGAATGGGTTGTTAAACATTGAAACAGACTGCCCAGGTGGAGTCATCATCCCTAGAGGTATTCAAGAGATTACTGGACATGGCACTTAGTGCTCTGATCTAGTTGACAGCGTGGTGATTGATCAAATGCTGGACTTGATAACCTCAGATCTTTTCCAGCCTAGATGATTCTGTGATGTATCCACAGCACAAGTGCATCAGCTGAGGTCTACCAAAGCCAACAAAGCTGCAAATACCAGATCTCATAGCAACTCTTTCATGTGCTTTGTATTTCATTAAAGCTCACCAAAACCTCCAAAAACTTAAGAGACACAAAGTCCTACATTATTTCAAATACGGATCTATGGTGTAATTTTGTATCTGCCAGAGGAGTTTTTTTTGGCTATCCCTACAAAGCCAGCAGAAATTGAACCAGAAAATCAAAAGGCTCACATGACTATAAACACAGGAGTTATCTTCCAGAAAACAGTTAAAATTTTTCCAGAATAATAGGATGACAATTATTTCAAAGAAGGCCTTGAATACAAGAGTATGTGATTACAATTGAATGCTGAATAATAATGTCAGAACAGTGGGTATGGTCCAAAGTCTACTAACCACACATTTCCCTATTCTCCTCTTTCCTCCCCAAAAGCATTATAACACAACATGCTTCTCTGTACTCAGCGGATACAAATTCACAGCCCTTAACAAACTTTAAGTAGCGCCATATAAACTCAAGCTCAGAAGAGTTGTAGTCTTACGGACCGCGAAAAAAAGATGACCACTGAGCAAGCTGCAAGAATTACTCTTCACCAGCTATGAGAGGCACCCAAGGGGAACACGGGTAGACAACAGGGCAGTAGGTCAAAAACTCTGTGTGCTTGGTATCAAAGACTTTGGTAAATGAGACTGGCTTCCCCTTAATATTGCACTGTTTGCTCCCATTCAAGTAATAAATAGCATTCAAGGAAGCCAAGAAAAGTATAAATTTTCTTCACTAATACGACAGACAGGACACCCTTCCTCCAGAACTAAATCAGGTGCATCAACTGACAATAGAGACAAAACACTTTCCATGTATCATACACTGTCTTGTATTACCTTTGGAAGAGCAGGGTTTAATTCTGTATTTGACCTGCCATCAGTGGAAGACAATTAAAAAAAAAAAAATCAAAAAACCACTAGAAAACTCAAACACACACACATAAAACCAAACACAAAACATAATAAAAAAATCAATCCTGCAATTTTCAGTGCCATTGCTTTCCAACTTGTCTGGTATCATATTTCAGATGAGTTTTAGTCTCCTGCTCATCTGCATTTCTCTGATATTCAACCATATCATTATAAATGCATTTTAAGTACTTTCTTTTTACCAATACTTCTGTTTAGTTTGACTTTAGGCTTCATGCAATGTTCTCTATAGCATTTTATAACTAAATAAATTATTCTGCTTTTGTAAGCTATGAGCCTTAACCACATTGCTACTTACGAAGAACATTTATTAAATATAATTTTTTTGCTGCACTTCCAACATTATTGCAATATGGTATTTTTCAGAAAAAAACCAAAAACCTTATCAACTTATGCAATAAGCAAAAGGTGCAATTTAGCCAACACAAAAAATAAACTGTGATTGTGAACTTCTGTAGCCTGTCCCACAGGTCAGGCAATTCTCTGTAGATAAAAATATCAGAAAATCTCTTTAAAGAAAGGACAATTTGGCAAGGTGTGGAATTAAGTGCAACTAAGGAAGAAGACTACAAATGACTTACAAGTACCCTGGCACACGTATTTTATCTTAAATGGGGCAGAACTCTTGTGATCTAGTGTAATTGAGAGGCATTTCATATACACTGGAATACAGTTATCAGGACTAGTAAAGCAAAACTACTTCCTCCTGTGAAAATCCTCAGAGACAGCTGAATGCAAGTTTAAACATCCCACTCCGGCTTTAAGCTGGTTTATTAGGTTTAATGGTTGGAAATAACCACTGCACTTTTCAGCCTCATTTCAATAGCTGAGCCAGCAGAATTCAGTGTATTTAGCCCTGCAGGGTTTCATCACTAATCCATAATCTCCATAAAGTTAAAACTTCAGGGATATTTAAAGAAATCCTACAATTATTTTAAAATGTGTGACCAAATAGAAATGTAACAAGTGCATACACTTTTTTCCTACTCACAGCTCCAAAAAACCCACCTACAAAACTACCTGGATGTATAATTTTAACAGTGTTTCTTTGCCACAGTGCACTTTCAAAAATGCAAGTGTAGGGTCTTCTCAAAAAGTCAGAACCTTCACTTTCTGCTCATGCTTGCTTACAAACTGTGTCTGTTACTCCAAAATTAAGGTGGAGAGAGTTTAGGTTCAGTTGGCAACTGTTTATAAAAGCACAAAAGAGCATGAGAAAAATGTATCTGAAAAGTATATGCAACCAATTAAGGTAATGAAGATTGCTGACAAGGGAGTGATTGTTCTGTTTGATGTGATGGGGTGAAGGAAGTATATGAGCAACAGTCCTCTTTAAAGGTTTATATTGTGATTCCTTGATGCATCTGAATTTTTTTTTTTTTTTTTAGTAGTATTGCAAGAGACAAGTTAGTTCTTTGGTTTTTAACACCTTGCAAGAGTCACTAAAAACAACTGCCATTGTAACAGTTCTATCCTTACTCCCTCCTCTAGATTTGACACAGAAGCCTAGGGATACATTCATATACCATAGGTGCAGAAAAATATGAAAAATAATGATGTAGTTCTAAGAAATCAGTACTGAGACACACACTATCATCTGGCACCATAAAATACTTCTTGGGTGAAACTAATCACGGTTTTGACAAGCAACTGAGCAGTGACAGGCAAACCAGACACAGGGACTTCTTGTCTTTTAGTCTTAAGGTATTTTTCTACCCTTCTCCAGGTGAAAGAACAGACAGAACTCTTTCCTGAAACTTAAAAACTCTCTTTTGTACCTAAGAAAAACTGGCAGAGACAGGTAAAAAGACTTTTGTGTCAATCCAGTGCCTGCCAGCTGGTTAGGACCAATGTTAAAATAAACTAACACAAATTAAGGAGATTTGCAATCTATCCACTTGGCCACTGTCCACACCATTAAGCCACATGCCACATGCTTGTTTTGCACCAAATCGAGATACAAAACTCCGAGAGTTAAAGGAAAGGATGCTGCCAACCTTCACTTGAATGTGGCACGGACAAGGCAGAGAATGAAAGGAAATGAAAGGCAAGACTTTCAGCAAACAAGTGCAAAGCTTCCTCCCTGGGAGGGACTATTCTCAGGGAGGGACAGCAAACAAGCTGCAGCTCCAGGGCTACACTTGGCCACAGTGCCACAGAGCACCATCACTCCACATCACACACAGCTAACAGGATTATTACACTAATTTAAAATCATTCATTTTCTTAAATACTGTTTTCCCTACAATTAATAGTGTCCAAGTAGAACAACAAAGACCTTGTGAGATTTATCCAGGAGCTGAAGTAAGGAAAGGACAAAGCTGTATTTTTCTCCGGTGCTTGAAAAGACCTTCTGAAGCAAGAATATGAAATTCATGTAAAGAGATCAGTGTCTTGATTCGGCTTGATGTTTTTCAGTTTCTGTACTCCACCAAGCACTTTCTGATCTCAACTTCAGTGTCCATAGCAAAACACAAGTGTTGAAAATAAGTAAATTAGACAATCAGTATATACTGCAAGGTTGTTTTTAAAAGTGAGTGAAACAAGCCCTTAGGACTAGTAAGATGAGCCTCATGTGGCATGTCTACTACACAGAGATTTCTTCTTTTTAAAGAAAAGACTTTCAAAGGCACTGAAAAAAAATCAGCTGCTGAGAGTCAAACTGAACTGTGAAACTGAAGATAGCTAAGTACAAACATACTTTAAAAACAGTAATTTTCCTTAGTCATAGATGACTTTAGAACAACTGTATAATTTAGTATTTCTGCATTATTCTCTTCCCCTCTCTCAAAAAATCTTTTGCCCAAGAACTCTGAATTTAAGTAGTCAAGATGTATATAGATACATACTCAAATATATATGGACTTGTGCATCTGAATGTGCACAAGTCCATGGGACCCAAGGACATTAATCTGTGGGTCCTCATCTTTAAGGTCCATTCCAATCTTAACATTCTGTGATGCTATGAAATATTGAATCCCTGGGCACCATACATGGACAAACACTGTTTTGGAATGGATTCAGCAGTTGGTTTTGATCCACATCATAATCCCACTCGCTAATTAAAACAATTACAGGTGTGTAAATAATCAACAACACACCTAGCCTGTAATGGGTTTATTCTTCCTAACAGCAAGTCGAACCGACCAAATCAAAGAAAAATGTCATTTTTCCTTGCAAAAAGAAAGCAGGAGTAAAAAAAGTAGGCAAGTATTTGCAGCGCAATACACAGTTAAACTTGAGGAGGAAAAGGAACATTAGAAGCACATCAAGGCTTGCAACTTGCTTCTAACTTCCTCAAACAATTTCAACTCGCTTATTAAAAATATGCTATTCATTAACTCTAAAATTGCCATCCAAATTAAAAGGAATCCCTTTTCCAATTCACTAGGATTGCTTGAAAGGTTAGCCAACAATCACTGGCGGGCTCAGACTGAAATTCATTATTTCCAGCAGTAATGTTAATGGCTATGATAATTAAGCCATTGGTGGTTTGGTTACTTGTTGTGGCAGAAAGAGATACCATTATGTGACCAACATAATCCTACCTAATCCTTGAAGGCGTGCACATAAATCACAGAAGTGTAACAGAAAGAAAATTATGTATGAGCAAAATCAGTGAAGTGTTATGACTTTTCACACTTGTTTTCTAAAATACATGGAAATTAGATTATTTAATGCTTTCAATCTCCAAAAAGAATGGCAGATGTCAAGTGAGCCAAAACAGAAGATTCTTGCTCAAGTACATGTTGTGGAATTTGCAGCTGGATTAGATATGAGAAGAGACACACTATAAATTTTATTTGGAAATACCCCTCCCAATGCTTCGCCTTTTCTGAAAGTTTCTTTTCATCTGCTCTATCATTTATATTTTACTGTTTCAATTACCCACTCTCCACTTGTCAATTTAAAGACTGAAAAAACCACCAAAACTGGCACATAAAGTGATCAAATACTGATGGACAAATTAGAATTAAAAATTAAACTGAAAAGATCTTGAATTTGTGCCTTACTAAAAGCAGCAAAGTACTTCCCAGGGCACAAAAAGGACATGACATTAAGTGTGAAGAGTGGTGGCCATTACAAATACTAAAGTGATGAATGGAATTATTGTAATGTAGGCCAATCCTACAGCAAAGACTAAAATACCATCTTAATCATTCAACCTTGCAACTTGCTTTGCCCAGGTAGGTTTATGAATGTACTCCATCAGGACTAGGAATTTACATTAAATATTCAGGGTTAACCTGGTTTCATCAAAGCCCTATTTAAAACTTATCTGGCTAGGACTAGGAAGTGGAATTAGGTGACAGGACAAGGGTGTTCTGAGTTTTCTGGTTTGGGGTAGATTTTTTCCCTTTAATAATTCTTAAAATACATTTAATTTGTTCCAAAATTACTGAAAAAGAAACAGTCTCTGATTTTAGCAATAAAAAAGCTAACCCAAAGTACAGCAGAGCAAAAACTGGAACAGTTCAAATAGACATATTTTATCTTATTCCTCCCATTAGGAAGGAAGAATTTAGGGGAGTAGTAAATGAGAAAGAAGCTCTCCAGTTTTGTCTCCTGCCTTACTAAAACCCTGCTTTCTATCTCTGGAAGCATATCTTTTGCAATTTAGCACTTCATACTTAATTTCTTCTTTTTTTTCTAACTATAGAATTACTAATGAAAAGGAACTGATAACTTATGCTTTTCAAAACCATGAATTATTCATAAACTACAACACAGAAGCCATGTAGAGTCAGATACTCTGATTCCTACTGAAGTAGCTTGAAATAGCAGCACTAATGGCCAAATAGCCACTATTAGAATCATAGAATCACTTAGGCTGGAAGGGACCCTTACAATTGAGTCCAACCATAAAATATATTACAATGCATTCATATATACTATACTATACCCATTTCTCAGCAGACTAATTAACTCCTGCCTACTTATCACACAAAGGTATCTAACCTTAATTTGGTTATCAACACAGGTCTTTCAGAGTCACTTTGGCATCTCTGCAAGACACTACATTCTGCCATACAGCCACAAATATCCAAATGTCAGAGTGGTTATGGTTCATGTATGTGGCTTTTACTCTTCTTGTATTTCCAGTATAACTAAGATGACAAAAATAAAAACAACTACCAAACTTTGACATAGCTGTGCTGACAAAAAGAATATTCTGGCAATAACCTACAACATTTTGGCACAGGATGAATGTTTCCAGTTGAGTTTGCCCTGGAATTCATAACATAAGGCTGACACTGGGAGGATGGTACAAAACATCTATGCAGCTGCTATACTTTGTCAGATATAAGCTAGAAACTTAAAACCATGAAAACAAGACAGTATTCTCTTACATAATAAACATTACAAAATAAATAATAAAAAACAGCCCACAAACAAAAAACCAAGGATCAAAAAAAAAAAAATCAAGTACAATCAAAATAAAATCAAGAAAAAGGAATCAAACAATTTATCAAAGGCTTGTGATGAGAAACTGTGTATTACTGCCAGTAAAACAAAAAGTGGCAACATAAACACAAGTGCTGAAACTACTGTATCCTGAAACAGAGAATTCACTGAAATTCCTAATCTCATCATAAGACTCTAAAGTAGGTCACAGCAAGCTTAAAAATTGACAGAAAGCAAAGAATAAGGGGTAATAGTATGCAAATCACCTTCTTTGCGAAGTTGATACTTCTTCCCCCTGCCCCCTTGATTCTGATAAAGCCTTAAATACAAAAGGATCCATTGTCTTTTCAAACAGAAGACTATTTATGTACACATCTTTAAAAATATGTACTAATGACAAATCATGTGCTTTTAGACCATGTCTAATTGATCTAGAATTCCTTCAGTAATTATTTTTTCTTAATTACTGATTTGCATCTGGGCAGTGTTATCTTAAATGCTGTGATTAGAAAGTATTAAAAAGACCAACCACATGATATAGAAAGTTCAAAATATAAACACCTTCCCCGCCCCCAAATCATACTCTCACAACTCAGGAGAATTTAATCTTACTTTTGCACAAAGTATATTAGAACAAACTTGAGTTAAATTATGTTCTTGTGAAAACTAAAGAGGAAAATAAAAACAGGTGTTTCTGTTTAAGCAACAACTTTAAGTAAACATTGTGCAACCTAATTTATCTTAATGTTCCTGAAAATTAAAATTTCTGGTAAAACAAAGAAAAAATTACCCAGGAATGAAAAATGTCTGAAGTGTCCGGCTTCATTACAGCACAAACTGTAATCATGACTTTCAGTACTTAATATGCTTAACACTTAGTTAAATAATTAAGTGACATTTGTCTCCTCCCTGTATACAATGAGTTAAATTGGAATAAATTTAGGATATCAGAAGCTCCAAACAGTTTGGGTTGGTCCAAGGAAAGGTCAACGCTTGAGAATAAACTTCTTCACTCTAAGTAAAATTCTTATAAACAGTTCCGAAATCACGTTCTTAAATCTGAAAGACATATTCTCATAGAAAACTAGTAGCTGGAGATTTTTGTTTCCAGCTCAAAGTTTCAGATTTCACTCTGGGAATAAAGCATTCCACTCATGATATCTTTAGTTAAAAGCAAAATGCAACTGCATCAACTCTGCATTCAACACAGTATATCAATCTTATTCAATATTATTATAACCAAGAAATAACTTACCTCCTGCCAAAGAGTGCTTTTTCTTAATTTCTTTATATCCTGTTTTAAAAACAATATTTCCAGACTTCAGTACTGTACACTTGCAGAGCTTTGATAGAAAAAGGAAAAAACTCAAGTGGTTATAGTAGGGAAAATTATACTGGATACAATATAGCGACCAGGTGAAATCATGTGTGTTAAAGCTTGTGTTTTGTTCTCTAGATTTTCAGAGCCCCAGTACTATCCTTCCATTTATTGTCAATATACAGTCATGTTTTCAAATGTTTACTTTGTAATCAAGGTAACTGTATGTAAGGAAATCTTCCAAACCCAAATCTTCCTTAAGGTGCCAGAACACCATGTAATGAGGTTTTAAATATTCAGTAAATCAACTGCCACAGTTTAGAGTATCTGTCTATCCATGCCAGGTTATATCACAAGTACTTTCTCTATTGCTAAGAGGTTGGTGATATGTGTCTGCAAACTGACCTTTGGGTGGGCAATGGGAATCAAGTCACTAAACTTCAATGACTTTGGTGAAAACCAGACTATATCTGTTGTAAAGGGAAGAAACTCCAAGACAGAGTAAGTTTTGTAAATTATTACTGCAAATTCTTCTAAAACTTGGTCTCAGGTGAGCAGAGGTGGAAAGATTTGGAAGACACCACAAAAGGAGGTGGAAAAATTGAAGAATCTGAACAAGTTGCAGAAAGGTCCTGCAGGAGAGAGAATGATGGAAGCTTATAGGAATGAGGTTTTCAAACACTCCAATGTAGCAAAAGAAAGCAAGAATCAGAGAAGTTAGAAAACTGAGTCAGGGAGGAAATGCTGAAATATTTTACGTGTGAGAAACGGAGCAATTAGGTGAGAAATCTTTCAAGAACATAGATATTCTTAAATATTTTTCATATCCTTTCAATAGACCATTTGCCTAGAGAGGTAACTGTAAACATTCAGTGCCAACAGAACGGTCAGACCAGCATCTTTTCAGGACAGAATTCTTCTAAGATCATAAGTGGTCCATCAAATCAGAGATGGCTCTGGGACCTGCTTTCATGAAAGAGAATACAGATAACCCACACTAGGCAAGTGCAGCTGAAATCTGCACTATGAATCTACCATAACCTAAGAAACTCTAAGGTTGTCATTCTGAAGTGACACCAATAATATTAACACAAGCCTAGCAGCTCTCACACAGTTGGATTTTGATGTTTATCCAGACAGAAGGTTAACCCTAAAGGAAATTGCAAAGGACCTTAAATCTGAAAACAAAGGAGAGGTGCTGAGTTCAGAAATGCTGAAAAAAAAAAGCATTTAGTTTTTGGCTTCTCAGACTTCTTACTCCAAAGGAGTAAGTGTTAATGTTGTTGGGGGAGTTTTTGGGTTTTTTTTTAATAATGTGGTAATTTGTTCTCAGAGAATGGGACTAAGACCAGAGGAATCATTTCATACATGGAATTAAACAAGGAGCCATTAAACAAGGAGCAGATGGTTATGATTTCTGGATTACACTGACTGTTTCCAAGGTAAATGCCCTTTCTGACTAGCCATCACCATCCCTTCCTATTTCAAAACATTATTTATGTCTGTCATTTAGGCACAGGCAAAAAAAAAATACAGTCGCTATTTCATATTTGACAGATTTCAGTGTTGTAATTTATCACAACAAAAGCACCGCAATAAACAAAAAATTGGTGATGGAGGGATACTACAAACGTTTGCAACTGCTGATTGCTGACTGACCGTCAAGGAACTTTTTAGTTTACAGTTGTACAAAGCTAAAATTTAATAGGAAGCAACAAAGTACCCTAAAGTATCTGTATGTACACAAATAGATGAATGAAGATTAATTAACATTATGATGTGTCAGAGAAAGTAAAGTGTCACGACATGAAGGGAAAAAAAATATCTAAATGGTAAGAAATAACGTTTCTAAAAGAAAACTCATTAGCAGCTAATTTATCACATTGCAACTACCTACCATCCTGAGGGGGTTTCTGACAAGCTAGAAGGGGAAAATTAAAGAAATCCTCTGAAACAGATCTAGGGCAGTATTCTAGGTCAGTATGCCGAGAGAAGCAGCACTGCAGAGGGCTGAGCAGCAGTGGCACTGCAGTCTCTCAGCTGCCACTGCGTGTTGCTATGGGCACAAATCCCACAAAGGACTCCTCCTCGAATCCCCAAAGACTCATTTTCCCAACACGGCTGCAATAAAAGTGCTATTTTGGAGGAAAACTTTAGAGATACTGTGAAAAATGTGGACTTTTAATCTTCAACTTGAAGAAAAGTTGTAGCTAAGATTGTCCTCTTCGTGAGCAGGGAAATGCTTGTTAACTTCTGCGAATTATTGCTTTTTGAGCACATCAGAGGCAACTGCCCGGAGGTGGGACAACGCTTTCCCCTGATTACTTAAGCCCACCATGATCAACCTCCTGCCCTCACCCTCAGCAGTTAGCAGGTCCCTCTGTCCCTCCTTTAACACTAGGGGTGGGACTTGAGCATCTCCTTTTAAAATAGGCAATTAAAAAAACAAGACAAATCAAGAATTTCATAAAGACAGCATAGGTAATGTAATTTAACAGGCTGTTACATAGTTTCAGGATACAAAGAAGGAACAACAACAAAAGAAGAAAAAAAACCCAACAAAAACCCAAACAAAACAAAAAACCAAAGAAACAAACCCAAAAAATCCCCATCAAAACCCCCCAAACAAAAAAAATCCCCACAAGCCCCAGAAACCAACACAACCCTTCCCACAAGATTTGCATTAGTATCTCAGTTCCAAAGGATGACAATTCATTTCTCCAATTACCTCCTCCATACCCTTTTCTAAGCATGTGTTAAATAAGTTTGTCACATTACACTATATTTTAAACTCAAGATGACTGAAGAAATTATGCTGCCATAAATATAACTGTCAAAGTTAGGCAATTCCAAACTGCCTTTTTTTTTCCAAACTAAAAAAATTTGCAATTTATGCTAGAGATCAGGCTAGACATCCAGCAACATCCAAAGTAGCAATTACAAAATAATTAACTACTTCATTTTAAAGGACTAAAGGTCATCAACTAGTATCTACAAAGGTATTTATTATGCAATAAGCCTTCAGTTACGACACGCCCATAGAAATGGTTCTAACATCTAGAAGGCCCTAGTCAACAGTTGAATATGCATAGTACAGGATTCCAGACAGTTTTGGTTTTGTTTATAAAAATAAATAGAACAGCTTAATTAAAATATATTAAAGAGATTAATTATAAGATAGCTTTTAAAGTTCAGGAAGGAAAAGTAGGAATCTGAATCAAACTCAGGAGTGGCTGCTCATGAACTTATATTGAGCTAAAAGTGTTTGCGTATCCTAAAATTCAGTGTTTGAACAGCTAGTCAAAACATGAGTCTGTAAAATTAATATTGTTTCATTCATCTGCCAGACCTGCAACTAACCATCATTCTTAATTTCTATACCTGGAACAAACAAAAGGCATGGTCACATGTCCACAATCAACGCAGCCTTTGTGAGATCCAACTATGAAGTGGTAAATTGATAAAGCATTTAGTATTTGTAAATTAATTTACCAATATTTTTTCTTTTAACTATTGCTTAGGTATACATGATGTTTTTGGCTACAGCTTTTCACCTAGCTGTATTACTTTTGAACAAACATTCTGGGAGTTTGCCAAATAATTTAATGTAAGAGACAGAAACATGAGGATATCATAGGGAAAACAAGTTATTTTGCTTCCTATTTTCCAGTTGGCTTATTGTTAGTCTCTCAATTTAATTTTGATACCATATCCAGGACCAGTCTTCCAAGTCTGCAGACCCAAGTGAAATACAGAAAGTGAGCATATACACAAATAAAGAGAAATTTGCAACTTATTTGCTTATATCTTGAGCTGGTTTTGACTGGGACAAAATTAACATTCTTCATAGCCGCTCATATTGGAGCTGTGCTTTGGATTAGTACTGAACACTGTGTGGTTAACACCGGCATATTTTAGCAATTGCTGAGCAGAGATTACCCAGAGTCAAGGCTTCTCACCCCACCCCACCAATGAGGTGGCTGGGAGTGCACAAGGACTTGGGAGGGGACACAGCTGGGGCACACTTGGCATTGCAGCCACTGGTGCTCACATGTTGCAGAAGTAAAGCTCCAATGAAATGCAACTTCAAATAAGCCTCTGTTTATTCTGCCTTGCTAAATTGACATCAAGTTCCTACTTAAATACCTTCCATCCCCTATAGTTACTAGTAAATGAGGCTGCAGCTATTGAGATAACAATCCATTTAATGCTCTCAAGACCAAAAAAATGGGGAATCCCTCACTTAATAACTACCTTATTCATGAAACACAGAGTTCCTCCATTGCGTAACAAAGTACCAAGAAATCAAACATGGATAGTGGCTCAAACTTGAACTACTCCAATATATTACAGTTTTCAGGTGTAGAAGTCCTCTAGTTTCTCCAAGAAAAGACAGATTTGAGGTCTGGCAAGAGACCACCATTAACAATCACTAAGAAGCATCATTATTGCATAAAATGCAACAACCATGAATCCTGTAACCACACATTTCATTCCACATGCTGATCTGGATTATCACAAGACCTACGCAAACACCTACAAACACCTACTAAACATACCCACTGAACATATCTCCAGCAACAACAAAGGGATAAAACCGAGATAGAAAGCAAGAGTTCAAAAAGTAGATGATCAGACTGTACAATTATTATAAACAATTAACAAAGGAACAAAAGTAGACATTGCCTATTCAAAATCCAAAAGTACAAGGAAGTACAAAGGGACTTTCTTCACTTCTTAAAATTTATTAAAGGCTTCTGCAAAATAGCAATGAGGATAAGCATATTAGCTCAAACCTCCAAAATCACTGCATACACAGCACAATCTGTTACAAAACTAGAAATACGGAGCAGCAAATATTTATCTGCAGCTTAAACATACAAGTATCACCTTAGAAGAAAAGATTTCTTTTTTAAACAGCTTGACACCTCCTCTCTGATTTTATTAAGCATGTCTTGTGTTGATAAAGCAGGGTTGCATGCATGTTCTCCACTTACCACTCTAGTTTTCTAATGAAAACTTTTTGCTATTCTAGAGTTCAGTATTTTTTCTCTCTTAAATCTGTTGAACCTTGCTCCCTTTTGTATGCACTTTAATCCTGCAACATCATCTTTGAGATGGTTCAAGCATAAATTTTAGTGTGAAAAGTGTGAGAAAAGGACCAATACATGTATTTCATATGCTAAACATTAATAAAGCTGAAAATATCTGCCTCATAGTCCTCTGCAAACCTGCCTAACTCAGGTGACTGGTGAAATTCAAAAGTTTCCAAATTACTTCCAAAACTATCTCCACATCGAGAAAGAGTTTTATTTTCTTTTTTCACTTCAAATAAGTAAGCAAGACAACCAAATGCACAATAACTAGATATTATTAAGGATTGGCAGCATTTATACCCTTTCCAATTGAGGATAACAAGCATTTTTACAAAGATTTGGGCATTGACTTGGCATGGACCCTTGAATGAGATTTAAGTATCCTTCTCTCCAGACACAAACCCAGTAAAATTTAACTTTTTGTTCTGTTCTTCATAAGAGTTTTCCTCAACCATTCATTAGTTTCCAGCAACCCATTATTACTTGGCTTGTGTTTTTGAAAAAGGTATATCTACACCATTTTAGATGCAAAATTTTCTGATTCTTTTTTCCTCCGCTAAACAATTTAAGCTTCAATTCCAACTTCCATAACTTATGTAACTAAATTTTAATTTCCAGGGTGCATTTAATATTCCAGATGACAAGAAAAATGTATGGTTGCTACAATTTTAGTAAGTTATACATCCTCAGAAAGACTTATCTGTATTAAATACTGCTACCCCCAAAACAAAGCCTAGAGCTCTTATCCTACTTTCTGTAGGTCACACTTATCAAGAAAAAGCACATTCATTCTTACAAATGGCCTTTTACCAGGATAAAAGCTTGAAAGCAGCTATTCTTTATGTTGACAGATTTGTAGGAAAGAAAAATTTATATTCATGTAGCAGATTTATCCAAAATTTACTACACCATGAGGAAGATTGCAGGTTAGCAACTAAATTTGCCTTTTACAAAATCAGCTACAATGATTTCCACAGTGTATTAAACTGTATTAAATCACCTGGGAGCTGATTTGTTTTCAAAGACTTCTAAAATCTTTTTAATTTATCCAATCACTTGTTACAAGAAATTCAAGTTAGTCCTGAGATGAATGAGATTACATGACCTGGTTTCCAATTTATTTATTTATTTTTTTTTAGATTTCTGGATACTCTCCAAATTTCATGCATCTTGACTAAAGCACCATGCACACATCTGGGTAACAAAACTACCTCTCGGTTCCCAATTAGTTCCTGGCTTCTCTATAATTTTATATTGTCACAATAATACGACTGTATACAATCATTTTAAGTTGATTTCTGCTAAGAAACAGATTGGTTTCACTGATTTATTCCCCTTCAGTCTTAGCTGTGAAATTAGAATTGAACACTACTCTGGCTGAAGGCAAATCACCAATGGTCAATGGATGTCAATGAATATCTTTTCCACATTTTTTCCTGTCTTTTTTCAGAAGAGTTTTAGAACCCTATTTCCTTCTGGTAGCATAATCTTTCAAATACACTTTTAACTCATATTTTTCTATACTTAAACAGAAAAGGAAAACTACAAAATAACCACAGCATATTCCTTTGCTTACCATTTGTACCATGCTTTGAGTGTCAAAGAAGCATTACGGCTTTATATATAAAGCAACCACTAAAGCATTCTTCACCATAGTTTCTTTTCATGGTTGCTTTTGTCATCATCTTTACAAACTTTTAAAGAGTAGTGCTTGTGGGAAATTCAAAGGTTATGGATACATCACATCAGTGACACCATGAGAGGTAGGAGAGCGGAGATTAAAACAGAAGCCAACGATGGGAAGGGTTACAAAGGAAAAGAAGGGAGGTAGGAAATGTGAGATTCCTTCTCCTTTTGAAATCCTAGACTAGAAATTTGGCTTCTGAAAGGATATAAGGAAAAACTGTCACCATAAGACAGTCCAGCAGTGCAAGAGGTTGCTCAGGAAGGTTGTGCAGTCTCCCAAGCGATAAGTTTTCAAGGCTACCAATCAGAATAGCACTGAGTAATCTGGTCTCATCTCACAGCTGGCCCTGCTTGAAGCAGAAACATGGACTAGAGACTTTCTGAGGTCCCTTCCATTCTGTATATGCTGTGTTTTATTCTCAGTTCTCAAGCTCAGTTTGTGAATCAAGTTCTAAATCATGCATGAAAAGGATAAAAATACCCTGAAACAATTTAACGAACTCTGAAGAACCCTTTTACAATGGTTACAGCCTCCCTTGCCTGTTGTCATGTTCAGAAGCAACAGTAAGGTAATCTGCTTGATCTTCAAAAGAAGGAAGAAAAAATTACTATTCAGTATTCCCACAAAATCCTGTTTGCTTTAAAAGCTATGTTATTGTACATTTTGCGCCCAGTTCAGGTAAAACTACAGTCAATATAACTTGCACTTAAATGAAGATAAACTTGTCTAGATAAAGCCTGAAGCTCTTCTGTTCTTCAGAGCAGAGTCCTTTGCCTGAGCCCTGCTCTCAGAGAGGAAAAGGGGAATTTCTGATGAACCACTAGAATCAACAGCACTCTCACATCTTGCTCATGTACACCTACCTGAGTTGCAAACACTACTGTTAGTGACAGAATTGGTATCCAAAATGACAAAGATATTACAACAGTCTAACTACTGAAGGCTACCTAGGAAATCTTAAAGATATGTCCAAAGCAACACACAACACCTTTCCCTCTAGGTAAAATCAAAACATAAATGGTAGAAAGGTATTTGGTGGAGGAAAAGAGTTCAAGATAAAATACAAGCTAGCTGGATCTGCACTTCACTGCACATACTGCAAAAAAATGCAGACATACATTACACACCAAATCAGGAAGATGAATATAAAAATTATAATAATAAATGATAACTACACTTCTGGAAATACAGTATATCCTGCATTAGGACTAAACAAGCATAAGCACAATCTTATTGTGGAAAAAAGTAGTCCCTAAAAACCAGGAAGGTGGATAAAATCACTGCTGTATTAAAAGTAGAACACTGAATGATAAATTCCAGCAAGTAGAGCTAGAACCAGACATCTGGACCTTAGACTTCAGTTTTGCATGACAACCAAATAGAACCACCTTTCAGCTCACTTTACTATAGTTAAAAGAGCACTAAAATACAAGTAACAAAAGGAGAGACTGCATCTATTACCTCAAGGTGAGGATGGGAGAAAACATGTTAAAAGAACACCTATCACTCAAAAACCATCAACAAAGTGTCAAACATATACAATGCCTGAAAGGCAGAGGTCTTTCACTTTTGCACTTATAAGCTACATATAAATATATGTATCATTTTGGTAACGGGTTGACTCTGGGAAAATGACATTAAGAGAACAAACTTATTCACTAGGGAACTCACAAAAAATAGGCCCATTAAGTAACATTTCATTCAAGTTTAACTTCCTTTAAAACAAACAAACAAACCAACCCAAACATGAAAAACCACTCCAATCCCCATCAAACCCACCACCACCCTCACACAATCATCAAGTTGTATCTATGAATGCATACAAACAAAAATCAAGGATGATAACAAGGTATTACCCAAAAAAGCTGGATATTGAGGAGCTGAACCTGTTTGTACACAAAGTATACCTTTAAAATTTTAAATCCCTACAGTTTTACACAGAATGGGCTGTTATACTGCCCAGCAGTCAAGCTGGGGGGAAAGAAAAGGAAGTCTTACTTTCTCTTCTACCCACATTACTCCTCAGTGAAGAACTTACAATCTAAGTCTCCATTTTAAGTGAACAATAGTTAGAAAGAAAAGTTGGGTCACTAGTGAATTCCTCTACCAATGAAAAAATCATATCTTGCAGTACACAACGTTTTACTCAGTCTAGTTTAGACACCAGTCAATAGCACTTTCCAGGGATGATTGATTGCATATATCCCATTGGAAAAAGCTGTGCTGTTTAATCCAAATACTCTGTATTTAATTTCTAGTCATCAGTGACAGAGAAAAACTCTCATCAGTGAGTTTTTTGCTTTGTAGTACCTTCTTGCTTTGTGCTGCCAGCCATCTTATAGCAACCTGCACAATCCCTCAGAAGAAATTCCCTCATCCCATTTTTTTTCCTCTCTCACTATTTATATTGAGACAGGACTGATAAAAGCTGCTCAGCTCATGCAGCACTTTTCACTACAGAAGCTCTGTCCAATACCAATTCAATACAGATAATGCAAGAGAAGATTCTAGAGGCAACAATTTCACCCGACTAATGAGTGTTGGAGAGACTGGTAACACCAGTTGCAAGCAATTATAAGGAGAAAATAGGATGAAAAGCTGGAATAACAAACAGCTCAGGAGACCTCAGCAACAAGAAAAAAAAACCAAAAAACAAACAAAAAAAACCAAACAAAAACTAATTATAAAATAAAATAGGGTTTACAAACTTCACAACAAATCCTGAAAAGGCTCATGTAAAGATAGCTCAGCTAAATCCTACTCACACCCTCTCCACACCTTCAACTCGCACGCTGTTAATACCTGCACATCTAAACTTCTGTAGCTATGCTGGGTTTTCACCAGACCGCTTTTCACCATAAATCAAAGGCATCTGTCAAGCCACAACTTCAGACCTGCAGCAGACTCTGCTTTCAACTCAGTTGACAAGGAAGGTGAACCTCAATTTTAAGTTGCATTTTCATTGCTATAATGTCACTTCTTTCAACTGAACATTTACTGCAGGGCCACACACATCAGTGTGTTGTAAGCAGTAGTATTTACTTCACTTGTGTGCTTAGTGTCACCTCCTCAGCAAATGACTTTCAGAGATGACTGCCACCACATAAACTCCCTGCAGCACCTAGTGCTTAGCAGAACTGTAAAAAATAAACGAGATAAAAAAAGTCCAAATTGTCTGCTTGCTCAAAAAAGAACCCATGCCCTTGGGATCAAGGTGAGGCATAAGCAGAGCAATAGACTTGTCCAATCCCTATCTTACTTTAAAGCAATAAACTTAATTTACTAAGATTAACTTTCAGAACAAACCTACACCATTTAAACAAGATAGGCAAACTACCTGGGAATATGCAAATTGATCCATTATGGAATTTGCATAAAATCTGAGGGAGAAAAGCTATGAAACATTTGGCACTTATGCTTTAATCCTCATGCTGTCTCCCCTGGCAGAGAGAGAAAAGGCCCTCTTCAAATCATCACAAAAGTCAGCATTATTAATGGCCACCTGCCTCAGACACTACTGTGGAGAAGGTTTCCATAGCTAACATTAATATCTGTGCAACAAATCATTTTTATTTCATTTTTCTAGTGCAGTAAACCCCAATGTCCCAACTACAATTGCTTCACAGTACTGCAAGTCTAACATTCCCAGACATTATCTCATAGAAAAGAAATAAAAAAGTGAAGACAAGAGAGTATGGAGAGGAAAGACATTACTTATTGCAGTTATATATTTCTGTGTGCTGCTACAGCATTTAGTTGAACAGAACCTGAATCTTCAGCTGCTAATAGTCCCTAAGTTACTAAGTAATGAAAGCACTTCTCTTCCCCTTGCTCCTGTCTGAGCAAACACCACAAGCAAAATACATTTCTCGTAGTTATTCTTGGACTACTTAGTCTACCTGGCCCAAACTAAAAAGAAAAACCGTTCTGACTTCTAAGTGCGCATCCTCATGTGGACACACTTGATGGAAAAAGTTCTCCCTAAGAAGAAATATAAAGTCTACTAAAAAAGTTTCCTGTCATGGTAAGTCAAAGAAAAGTAAAACAGTGCTTCTTGGAACAGAGAGTACCTTTTCTATCTCCATGACATTAAAATCTTAGCAATGGGGACTTCTTCAATATTTAGGGGAGTGTGTGTCACTAAGAAATTCTGTTTTCAGTCATTAAACACATGCAGATCAAGTAAGCTCTCTGTACTCCCAGGGAGCTTTCCCATGTCAGATATGCCTACCATGAGGGTATTGTACCTGTATTACAGAGAGAGCAATTTAACTTGCCCTGGGCACAATGAAATAAAATGTTTGGTTATTTCCATCTTCAGAAAACAGAAATGGAATAAACTTGCAAAATAACTAGGAAAAAAAATAAACAGATAAACTGGTATAGCATTGCAAATAAATGCATTGATTAATAAGATTTAAGCATGAAAATCTGTAGTTCATGTTAAAAATTAAGCATTCTATTGAAGGATCAGAAGATGAAATTTAAAAGCTGTGACCATACTGCTTAATACACTTCTAATTTTGAAAATAATAAAAAGCAAATAGGATTCTTTCTAGTAGAGATTAAATTGTTTCCTGCAGTTGAAGAATGGTAACAAAAATGAGTATGGGAAATTTAGTATTGAAATGATTCAGCTACCACTTTATTTCTCAATATTAAACAAAACTTTGAGACCTCAGTACTTTTCTGATTTGATTGGATCTTGCACATACACTTGATTCTGCCTCATGTGAAATTTCCCAGAGAAGAGGAGACAAATGCAGTCAATAACTCAGTGTGAGAAACAATCTGCACAACTGAACTCTGTCCCACTTTCCAGCTGAAGTAGGTTAGCTCAGCTGTCAGCAAAACCATTGGGCCCTTTCAGGAAGACTGCCTGGCACACAAAATGGTCCTCACCTGTCTTCAGCACTTAACAGCCAAACCATAATTCCATAAGTTATAGAAAATACTTATATAAAAATAGTATTTTTAATACTATGGCTGACATTGCTTCAATTTTATGAGAATATTTGAAAAGCATTTTGAAGCTAACCAAGAGTAGCAACACGTAATGCCAATGCAAAAGATCGAGTTGCACAATATTTATTTTTTCAATAATTCATTTAAATAAACATATTTCAGACACAAAAGGGAAAATTACTTTAAAATATGGCAATCGGTTTGTATTATCAGAAAGCTTTTACTGGAGTAGAAAGTTGTCAGCTCTTGGAATGCTAGTAAAGTGCGACCCTGCACCAGGTACTGGCAACAGCAAGCAGGTACAGCATTACCTGCAGGTTGTGTCAGCATTAGTGAACCGCCTTTCCTCAATCTTCAAATCTCACCATGACTTAAATACAATTTACAATTCTGCTCATAAAAAAACCAATCTGAACTAGTACTAATGCTTTTTAAACCCAACAGCCTGCAGTTCTGAGCAGCATGCTATAGCTGACCCTCCTTTGAGCAGAGCAATTGGACAAGATGATCTGCAGGTAGCTTCCAGCCCTCGCTTTCCTATGATTCTGTGATCTTTGAAGAAAGCACAGCTAGAAGTCAGAAAGCTGTACACATCTGTACAGATGGGTGCCTTTTACCAAATTGTACACCCATGCAAAACCAAACAAAAAACAGATAAACATGAGGGACTTGGCTGTGAGAGGAATGAACAATAGACATTGAAAGGAAATGGCAGGCCACAATTTTATTTAATCATGGCATAACAAGAAACCAGGTCAAAGCTACAGCATTCCCAGCATCGTGTTTCCTAAGGATACCATTCTTTTGATCCAATCAGAGCCCTAGCTAGTGAAAGATGATCTCTGTCTGTTGACATGAGGTCTATTAACCTTAAGTACTAACCACACCAGAGTGTACAGCTATCACAGGTTCAAAATTGGAACAAACCCAACTTTTAATAAAGAATACTTTTGAGACAAACAGAACAGCTGCTCAGTCTCCCCGTTATCAGGAAAATTTCTTGACCAAAGGAAGCATGTGATTAAGTAATTCACAGAATAAGCACAGAGTCAGCTACACTGCCACAAAAGAAGCAAGATAGTCCTGCAAGCTCTCTTCTTTTGTCCTGAAGAGGCTTGATATCTGAAACTTAAGTTGGAAGGTTGCCACTACCAGCCACACTAATCAGTATTCCTGGGTCTAGTGATGATTCCAATAAACTTCCTTCTCTCCTTTCCCTACACCTTTTGTACAGTTACACTTTGTCAGCAGTGTTCCTCCTCTGCTAAATGTTTCAAAAGCACAGAAAACAGTCAGAAATAGCAAGGGAAGGTTCCTAGTGACTGGGATATCACGGTGGCTTTTCCAAACCTACTACACTTTAAGCATCCAACCAACTCATTGTTTTGAGAAGCTTTTCACAGAAAGCTGTTATTTTCTCTCTCTTACCACATTAAGGTAGAAATGCAAAGGAGGACAAAAGAAAGTAGTCTGAATAAGTAACTAGAAGACAGTGGGAGCTTAATCTTTTTTTATTCTAGTTAACATCAAAACTATTTGTTAAATGCATCTATTATTGTAGTGTGATGCACCTGCATTTTCAAAGTCTTATTAGCACCAGCTTCCACTGCTTAGCAATGAGTGATAGCAATTCTTAATCAACTTTAGATATTAGATGCTCCTTATACATCCGATAACAATTATTAGTTCCACAATTCTTGAAGATCTTCCTAACAGTAAAAAAGGCTGCTTGTCTTACATCAACTTCTTAACGATAAAAGACACTCATTTAAAGCAATAACATTTGACAATCAGTGAATTCTGAGAATAAAGCACGTATGCTTTTAGACAGTTTTAAAGACTATTACCTTACTGAAAATGAGCATACTGTAAGACTTCTGTACTCCTATTACATACACATTTGAAAAATATTACAAGAGCATCAGGTGTCTTACAAACATTTCTACAAATTCAGTATAAGCTCTTATAAAATAAAACAGCAAAACATTTCAGTCATGGCCTACATCCTACATATTCCCTCTGCTTTCTCAAACTGGTACCCATTTGCTTTTCTTCAACATTTAAGTAATTTGAAAAAAGCAAGACAAAATTTAAGAAAAACTACTGTGGCAACACTAGTCAAAAGAACGTTGCATTCTTCTACCTCCCTCTATCAAAATTCCTGTTGACAGCTGAAGAGGGTAAGTCTACATGTCAAGATGCCACAGATATTTTTCAACTGTTGAACTGTTATACCTCACTGCTGCCTCATACCAAAAGGCAGCTGGCAGTCTGGTCTGCTCTCTCTGGCCAGCCAGGTACACTGGAGCTGCTCCCCTCACAGACAGTATCATTACTACAGTAGCTTTTCACAAAAGCTCACCAAGACTTCATGGAAGAGGCTCCCTGCTCCCTCCTAATGATCAATTCCTGCTCATCAGCTCTACATCAGAAATCTCAGTAAATTTCTCTAACCGTCTTTTTAAGAATGCAAAGAAAACATAGTATTTTAATAGAATAAAAAAAAAAAAAAATCTTATTCACAGAAGTTGGAAGACATGCTCAAAACTACATTACATTAAGTACCACATGTAACCTAGCTCATGATACGCTAGAAAGTAATTTGAATTTTCAAATGCAAAACAATAGTTACCTTCTGACAGAAGGAGGAAGTGGACATATCAGCTGCAACTCTTCTTGGCAGCAGTCATTAAATCCCATGCCTAATCTCAGACTTTGCATTTTTAATGCTAAGGTTCCTTAAAGACAAAAAAGTTAGATTTCCAAGGGCCTGAAATGAAACCTGTAAACAGGCTGCTCAAACAATAAGCTACAGTCCAATTAAATGGATTTTTCAGCCAATTTCTTGCTATTTGGCATTTTGAGACATAGGAAGATAATTACATATTTTTTGTATAGGACAAGGGAGGAGCTGGTCACAAGAGTTGGACAGAGGAAATGTCACACTTTTAAAAAATAGCAAACAGCATCTAATTTTTATAGATTGTCAGGGATGATTTTACAGACCTCTGCATGAAACCTACAAGCATCCATAGCTTTAATGAAAAATCAGAAAATCATAGAAAGGGCATAAAAAGATCCGCACATGTTTTGCGGTGCTACTCTCACATTCATTTTTTCCACATCAATCAATTGCTGTCCTTTTCAACAGAACACTAAGCTAGTTCAAATACCCCATTCACTTTCTACTCAATAGAAATAACATACTCCACAGTTCACTACCATTGATCTGTTGTAGATTAAGTTAACAGTCATTATGCAATTAATGGAAAAACAGATATATTAACACTGCGCTAGAGAACAATGAGGGCTTCTGATTGGATCTTTGATATAATTCAACAGTTCTATAAATTAGAGTAATTTGTTGTAGAATTAGTGTATGTTCACTGGCCTTCAGGGCCAGCACAGCAGTTTTATATGAGAGATGCTTTACAAGCAGCAGAGGGCTTTGTTTACATTAATACTTTACTTTGTGGGGGGTGTGATCTTTAAGTGTAGCTACAAAAGAGCATCCAGTCTTTACAGCTGCTATATGTTAGTGGAAGTATATTCTAGCATTCAACAAAAGAATGTCCTCTACTATAGCAGGAAGCATCCAGGAGGAAGAAAGAAGCCTGTCCTTAAACCTGACTAAAAAGCTTGAAGAACTAAAAACTCACCTGATTTCAGCTTAAATGAAGTCAAATACTTGTCAAAATGATACACTGAGTGTATAACACAGCAATATCAGTTCTCTGAAACTAATCTCATGTCTGATCTCTCTCTCAATTGCTTAGTGTCCAAAAATTGAAAAATTAATGGAAGTAATTTGTTTTCTTCAAGGATTTATGGGTTTTTCAGCCTGATGCTAAAGGAATCCCCTATCTACACTGCTATGCCAATCCACATTGACTGAAAAGCCTCATAAGGCTCAGTGCTGTTTACCTATATATACATTATATCAAAGAATCCAGAGCATTACTTTAATAATGCAGTAGGAAGGGCAGCAAGCACACCTTCTTCATTACTTCTATTTTCCCTAATTGGTTATGTTACAGACATTTTTTAATATCTTGCAGAATACAGTAATTAGGTGATATTTATGGTATATTCCATGGAAAACATAATCCAAGTCCACATGGAACTTGCAGGACAATACTAGATTTTCTTTTTCCTTTTAAAACACTGAGTGAGGACTAAAATCATCAAGAAAGTTTTGTTTCCAGATATTTAACTGCCAACAGAACAAGTTAAAGTCACACCCAGTATGAAAAAGCTTTTACAGAAGTATACACACACAAAGCGTGGGATCAAAGTAGAAGTAAACACACTAATGCAACGTTCCCACCTTATGCATATTATTAAAATATATTGAAATGTGTGTGTACCCAATCTCCAAGTGCTGAACTACCATTACTGGAATATTACTTCAGAAATCATTATTCCCTAAAGACTCTATTTAGAAGGTGAAATATATTTTGAGGGTTTTATTTTACACCTCTAGGCCTATGACCAATAAAAAGTGGCAAAGCAGTTCATGTTAATGGATTCCTAATTAGTCTGGGATGCACAAAAGAAATTTAACATAAGAGCAACTTCTGATTCTAGAATTTAAAATAGCAGAGAGCTTCTCAAACACAGCAGCAGCAACATGTGTTCCAGTATCACCATAAATACAAAAGCTAGAGATTGAAAGTTATAACTGCAGAATTCCCTTCTGCAGAAAAGGAAACCTATTTTCAAAAAACAAAACACCAAACATAAAAAACCCAAAAAAAACCCCCAAAAAATCCCTACATTTATTTTACAAGTATTTGCAACAAATTAAATTATATCAAATCAGATTTATAAATTTATTGATGTCGAAAGAAATACAGGAAGATAAGCAAAAAAAACCCCAAAAACCACCAGCCTAAGTTTTTCCAGAAAAAGGATCCACCTCTAGTACATGGGAAACAGTAGGTCCCATTTTTGCCCCAGAAGTTATCCAAACACAAGTACCAAGTGTCCAAATATGACTGCAGCCACATGGTGCAGAGCAATCCAGAACTGACTTGTTTCTCATTGCCATGGACCAGAGGCAAGGGTACTATTCCACATCATGTTCCAGCCTGGGATAGACAGAAGCACCGTCTCATGCTGTTGATGGTCTATTGATCACTTGTGGTCATATGAGCATGTTCTAACATAAGTTGAAACAAAATTTAGGTTGGCATACAACATATCCATGACAAATGTTGGTACACCAAAATACGACACAAAATAGAAGCCTCTTCCACAAGCTGTACCATTGTACCACTCCACTACAGATCTGAACTGTAGGCACTCTTTAACACTCTTTTGTGCCAAAAGATCTACAGTACCAAGCACAATGTTTTATTTACCGTGAGCCCAGCTTTAACCTCCATCAGCGCTAAAGCAGAGAACAATTATACTTGGCTACACTGTCTTTGAGATCACTAAGGGAAGTGAAGTACTGGGTGAGTTCATCAATTTTGCTACACTCAGTCTGAGTCCAGGAGACAGAACCAAGCAACATTTCCTCTCTACGAATAAGACAAGAAAGAACACAAGTCAGCAAGATGAAAACATTTCCATAGTAAGCCTTACTCAGAGGAACTGGCAAAGACACGAAAACACTGTGCTGCTCTAAGAGACAAGAAGACAGCACAGCAGTCATTTTATAGCTAATCTACTGTGCCTGCACAGCTCAGGGTTGCAGCTCACTCTTCAATAGCAGAGAAAAAGAAAACAAAACAGAGTAATATTGAGCTTCAAATTAGACTAGCAACCTACAGGAGCAAAAAAAATTAATATGAAAGCCTTTAAAGAAGTAAGTGGTACTAGTTTAATTAAAAGTAGGGGTGGGTTTAAAGACTAATTCAAAGAATGCAAGAGAATTATTGATACTACTGTGTTTTGCTTAGTAGGAAATACCCTTTTCCCATATATTTTTCTCTGTGGTTTTCTTCTTTTATATTGACATGCCAAAAATGAAGATTTAGGATGTTGAATCCATTAGAACAGTCTTCGAAGCAGGAGTAGAAATTAAGTTAAAGGCAGATATAATTAAGTCTTAACAATTTTCATGATGTTTCAGCATGAATAAATTCAACAGTCTCCCACAAGCTGTTTATATTACATGTGTGCATGTTTGTGTTTATGGCAGCCAGATCCAAGTTATTATATCCAGTTTTAAACAAAGGCTTTATCTAGCATTTAAAGATATTTTGGTAGATCCTTTTTACAATCCCATCTAAGCACAAGTTTACTTACTGCTGTCAATCAAGAAAACAAAACTTAAATGAGCCATTACTTCAGTTGCTCATTGCATCCAATGAAACTGACTTGAAGCTACTCATCAACACAAAATCTCTAGAAGTGCAATGCAGCCCCTAGCATGTTTCAAGTCAAGGTTGCACCTCTCAATTGTAATTTTACCAAGTTTGTTTCGTACCAAAACTGGAAACATTCTATTCAGTTTATACATCTGGAAGTGTTATATCAAGCATTAATAGAATTCACAAGGGCAGGCTGTGCAGTAGAAAAAATAAATTCTCCATACTTCATGAGAATTGAACTTGAAGGATTTCTGGAGTTTAACAGAAAGGGACAAGGGAAGATGAAAACAGTAAAAGCCAAGGGCAGAGCATAACTAACAGAGACTGGTAGGCATAAACAACTCAATTTTTTCAAAGTGCTTTGAATGAAATGTTATCACAAATGCAGGCTCTGATGTTATTTAAGGAAAACTGATCATTGTTCCTCAGACTGATGTAAGTGAAGTTGAAATTATTAGAGAGGAAACAATAGTCTCAATTCTCATTTGCAGGTTTTGAATAGCTCAAGAGCTACAGAGAGCAATGTTGGAAACCACTGATCGCAATTCTAATGACAATTTCAAGCAAAGGTGTGGGCAGGTATTAAAAGCATTCAGTGATAAACTTCAAAGTGCTGCAATAATAAGTGGGTTATAATTCCTCTGCAATCTTTTATTAACTCAGAAACCTATCTTCTGCTGCTAGTTCAACATTCTAGAAACAATAATGATTGTTTTAAGTTCAAAGAAGTTATATTAACATATGATATTTATTATACAGCATATACTACTCCCAGCTATGCCGTTTAATCACCATTCACCTGATAACAATATGTGACATCAAGACATTTACGGCAGCATTAAAAGGTATCCCTATAATTCTGTTTCCTAAGAACTCTTGCAAGAGTTCAGACTTGTAAAATTAAGCTCAGATTCTTTCAAGAGACAGCTAGAAGCAGATTTGTCACATTTTAAACCATCCTGTCCAGATCTCAGCGTAAGAGACTGAGATGGTGGCTCAAAAGTTTTCAGCACATAAAAAGCACGACCAGAAAAAAACCCCACTGTTTAATAGCAGTAGCTTTTGAAACTGTATTTATTTAAAATAATTTTGTTAATGTTACTTAAGATCCTCCAGACTGATTTAAAGCAGTAAAGCTATTTAACAAAACACATACAATTCTAGGAAAGCATAAGATATCAAATCAGATGTCTGTATTTCTTAGCATTAATTATACAAGTCATCTAGATGTGGACAAAACAGAACCAAACATTTCTTCCTTTTACAACCAATTTAACCTTGACCCTTTCAATCCAGTTTATGCTGTCAGGCCTGCTAGAACTTCTCATAGACTAAAAAACATAACCTGAATGCACTACTAAAGAATTTAGAGATTTTAATATCTAGTAGTTTTACTGAAATCTTTCAATCTTCAAATACTTCCAAGTTGCATCAAGTACAAGTTCAGACATTAAAAAAATGCCATAAGAAAGAGATGAATCAAGTTTTAAGTTCCTATTTACTGAAGAAAACAGTAAAATCATTTACTATGACTTCTCTGAACATGAAACACACACTAACTACATCACCTAATGCAGATAACACTGTATGTCTTCACAGAAATACAGCAAAGTGCTACATCCAGACTCCTAACTGTAACCAATAGCTAATTCAGCAAGATTTTTACATCAGGAACACGTGAAGGATTGCATGCTTCAACTATCTGATCTTTTTAGCGTTCCTTCTAGATGCCATACACACTACTGCTTTGTTTTGCTTCTTATACATCTTCACAGTAGTGAAATTCACAGTAGTGAAGTTCACAGTAGGAACTACAGGCTAGAACAACAATTCAACAAACAAATGAGATCCAGATGACTTTCTCAAAATGTTTCATAGTGGTTTATAACATGCTGCAAGATTTGTTGTTATGTGCATCATCACATGCAGGGATGCAGCTACAGCTGTGATCACAGAAAACAAGACCAACTCTTAGAAGAATGAACATACTTTACATGGTATTTCTTTATTCCACTCCTCAAAATATAAATAACGGCAACACAGCCACATATTTTACTGCCAAGACAGTAGCTTTAGTGTTATCATAGAAAAGTTGGAATTACACCCAATATACTACATCAATTGCTTCTTCATTTCTAACAAAGAATTGAAGATGGCAGAGGCTAGTCCTACAGCTCTCACAGAATTGAGAAAGGGAAAACCTTCAAATACATATTGATAAGACTGCAATTTGTCTTAGAAGAGACTGAAAAGCCTGTTTACTTAGACCTGTAGCTGAAAACCAGATAGCTTTTTAAAAGATTACTATAATGGAAGAAGTGGCTTTAGAGAGGCTGATTGCTCTCATGAAGCTTCTTACATGTTTAAAAAGAAGATCTTTTAGTGTCAAAAGTGTACCTTCAAAACAAACAGAAGCAGCTGGTAAATAAAAAAAAAAGACCACATCTAGTACAGCTCTATCATAAGCACTTAAATCCTTGCAAAGCCATCTCTCATGAAAAAATGGCTTTTGCAGAGAACATAAAACAGATGCAGACTAGAGTTTTCCGTGTTATCTAACTATGTTTCAAAGGCTGGAATTGCTGCTTTTCTCGCTCATTCACTTGCATTTGTAGTTTTCATTCCATGTCAAAATTCAGCAAAGCCCTTAAAAGTACTATTTAAGTGTTGTGTTGAATCATGTCTCTAAAAGCTGCAATTAAGGATGAAAGGTCAGGGGTACAACTTGCACAACTAACCATAAAAACCAGAAATCCTTAGATGTTGAGATTTGATGAAATATGATTCATCCTGTAGGGAAGAAGAATTTGGTCTAAAATATGAGTGCTCGTGATAGTCTACAAAACTAAATACTTTGTGAACCAAAAAAAAAAGGCAGTGAATAATTAATTGCTGGAGCAGGTGGAAAATCCTGAAGAGAATTGCCTTACAATGCCAACAATTGGGAAGCAGTGGGGATGAAAGAAAAGAGGTACAGCCAGTGACTATTTCTTACAGGTCTTCTCTTAGTTTTGATTGGGTTCTTTTGGTTTTTATTTTAAACACTAAGCATCAAAAGATGGGGTTTTTTAAAATAACCTATTTAAACTTATTGCCATAGCTTTTTATTAGGATGGCTATTTAATCACTGAAGTTTCAATACATGGAGAATGACAGGACATAAGTGTTAAAGTTTTAATTTGTATTTTGCTCTTAATTTAGCACAGAAGCTGTTTCCTCTTTTAAATTCAAGTTCAAATTCCATGGATATAGTAGGAAGCTCTAACAGGGTCTTGTGGCAGAACAGCCACTTACAGAATTTAGAGAAAGCAATTCTAATTCTCTCAGATTTTAAGACAAGTGTCAACAATTCTTTTAAAGAAAAAACACCCGTAAGCAAGCCAGAAAAAAAAAAAAGGCTGAATTATGTAGGATTCACTATGTAGAACTAAATAGCAAGATGAGGCATTTATGATTTCAGTTTTCCTCTTAAGTTTTAGAAAAAAGCTGATAAAAATGCTAGAGCACATTTTCAAAGACACAGTCAGCTTTCAAGCATCCTAGTAAGTTTCCCTGTTACAAAGCAATAATGGTAAGGGAGGCAAAGAAGAATGATCATAGGCCTGGATTAACAGCTGTATCACTTCCAGTGCTAGCATGGATCTGGAAAATTTACTACCCACTTTGACTATAAAGCTGAGCTAGTTTTATGCATAACCAGCTCAGGCGTATTAAGAACATAATCCTTGAATTGCTGTGGACTCGAGGCTGCAGAATCCCTGAGTTCCCATGGTCTACCCAAGCACAGCCAAGGCATGTGAACTCTGAGGCACACAAGTTTCAGTACAGCTTTATCCGCCAGGACACTGTGACAGGTCCCTGCTCTCCCTGCACACTTGCTGCACCAGTGCAGAACCTGAGCACTGCAACAGCTCTTGTTTGATCTGAAAGTCATTTTAAGTCCTATGTGGTTAATGGTTGTGAATAAATTCTGTTAAACGCAAGGCAAACACTGCAGAGTCACTTAAGTGTTCTGTACTATGTTCCTAGCATTCCCTAAATTCTTATCTTCTTTGGGTTATACCCATTTTACTCAGTCCGGTTAATCAGTTACAGAAACACTTTTTCAGTCTGGAGACTTCACTTAAGGGGGAACAACAGTATTTCAATGCAAGATCCAGGGTTCGTCTCCTGAAGGTGGCATCTTTCAGCTGAAGTCACAACTAATTAGCCCAAGTCATTTCAGAGCCTGCCCTCAAGGTGTAACAATTACTGCTGTTCAGCAACCTCCTTGTTTCCATGGCCACGGGCTACAACACACTACCTACCTGAAAGATGAAGTGAAGGAAGAAGTGTAAAGAACAGATTTTAACATATTAACAAATTAGGATTGAGGGTTTTTAATTGTTATTTACAATATGCTGTCAATAACTTCCTCTGACATTGAGAAAATGTGTCTTCATCAAGACGTGTCTGAGATTCATATTAGAAGTTTCAGCTAGAAAGAGAAAATTAATGCGATTTGATTTTTCATAACCCATATATTAGAAGTCTAAGAAAAGCTTTCCTTTTCAAGCTTTTCCTATCAGCTGTAGACATGAACACGTAAAGGAATTAGTGTCCAAAGGGTCTAGGCAGAATTAGGTGCCTTTAGTCTATATCTATATAAGCATACTGTAACATCTGTTCCAGATTTACACATCAGCAAAGAAGATGATTATGCAAATAATGAGAAATAATACACATTCAGGGAAATATTTCTCTAATATCTTTTGCTGTTCCATTAAAACAGTCTACTTCAGAAACACACTATCACGTAGCAATAAAGCCACAAACTAAAGTATTCATTGTAACACCGTACATATTTAAGCAGCTCAACAGTGAACCACACAGAATCAACAGTCTGGATTCCTGAAAGCATAGAAAGAATTAGCTTTGAGAAAAACAAAGGTGAGTTTTGCACAATACGTTTCTGCTTCTTGCATGATTCCAAATATTTATATGAGGAACAATAAATAATAATAATTTTTGAGATGGCTCCCAATGTAGACAGAGCACTGTAGAACATTTAAAGCTAACAGATCCACCAAGTCCTACACTAATATTTCAAAGAAGGGGAAAGGACATCATGTACCTACATTGCTGGAAAGCTGATGCAGACTGAAATTTAAGTAGTTGCAGTTGCATGGTTTTTCTTTCAGGGCCCTGCATATTAAAGGACCTGTCACAAATTTATATTTTACTCTAAAAAGAAAAAAAATGCTCCTTTTTTTTTTTTTTTGCATGCTAGCTCTGTTTCTTCAGCCTCAAATCAGAGAGAGCTCTACATACGAATTCAGGCACTGAATGTATGCAATGAGGCACACAATTCGCCACCTGCATCCAGAAATCTCCCTCAAAAAAATTACTCCTTACAGTCCATCAAGCAAACTGGCTTACACACTCATCTTACACCAAAGCTTCTCCTAAAGCCTGCTGGTTTTAATGGAAACATATTACATTTATCCTGTATAGGCTGTTTCAAAAACTCATTCTATTTTTGATTTGCTATTTATTATTACAGTACATATTTTAAGGTGTCTCACTCAGATATCATTTTAACTGCACACCTTGCATTCAATCAGGTTTCTAAATACACAGACAAAAATCTACAAAAGCCCTTACCAGTCTCCAGGTTCCTACAGTTAATAGCTGTGTGTTGACCAAACTGCTGAAAACTCTGCACCTTTCTAGACTTAAACCTGATGGTCATTCAAGTACTGTGGAGAAGAGAAGGTCTCCCCTTCCCTCCCTTGTGCTTGCTCTAAGCAAGCATGCTTTAATAATTTATAATTTCACTAATGAAACTGACTGGAGGTGTGCATGAGAAGCACGTACAACTTTCTGGATCTACTCAGTACAGGATATTCTAGTTCTATTTCCAAATATGACTAACACAAAAAGCATAAAATCTTGGCATTCATCAAAATTTAGGACATTCCTCATCTGCCTTTGCAAACGACACTCAGGAGAGCCACTCAAGCGCAAGCACTTGCTCACAAGTGTGTTGTGTGTGGGCTGCTCACAGGTCTTCTTCTATAGAAAAACTGACCTGAATTAATGTCATTTTTGATCAGCAAGTGGTCAAATTTAATGACTCTCTAGACAGACTCCAAACTCCAAATCCTATTTTGGGTGAAGATAAGAGTAGAGAATTTGACGGGTTTTTCAGTTGGTGACAGAGGGTGGTGAATTCCACGCCTCTTGGTGTTCAAAGTCTTCCTTATATTTCAGTACAAAGAGACACACAACTACAGTCTGCTTGGGAAGGGCTGGGTTAAAAGCTCAGAGATGTTTATATGCACATGAAACCGAGTATATGGTCATAAATGTTTCACACTTCTTCAAGGTCTCTCTAAAATTATTACTTATTAAATCACATTAAGGAAGTTTTTTCATAAAAATTGAAGAAGCTAGATGAGGAACACTAAGCAGTCAGAGTTTTAAATCCATATATATGCACTGACAGGCTCCATACCCAGATTTCACTACTCCTTAATCCAGAGCTGCCCTATCTGCCCAGCAAGGTGTCCTAAAAAGCCCCAGCAGGAAATCTGTAGGATCTGCCAAACAGTGGTTTAACATACCGAAGACAGTTGCTTATTTTGGGTTTTTTCCAAGTCATCTGACAGTAGCTTTTGAGACATCCAACACACTCAAGGGTGTCCGAGGTGAGGTGCTGGCTGTTGGGCAGCCTCTGTGAGTAAAGGCCTGGGCTGCACAGACATGGACAGGTCCAACACTCACAAGAAGGGTGTGGCCAAGCTCCTTGGGCAGAATGGTGGTGCCTCAGGAAAACACATCTAAGAAGGGGTGAAGTGCCTGAGGGAGAGAGGAGAGGGGAACTAAGGAATGAAAGTAGCACCCCAGTCAGTGAAGGAATGGGAGGAGGTGCTCCAGACACCTGAGCAGATATTGCCCTGCAGACTCTGCAGAAGAACATGGTGAGGCAGGCTGTACCTCTGCAGCCCATGGAGAATTCCCACACTGGAGCAGGCAGACATGACCTGAATGAAGCTTCTACCTATGGAGAAACCCCACAAAAGCAGATTTTCTGTCGTCTGGGGCAGTTCTTGAAGGACTATATCCTAGGGGAAACACACAATGGAGCAGAGAAAAAGTGGAAGGAGCTGTTATGGACTTATTTACAGCCTCAGTTAGCAACTGCCCTGCACTGCTTGAGCAGGTACAGGAGTTGGGAATGAAGGAATGCCGTCGAACCTGGGAAGAAAAGAGGGACGACTGGCAACAAGTGGTTCAGCTTTGCCTTTGTTTCTCATTATCATATTCTATTTTGAATTAGCAATAAAGTAGCTGTCTCCAAGTCAACCCTGTTTAGCCTGTGACAGTAATTCTAAAGTGACCTCTGTCTTCATCCAAAAGCTTTTGGACCTAACATTCCCCAGGGCCTGCTTGAGGGAAAGAGTAAGAGCAGCTGGGTGGGCATCCAGCAGCATCCATGGTCAACCAACCACACCAACATATCATAAGAACCAGTTTTCCTGAAATACTAATTCCTCTGTATGACCTACCTGAACCAGTTTTTAGCTGCTTTCATCTGCTAGATACATAGAACAACTAAGATTTTGTTAATATTTTCCTACTGCAGAGAATAACAATTCTGAATTATAATAGACATCTGACTTAAATAATGTGATAGAAAGGATTATTCAGGGTTACAGGCTACATTTTTACTTGATGTAAATGTATCAAAGCACCCACCGTTTAACATTTTTATAGAACTTAATGTACGTCTAATATACTTGGAGAAGCTACTTACTTTTAAATTACCTCTTCTTGAATTCTTTCTCTGTTATGGAAATTATGTTCAACAGTCAGTTTAGACAAGTTAGCCATGACTAAATACTCATTTAAATCCTTTTAGCTGAAACTGGAACAGAACTTTATCATAAGGACCAAGTCTTTTCTTAAACACACACACACACCCCAGTATAGTTAGAGACTCATTTCATCTCTGTAATTACCATTTTCAATGCCTCTGTAATCCTTGACACCAAGCAGTTTTTTGGCCTTTACTCTGCTGTAATCTGGCCAGCATCTTCCTCTGAGCACCCCTTGTGCTTGTGGACTCACAAGACAACCATATTCCCAAAGGCAGAAGAGACAGAGAAACTGGGATTTTGGGCACCTGTGCATTCAGACACACATGTCAAGGAACAAAAAATACTTGTGCAGAAGATTGTTTCATTTAGAAAGGCAAACTGTAGAAGGCAAAAGAACACTATATAATGTGTCAAATTTGCAGAAGACAAAGTGTGTGGTTCAGTGCTTATTTGTTGCACTTCTGCTTTGAAGTCAACCTTCCTTCCAATGCATTCCTAATACTTTAGTCCTCCATCTAAGCTGGACAGCAGGAAGAAGGCCTTTCCAGGCTTCAATAAAAGAAATTTGTTTACAATTAACAATTGTTTAAAAGACCTTCCAGGGAGGATCAAAATCACTGCTTACTGAAGAAATTGATTCAAAACAATAATATATTGAGCCAGTTCCTTAATAACCTTTTAGGAACAGCTGTGCACATATGATTGTTTCTGATGCACACACATACTCTCCCCCAAGCAGGCAAAGGAAGATCAACATGACATCCTGCACTCTATTTCCAAGCAAGATTCTAGAAACATCAGGAAAAACTGAAAAACACTGAATTGCAATAAGCATGCCTCATAGGAAATGTTGTTTCATGGTTGCTCTTTTTGTTTGTTCCTCCTTTTCTATCAGAGCAGTTTCTGGTTAGAGTATCTTCCACTTGACACCTGATGTCATCAAGTGTGCAGTAGTGTGGAACACGTACGCTAATTTTCAAATGAAGCTTTAAGCCAAGGAAAGTCTTTCTGGTGTTTGTCAACCTTATAAAGTCATCTTTTTATTTCTACAGCATAACTGATAATTTTGACATTCTTCATAAAAACAGTAAATGTTTTTATACATCTCATTCAGCACTTAGATATTTGCAAATAACTAAGAATTCCAATAGTTCAGGGGGCTTTTTCTTTCCAAAACTTTTGTTCAATTATCTTCCCACATCAGGTGAAGTATCCTTCCTTTGCAATTTTATTTAGCTCAAGAATAGTAAGAAACACTTGACTTATAGACAGAACTCTGGCTTCATCTCATCAATTCTTTGAATCAATTCCTTTAGTTCTTCTCAAGAGCAATTTTTGTTAATATGTTCATCTTCAAGTCTTATGTCTACAGTTAGCCACATTAGAGATTCTAACTCAATTTGCATTTGCCAATGATTAGTTTGGCCTTTCCCCCATTTCTGAATAAGCAGAAACTCTTTGGTCAGAACAGTCTAAGTTCTGAAATACTTGAAATGGAATTAGTATCCCAGGAGAAAAAAACCAGAACTCAGAGACTGAAACCAAGTATGTCAGAGAACACTCAACCACATTTCTCAATTATGTCAATGTTGCCCCTTGCACAATGTTCAGAGCTGCTTTGAACTGCACACATTGTTGACTGCTCAGCAACTGGCACATCAACAAGGCCACTGACGCTCAAATACACAGCTTATCACCAACATATCTCAGAAAACACTGAAAACAAATGAGACTTGTAGATTCTAGAGAGATGAGGGAAAGTGCACAGACATTCTGTATTTTAAGCCTCACCAGCATTCACTTGGTGAACACTATTACCACTTTGGTAACAGTAACTCCATATTAAGTCGGAAGATTAACATTATGGGGGACAGAGAGGAGGTATCATAGGCATAATGAACTGGAACAATCTTGTTATTTTCTGTGCTTCTAGGTTAACTGCATGGAACAAGTAAATAATAGCATTTTTCTGAGACTTTGCTCAGACTATAGCCACTGACTCAAGCTGTGGACTGATTTAGTGCTTATCTACACATTCTTTACATTTTGCCTCGTTTCTTCTTCATATGCACAATTATTCTGAATTTGCATATTCATGGCAACCTTATTGTAAAAAGCAACCCTGGTAGTGGAAGAATGAGTTCTGTCCCAACAGCTTCAGCTTTTTCAGATTTCCAAGCATGTCTTCTGTAGGAAACAAAATGAAAACAGTAAGAAAATTCTTACAGAAATTAAAGTGATCCACTTTTTTTCTATTTTCCCACTTTAAAAGTTTATTTTCCACAGCCTCTTAAAAAAAAACCCAAAGGACTCGAGTGCATATGAACATGGTTACAGGGGCCAAAAGCAATAGGCTACATTTACGAAGAACATAAGAGAAAAATGGTTTCTAAAAATACTTTGGTTTCAAAATGTGGCATGATGGAAAAAAAGGAACCAGCACTGTCAGTATCACTCCCTGTGAGGGAGTAGGAAGACAGTAGAAGTATTTCATAATCATTACAGAAGCTCATTACAGCTGGGGGTTGAGCTGCATCCCCAACTTCCCTGCTCTCCCATGGAACTACATTGAAATGACAGCCCTATAGTTGCGTTCTCTACAGCATGAAATTCACATTTCACCTGATTTCAAACTGGATTTCTGCAATATGACATCCCATTTCTGAGCACCCCATCATCATTACTGGGCAAATAACTTGTATTGCCTTGCAATCTCACATACCCATTATAGGTTTCTATTATGTGTACCTCTCTCCTCCTAGGTGAGCTACTCACCATTACCATTTAGCATAGGCCCAAGACACAAAACTTCTCACTGAACCTATTAACACACAGACCCATATATGAACTGGTACCAGGAACATGACTGCTTCTCAGAGGCTGTCAGTAATTTCTGTTTCCAAGATAGTTTTTCCAGGGCTTGCAATTACTGTGTTGCTAAAGCAAGTCCAAACAGCTGCTTCCAGGTCAATTTTTCCATACAGTCACACAAGTGCAGCACCACCAGGCAGGAAAGGTTACAAGGGGCTCTGGTCCCTTCTGCCTCTCTCTGTAGCTATGGCTGTGGCTACCCAAGCCAGGCAGCCAACATGAACACAGACAGACATGCAGTGGGCACTGCTGGGCCCCTGCCCTGGTTGTGCTGCACTGTCTCATGCTCTGCTGACTTCCAAGTAATGCAGCAGCTGCTGCACTCTACTTACCACACGTTGCCATCTCAGAATACCTCTTCCAGGCAGCAATAGCATAATATTCTTCTTGATCCCAGACTTTGGTTTTGGAAAAATGAAACTACCTGATGACTGACAAGAAGCCATTTCTCCATTGTTTCCTGGAAGGAACTCTAGAAAGATGGTATTTTTGAAGTATTTCTTTGTCTATTTTCTTTAGGATCTCTTTTATTTCACACATGCAGCCAGACACATGCAGAAAATAATTAAGGAGTTACCCAGTATACCTTAGTTTATCGTTCTCCCTCTTTCCTCGAAACATTTTCTGAATAGAAAGTTAAACTCATTTTTTCCCTGTTATGGACTGTCTTTTGGAAAGCAAGTAGCTTGCTTTCATACGTACAGTTCATTCTTGAATTTTTAACCCAATTTATGATCTATAATCTCTCATATATAGAGATTCTGAGATATGAGAATAGCAGGTCCAATCCATTATCACGCAAACATTACTCACATGATTAGCTTACAGTTACCCAATACACAGAAACACATAGAAAAGTCCACTTTCCTAATTATACCCATGGCTATTCCTGTGAACATAAGTAAGTTTTGCCCTGAACAGTGAACTTACACAACAGCCAAAAGAAATCCCACACTTTGCAAAGCTTTTCTCCACCTGTAAAGCGTTATTCCCTCTACCAGCCCCCACTAAGACATGTGGCAAAGAGTAGCTACTGACTACCACAAAGAAATAACAGTAAACAACTAAATGATGTGAATTTGAAATACCTAACAAACATCCACTGAAACTGTGCCTTGAATTAGACTGAGTCAGTGAATGAGTAAGATCCATATACACTAACGCATTGGCAGGAAAGAGAAAGCCATTATCAGAAAACAGTTTGTCTAGAGAACTGAAGTAGTATCTGAAACAGCACAGTAAATAGTTGCTCCACATGAACCCCCAAATTCAACACCAGCCATTGCTTAGAGCCAATCTGAGTGCCAGCTTTCCTAGTTGTAAGCAAACTCTCTAAAGAGGCAGAAAAAACTTCATGCTTCCATAAGCTTTCTACTGAAGTAAACTCGTGAAATAAGGAAAACAGTTATAAAGTCAGAGCATGCTGTGATTTTTAGCTATGACTCGTCTTACCTTGAGGGCAGAAGGACAACTGCACACATGTAATTCAGTATCTGAATACAGGAAAGCTCATGCCTCTGTCCTGGAAAAAATCTTTACCTTGCCAGAGGGTGAGAGCAATAGTGTTAAAGTATCTAGAAGTAAGAGAATTCACCTACAGCAAGGTATTCCCTCTCATAACAGCAGCATGTTTTGTCAGTGAAATACGAAAAAAGCAGAAGAGAATATTTCCCTGGAGAAAATAGCTCCTTGCAAAATTTTTTTTACCAATAGCCAAAAAGGGAAAATAATGTTCTCTGAGGACTGACAATATGGAGACCACAATTTCTTCATTTAGCCAAAGCAAATTTTAGATTAGAGCAGTAGAAATATATTCTAATAAAGGAATAGAGAAGGAGTTGTTCCCCTTGAAAGTCAAAGTCTCTAAAGAGGCAACATAGTAGAGATATACAGTATAATGAACAGCACAGAAAAAGTAGGTCAGGAACATCTATTCAACATTTCTCATTAAATTAGAAATAGACAATGCAATTAAATTAAAACTGGTAACAGAAAAAAACCTTTTATATAGAAATACTTGTTTATACAATAATTACTCTGTCTAATTACAAGAAACAGAAGGCAAGTGCTTAGTAAAACTGCCCGAAAAAAATGGACATTTGCAAGGGTCCTCAACAGTATAAGATGTAACATTTAAAATTACAATTAATTTGAAAGAACACAAACCCCCAGGCTCTAGGTGATAGCCATTACCCTGTAACAAGCAAGGAGCCTTTCCCCACTGGCAGGTTCTGTGTCTCCCAATGAGCTCTCTTCACACCTCCCACTGAAACAGACCCTGGCTTCTTGGAAATTAATCACTCCTCCAATTAAAAATGCAGTTTCCATATACTTACAAGAAAGTCTACATGATCCACTTGTAAGAAATAACTGTCCATTTTAAAATTTTCTTGTGTGCAAAGAAGAAAAAAGCTCATTTGTTTCAAGCATGTCTGAAATAGAGGTAGTTTTGTTCCAGCCCAATTTTACTTATAGTCAATAATAGTATTATCAATGATGAAGAATTGTCACACACACACACACTCTACCTCAACTTTTCAATTTCCATTTCTTGTCAGCACCCAGGTTGAGAATATTATTTTAGCTTTTGTGACTACCAAAAAAGATACTTAGTCAATTTTTTTTCTAATTATAGATTATTAAATTGGTGGTGGAGTGCTAGGGGTCACAATACAAAAAAAAGTTGCTGTCTATTCCATTTACCTTCATTTAATAAAAAATAAGCATTGCCATACCTATGTATTTTATTAGTTTAACTTGCAATGCAGTTTCATTAATAGCCTTACAAACTTTCAGGGAGACTGAAAAATAGAATAAACACGGCTGAAGAAGCCAATCCTTCTAAGTTTTCAGCCTTCTACTCTTGATGTTTAGGTCACAAATGGAAGCAATTAGAGTTTTCTACATGGTACCGTTTAGAAGTAAAGCAGTCTGTCCATAAAACTCCAATAGATGATTATTTTCCTGAACTCCTACTACACCCTGCTTGATCATTCCTGATTTTGGTTAATTTAAATCAATTTATTGCTGCTCTAATAGCCCAATCTCTAGCCTAAGAGCAGCACACAAAGAAGTTATGAGGAAGAGTTCAAAGTGATCAGACACAACACTTTACTTACCTGTAAGAAAATAAGGGGATTATTGCAAATGGTCAGGTGTTAAGCTCCTTGTATCAAACAGAAAAACTCAACAATAGTTGAAAGTTATTGAATTGAGCAGCAGAAGTGTTAAAAGAAGAAATTACTTTGGGAGAGTTATATGCTGGGATTCATTTATTATGCATTACACTAAGCTATCATTTTCATAAAACCAAGAATTACATATCTGAAGTGACACAACTCAAACTGTTCAGTAGCAAAATTTGAAATAGCCCCTCAGAAAACTACATCCTCAACACATTTTACCATTCATTATATTGCAGTCCAGTCTGTATTAGCCACTGTTGTCATGGCTATCAGTTCCATCAGAATTCACAACATGAATTTTTCACTTCCTATATCCCAACACACCCTGAATAATACCGCTATCTATTCCACAGAGTTCATTCCTTACATTTTTATTGCCTGGCTTGGTCTTTGTCATCTTGCAAACCGTTTTTTTAATGTTTGTTTTTGTACATTAAACACACCCAATTGTCATGAGAAATAATGACTACTAGAAGAGTTGCATTCAGAAAGACACTCAAGAAGAACTCGGAAGTAAAAAGAAAATTCTGCCCTTACTCAAAAGTTTTGTCCTCACGGACACCAACTCTGTAGCTTCTACAATATAAACAGTAAAAACAGCCCCATAAGAGATCCTGCAGTTGATAGAGAAGTAGCACAGTAAAGCCTCTAAAACTTGAGAGCCACTATTCTAGATGGCAACAACATTGAAGTAATCCATCTCGACTTTCTGCTACTGTTTATAGTCTTTGATATTTGTTTTCCTTGTGTGCAGAATGTGTGAATGCAAAAGCAAACCTACATTAAAGAAGTTGGATGCAAAGTGATTGCATAATCATGGATATCTAAGTAAAATGGGAACAAAAGAGTTAAGTTTCACCCAGAATAGTTCACACAAAAAGAGCAGTGGCTAACATGATGTGTTATTTCCGAAGAGCCTTAGTCTACCAAGTTACTTATTTTAATTAAGTTTGGAAGCTTTTGAAAAAGCACATCCTAGTTCACATACTTGGCATGAAATCACGTATTTAAGTCCCCTTTCACTATTTTCTTCTATTCTGGTATTGGCTTTTTTTTGCATTATAACATGTCAAAAGATCAAATGGTTTTTTTCTACTCGTACTCAGTATCCTAGAAATTGCTCAGTGAGAAAACCTGAAAACATCCTCCTTCCAAGAACACCTTCCACAGCAATTATTAAAAAAACAACAAAAGCAAAACCAAGGAGTACTACTTCCTTCCATATACATGCTCAACTCATTATCAACACCAGACATTTCATGTTACAAAAAGGACAATAGATCTTTAAGACCACACCATAAAACACACACACACACACAATTTCTACAATTCAAAAGGACGTTTTAATGTTCTACAGCAATTCAGTATATGTTATAAATGCAAGTAAATTTATCTAAATGCTAAGTGTCACAGTTGAAACTAAATCCTTCTTAGGAAAAAGACATTTCTTATTTTCAAAGGAAAAAATGAAACCTAAATGGCTAGGTAAGGCACTGTTTAGTTGTACCCAGTAGCACATAAAAATCTTTAAAGTACAGAGCACAGGAAAATAACGCAATGCGCTTCTTTCCAAACTAATTAAAAACTCCAGTACAGAAAATGTTAGGAATTCGACTGATATCAATCTACTGACATCCTGACCTATTGAAACTCACTTTTAAAAACTAAAATTCTGCTGAATATCAAAAATTCATTTCAGAAATAAGGAAACTGCTCTCAACACAGCTAAATAAGGGTAAACTTAATTGTGACATTTCCTATACTATTCCTATCATTTGACAATTACTGCTGTTATTCTTTTCAGACAGGACTAGCCCAAGTATTCAAATTTAGTCAAAACCCTTGACTTCTTTTTTCCAAAAAGTATTATTAAATGATTCAAGAATTGCTTTGTTCAAAGAATAAACCCAGGCACAATAAAAATAGAATGGGTAAGTTTGATAAATGGTTTAAATATTGTCACCTGAATTTATATAGTCTTTTAAAGAATCCATCATTCTGTCCTTTATCTTATTCTCCTTTCCTAGCAGAAGCAAGTATAGAGAGTGGAGATACACCTTTAAACAGTACATTTATAACTTTTACATGCTGATTTATGATGATCTAGTGACATTTTTAAAAATTTAATAGCATGCCATTAAACAAAAATGAAAGATTTATTCACTTCTCCCTCCCTGCTTTATTCTAGTACAAATGTCTGATTTCATAGTCTACATAAAATGTATTTGTTTTAACATGAATAAACTTTCAGTTTATTCATGGACTTTCAGGACTTAGCCATCAACACCCAAGTGAAATGGCTGTTTTGCCTTTGTGGAAGCAAGGAAAGTCTTGCCCAGCCTTAGTCCACCATGTGAGGAGGTACAGATCTGCCACTCAGTCAAGTCACAGACACTATTAGTTCAAATTCAGAGATGCATGTTCCCCTCAACTCTACTTCTTGTGGAGGACTCAGGAAAGACAAAAACGCTATTGAGCAGTGAGAAAATGGTCTAATTCTTCCTCACATTTAAGGGCACACCACAGAAAAATGGAGGCTGGCAGTGAAGACTGACTAGCTCAGGCCGAATGTATTCAGCTAATAAATTTAAATGGGTTTTACCTAGGACGTAAATGACCACATTAAGAATTCTCCCCACCACTCCATTCATCAAACATCGACCAAACAGCTTCAAATAACAAAGAAAATTCCCAGTTCTATGTGAAGAAGCATATGTCAATGTCCATGCTCAATCCTTTTAGAAAACAGAAAGCCTTAGGGCCGTAAATTTTTATCATACAAGGGTAAGTTTACCACAGGAGAAGCTCAAGTTAATGGAACTGTGCCTGTACACAGCAGCCAAGCAGTTGACCTCACTTAACTCCACTACTTCAAAATATGCCTTTAGTAAAAACAATTGTCATGTAAATACAATGGCTTCTTGCTATCAACATACAGCTGGGGTCTGTTCATGGCAATCATTTCAGGATTATAGACTCCCTGGGTAAACATTAATATGGTGCATTTTATGCAGTGATCAAGTACTTTTGACAGAAGGCAGCTCCTCCCTGTGAGTCAGGTTCCATGGCATCACAAATCTTCTCCTGTTGTTCTGACCAAAATAATTCACTTTCTTCTGAGCAAAAGTCGCATTAAAGCCTTGCACTGAAGTGACTAAGTACACTTAAAGTAGGACTGAATAACAAAGAATCACTCTTTTTCTCCTTCCGTTTTGCCCAAGTACCTTATACTCTAAAATTAATAAAAAATAGAGAAAGCCCTAGACTTAGCAGTTTGTCTCCAAATAATTACAACTGATCTTGGGAATACAACCTATTTGTCAAATACATTTTTTTTTTATTAATTATGATGCCAACAAGCTATCATATTTCTTTTTTTTTGGAGGCATGTTGTTTCCAGCAATTCTAAACACAACCAGAGTACATGGGCGTGAGCTCATACAGTTAAACTTAATACCAGGATAAACTTTTTCTACTTATGCATTGTAAAAAGGGAGGAGAAGAACAGAACTAAAATGTACCAAACATCATTTACTTTTTTGATTATTTAGCAAGCACAGATACTTTCACACACAATTGCATTTCAAAACTCCATTCTACATATTATTTACACTTTATCTCAACTATGACATTCAGTAACTCAAACTCCCTATCATAGAAAAATACAAATATCAAGAGTTTAATGTATTACTTTCCTCGAACTTTAACAGAAACAACGATATTTTGAAGGAGTAAAAAAATGCATACAGTACATGTCAATTAATTGTCCGAAGTAACTGCTAATATTCCACAAATGTAAGGATGGAATTTTCTTCCTAGGCTTACAAATGAGCATACAAACAGATCTGGTGATTTGCTGTATGTCATGAAACAAAACTGTGGAACAGACAGAAATAGAACACAGTTGCCTTATTCTCAGCCCAGGCCCTGTACATTATGGTATAATTACTGTGGTTAAAACTATACTGCAAGCAATTTGTGGCTGACAGCAGCCAGAGAGTAATTAAAGGACATAAATGAACAATGCAAATCCCACAGTTGAAGTCCCTAAAATAACTTTTTTAATCCCTAAAGAAATTTATTTGGGTTTTGTCAAAATTGAAAAGGGCAACTAGAGGTCTTGTCTCCATTAAATATTGAAATAAGAAGCCTGAGATAAAGACGTTAAGATTTAAATATTAATCATAAATAATCTGATTCTATACTTGGTCTACAGTTATCAGGAGTCCCAAAGCAACTCTAAGCATCTCCCCCAAATCAATTCTGTACAAACATTTCATTTGTAGAGGGGAAATACTTCAAATCCCACCAAAACCTGCACGTTAAATATTGTACAAATAGTTAGACACAGACACACCAATCCCTATCATTCCTGGATCTTTGTTTCAGCTACAATAATGTCTGACAGGATCCTGCCCAATGTCTTTTCCTCAGACCTGTCCTTTAGGAACTCTAGGAATGGATATACAATTAAGTCATGCTCTTAGCCCATCACCCAGTCCAGATGTAAGGATTCTGGAAGGAGCAAGCTGTCCAGGGCACTCCTGAAAGCCAACTAATGTCAGCTAAAGCAGAAAACTGAAGAAAGCATCTGTCCCATTGCATCTTCTGCACCGTGACTGCTGGGCTGCAGCATCTACTGAAGACATTATGTCAAAGATAAAAAGAGATGCTTCCCCCACTTCGACAGGAAAGTAATCTTTAAATCACTGTTTATAAATATGAAAAGTTTTTGTTCCCTTCTGCATCTGATGCTACAAAGGATAGCTTCTTTACCAAAACTGTATTATTTGCTGAGTGTGCCAACAGAGAATAAGACATTGAAATTTGTCAGTGACTGAGGCAAAAATCTGGTCTTTATTTCCTTGTGTGCAATCAGGAATACTAGATGTTCAGTGATGCATACATCACCTTCCACAGACACACTCAAAGCCGGGGGACAAGACAGTGCAGGGAGAGGTATCCCCATTTGATATCCCCTTGTGCCTGGTGGCCACCTCTAGGGTCCAAGCTCAGACAAACAGGAGTTCAGGGGGGTGCTGTATCTCTGCTGTGGAAGATGTAACCAAGGACCACAGACTATCAGTTAAAGTTTGGCAAACTCCCCTACAACTGTAAAGGGCATTTATTTCTACATAGTAATGGAAATATTCCAGATCACCTTATCTTTCAGTCATGTCTTACACCCTTCAACTTATTTAAAAATTCAGTAGCTTACTACTGTGGCGAAGTGAAAATATCTGACCTGAAACACTTTAAACTAAAAGTACCTTCTTTAGCAAGTTCTTCTTCGTTTCACTCCTACAAATTCAGTGAAGAGACACACAAACACCCTCAAATAAAGCCCACAACATGAAATGACCCAAGAAAACTCTTTGAAAGCACTGCTGAATAAAAAAGTCAAAACTGAGCTAAATGACAGCAAAGGAGGAGATTGTAAGATACTTAATTGCCGCCAACACTGTCAAGGGCCACAGAAGGAATGGAAGTGCAATCTTACCCAAAAGGACTTGTTTTGATACTCATTTCTATAACTTCAGAAAAAGCAGGTTGCCAGAAGGCAGAGCAGAAACCCTTGTTCTATATGATAAGTACAACAGAAATGCAATGTAAAATATCATTGCACAAACTCTCTCATTGTGAAGACTCACACAAAAAGTACTTAAGCAAGATGTTTAAGGTTACTTTCACACAGTATATTTACTATTACTTTTGCTGCAGTTAAATCAGTTCAAGTGTGTATATAAAACATCCATTTCTGAAACCCTACAGTAGGAAGTTAGTTTCCATGGCAACATAGCCATTGTGGGATGCTTTGGGGGGAGGTTATTTGTATTTAACAGATGGGAAAAAAATATAATGCTGTTCTCAAGCTTAAGTTTCATTTCAGATTTGCTTATATTAAGCCTTAAGGCAGAAATCTGTGGTAGGACATTTTATAATTTTATGTTTTAATTGAACAGGGTAAGGCTTGTTAAGATCAGCTTAATCATATATGATGAGACTAAGCAGGAATAGCTACAGTAGATCACTCCTTAGGTACTTCTCATGATTTTTGGAAAAAAATAATTTTAAATAGTTGAAGATGTTCCAAAGTTTGAAATTTATCATTAAGGCATTCCACATTTAATAAAATGTATTTATTCCCATTTAGCATAGCATTAGTCATCTATCTTATATAGTCAATAGCTTCAAGTATAGAAGCCTAGGAAGAGATTTATGGTCTAAATAGCACAGATTCTGAATCAAACCTAGTAAAAGCAACACTTCAAGATCTACAAGTTAAACAAACACACATACAGGCACGTACCTACACAATATCCTTCTACAATACAGTGACTGGCCTGGTAGGCAAGGGGAGAGCAGTGGGTAGTATCTACCTGGACTTCAGTAGGGCCTTTGACACTATGTCTTGTAAGACTGTCCTGGAGAAGCTGAAAGTACAGTCATGATGAGCCAATAGCAAGGGGGATGAAAGCTGTCTGGATGGCCAGGCCCAAGGGTTGTGGTCAGAGAGGGGTGATCAGTGGCACAAAGTCAGGCTGGAGGCTGCTAACTCATGGCATACCCAGGAGTCAACACCACATACAACCCTGCTCAACACAGGCAGGGCATACTCTCAGCAATTTGGCCAAGGACACACAACTGGAGGGAGTGGCTGATAGGCCAAAGGGTCCTGCTGTCATATGGGGAGACCTCAACAGGCTGGAGAAATGGGCTCATGAGAACGTCCGGAAACTCAACCATGGGAATTGCCAAGTCCTGCACCTGGGAAAGAACAAACCCAGGCACCAGTATATTGCAGGGAGTGGAGGCAACTCTCTGGAAAGCAGCTTGGCAGAACAGCATCTGGGAGTCTCAGTGGACATCAAGTTGAATGTGAGCCAGCAATGTACCCTTGTAGGCACAATGGTACCCTGAGCTGCAAAATACGGCCAGCAAGAGTGGTGATCCTTCCCCTCTACTCAGCACTGGGGGGGAGCACACATGAAACAGATGGAACTGTACCTATTTCTGGGCTCCACAGAGCAACAGACATCAACATATTGGCAAGTGTCCAACAAAAGGTCACAAAGATGAAGGGACTGCAATGAAGAGTTGAAGAAAACTTGCTGCAAAAATGTTGGTAAGCAAGGTGTAGTAACTGCATGTTTTAACAGCTTTGCATAATTACATGCTTGTCAATATTCATTGAGCATAAAACTTTTTATGACATGCAATAAAAGAAAGAAAAGAAAGTCTGTTGAAGTCTAACCTATGCAGGCACTTTGCAGAAAGTGGTAGAGGGAAAAATAAGATAATAGAAGCAGAACTATCACCTTCCTTGGGTTGGAAGGGACCTTAAAGATCATATAGTTCCAACTCCAACAGCATGGGCAGGGATGCCACCCACTAGACCAGGTTGCTCAAAGCCCCATCCAGCTGGGTCTTGAACACTTTCAGGAATGGGGAATCCACAACTTCACAGGGCAACCTGTTCCAGTGCCTCACTACCCTCTGAGTAAAAAATTTACTTTCAACATCTAATCTAAATGTCTTACTACTTTTAGCCATTCACCCTTGCCATATCACTGTCTGCCTGTGTAAAAAGTCACTCTCCCTCTTTTTTATAAAGCCCCCTTTACATAGGGGAAGGCTGCCTTAAAGTCACCCCAAAACCCTGCCTTCTCCAGTCTGAACAACCCCAGCTCTCTCTGCCTGTCCTTGTAGGAGAGGTGCTCCAGCCCTCCAACCATATTCATGGCTCTCCTCTGGACCCACTCTAACAGGTCTGTCTGGTGTTGAAGACCCCAGAGCCGGTTGCAGCATTTCAGGTGGGGTCTGAGCAGAGTAGAGAAGAACATCTGAATCTCCTCCCTTGACCTGCTGCCCACAATGCTTTTGACACAGCCCAGGACGAATTTGACCTTCTGGGCTGTGAGCACACACTGCTGGCTCACGTCCAGATTTTTAGCCACGAGAATCCCAAGTGCTTCTCTGTTGGGCTGCTCTGAATGTCTTTCCAATCTGTACAGGGTAGTAATTTTTCTTAAATGATATCCTATATATTTGCTGGGGTAAATGGATACTTTAAACATTTCAGTTCTACTATGATTCTGGAAAAAAAGAAAACACACATCACTCTGCTTCTAGAGTAGATCAGATATTTAAGACCACTTCCAGGCTTCGCAGGAAGAATTTTAGATTATTACATTGAGCACTGTCTACTGTAACAGAACAATTTTTCCCTGCAAAGAATTTGTAGAAAAAGAGACTGGCATTTATTCCTCCATAAGATAAAGGCACTCTAATATCTTAGAGAAATATTGGCACAGATTAATGAACCCAGATAGGAAAGATCTCTAACAAGGCTCATCTCTATCACAATTCATCTTTCTAAAACACAAAGACCCTACTTCATTTTGTCAATCAGTTGAATCATCATGGGCACAAACAAGTCCAGTACAAAAAAAATGACTGTACTATATGTACATTGACACAGCAAGAAAAGCTAGACACATTGGAAAAAAATCCCTACAACTGGTTTTGAAAACTATCACATAGCAGTTTATTCTCTGTATGGAGAGAAATGGAGATACAGTTTAATGTTAAAAACAGATCTCAAAGCTCTTCCAGGAGTTTTAGAAGCAGTCATTAAAATTAACTGAGAAGACTGAGCCTTTGTAGCTCTCAGTAATTATTTCTTTTCACTAGCTTGCTTTTATGAGTTAAAGTGTTTTTGATTAACATTACATTCATTAATATAAAAAAAAAAATCTATTTAGGCAGGAAAGAAATTGTCTGCTAATTACCAAAGAAGCTGCCAATTAAATTATAACACTTCATCAAAACTACTTGTTAAAATAATATATCTACTTGAAGTTACACCAATAAATTTTCCCAAAGATCAAATTTTTACCATACGTTTATATCTATGAATTATTAAAAATAATAAACTGTTTATAAAAATAAAATTACTTGGGTTTGTGTCTATGGTAAAAAGACAAGTTCTTCCTGCTTTTTCTCTGGTTTAGGCAAGGTCAAGTACCTTCACTAGTATAAATTCGAGTTGACAGTAAAGAATAATATTCATTCCACCATGTCCACACCCAAGAGCATTGAGACTAGCTGAAAATTGCCACAGTCTTTTGCATTATGGGAAACATGGAAAGATGACCATCCCTCACAAGAGTGAGACAGCCCCTTAAAAATCTTTTTTTTCTCATGTGCTAGACAGCCTAGAGGCTTAACCAAGGCACTAATTTACTAAACTCCCCCCAGCCCACTACAGCAGTCTTCCACCATTTACATTGTGTGACACACAAAAACCTCAGCCCATGTATTAGATCGTCTACTCAAGTATGCAGTGAATGTTAATTTAGAATTAATTATACGGAGTTCATACAAGGGCTTTGATGACATATTCAAAGCATTCTCAAGTTTAAGTCCAGAGTTCTCACAGCATGACTTGGAAGGCTTATATTTCTGAATTTATTCCCAGCAATTACCTGGTACAGTCTCAGGCCAGGTTATCCACTGCTGGACAGAGCTCAGGTAGCTCTCAAAGTACACTTTACACCAATCCACTAATGTTTTGAGACTGCAGGTACAAGGAACTCGTACTGAAGGCAAGTGTGGTCATTTTAAGGCAGACAAATTGGGTACAAATAAGGGTGGAGACCTCAAGACCACAATAAAGGCCATTATTTCTATCACAATAGAACCTGAAGTCCTTGGGACTCAAGCATGCTAGGCACTAAATATAGTTCATGATAGCTTTTAAGCCACCACTATTGATATCCTCTAGGAACTCTAAAAACTATTACATGAAAATAATATGCTAAACTTGACTTAGTAATTTGAAGCCTTCCCCCAGCACAGCATCAAAGGATACTGCAAACGCTTTTCTTAGTACAAGTAGGTATTAGGAAAAACTGTCTTTGCAGTTCCTTTCCACCACCTTCCAAGCTGGTACCAAGGGGCCTGAGGGAAGAGAGGTACATGTGTGTCTCAGCATTTGCCACACAATCAGAAATTTAAGAGCAGCAACAGGAGTCAGTCTGCATCAGACCTGGGCTCTTGTACATGCACCAGAGGGACGAGAGTATGTGGATGAAAAATAACCAAACAGGTTAGAACAAGGAGTCCTGGACAGGCATCTGCCTATTCATCATCAGTCTGTTCTCACTTCCCCTGCTGAAGCTCTGGCCCGAGACGGTTCTGCTTTCGTAATTCCAAGCTCTGACTTCCTCAAATCAGTGTCATTGACTTCTTGTCACCAACTCTCTCCAAAGCAACCTGCTGCCAGGCATGCAAGAACGCGAAGAGGAGAGCTGGAAACAAGGACATAAATTGTGGATTAACTAAGGAAGATGTTACAAAAGGGCTGAGCACACCTGCTTAGCTCAGGCTGCAAAAGGCAGTAGAAGTCCGGGACATCAGCAGAACACAACATGCCTGCACAAAGCACAAACCAGAGCACCTGCATTCTCAGCCTGGCAGTGCCAGGTGCACGTAGTCTCATCCCCACTGTCCTGTACTTTATAATAATGAGACTTCTGATAAACCATAGACAACAGGTGACATTCCAAATTCAATTATCTTCCCACATCCATGGGGCTCAAGCAGAGTTAGAAAACAGCCAAAGGCAGAAAGCTCCCATACAGTCAGTCCTTCTTCACAAATCCTGACTCTGTTGCCCCCAAGTCTTCTCTCTCAAATACTTTCTCTGACAGTTTTTCAAGCTTCCATTCCTACAAGCTCTGGCTTCATTCTACCAATTTCAAGGTTTTTCCACCGTTTTCCCTCTTCTGTCTGTTGCTGCTTTTTATCTCCAAACTACATGCAGAGTACAATAAAGTCATGGATGTAGCTAATAAAGAAGTTTCAAGGGAGGTGAAACACCTGAACTTCAACAGTGGTGGACTTCAAGGTCTCCTTTGATATATCACTTTCAGAAATAACCTTCATGTTAGAAATAACTGTTGAGTGTTGCTCAAAACCAACAGACCTTTTGTGTTCCTATAACTACAGGGAAAAATCTCAAATTTTCCAGTCAAATGGAAGAGCTAACAGGTTTTTCATATAAACTCTTAAAGACACAGAATCTCATTGCTATCTGGAACACAGGATAGTGTTGGCACCTTAAAAAAAATGAGGAAAATCAGCAATTTAAAAAACACTTAAGGAAAACTATTACTCTTACAAAACTGGGTGCGTCTGCAGGGGATATATACCTGATTTAGCCTATAAAGGAACTTTTCTAGGATTACTGTAACAAATCTAGAAATATATGGAAGTACTGTTGTCAGGAAAAAAATTCTGGTCTTGTTGAAAATGTTAATCCCAATCATGCATTATTTATACCACCAAAATCTTCATATCAAGCAGAAATATCATTAGGAAATAAATATATTTAATAAACGCCTTCAAATAAGTGGACATTTTTAAAAAAATTCCAATTTTACCTTGTCCATTTTTCCTTACCATCTGCTTGCTCCCCTCCCAGCAGCTGACAAGCTTCTAATTTGATTGATAGAAATGGGTAATCAAATTTTGGTTTCTTTTATGAACTACAGATCTGTCTGTCATGAAGTCCGCTTTTGTTAACAAGGCCTAAGTCCACACTTTATAGAAGCTTAAATACTGACCCAAAATAAATCACCTGACAGCACCATTTCCTTTTTTTTTTTTGCAACAAGTATTTCCAAACACATCTTATCAGCCCCTGTTCCCCTCTGTGATGGGTTGACCCTGTCTGGAGGCCAAGTGCCCACCTAAGCCACTCTATCATTCCCCTTCTCCACTAGACAGTGCAGAGAAAATAGAACAAAAGGCTTGTAGGTCAGGATAAGGACAGGGAGAGATCACTCACCAATTACAATCACGGGCAAAACAGACTTGACTAGGTGAAAAATTCTTTTAATTTATTACCATTCAAATCAGAGTAGGATAATGAGAAACGGAACTAAATCTTAAACACTTTCCCACAACTCTTCCCAGGCTCAATTTCACTCTCAATTGTCTCTATCCATTCCCTCTGCAGCTCAGGGGGACTGGGAAAGGAGGCTGCAATCCATTCACCACATGTTGTCTCTGCTGTTCCTTCTTCCTCAGAGGGAAGACCCTCACACACTTCTCCTGCTCCAGCATGGGGGTCCCTCCCACAGGAGACAGTCCTTCACAAAGTTCTCCAGAGACTGCAACTCTTCACAAACTGCTCCAGTGTATGTCCCTTCCATGGGGTGCAGTCCTTCAGGAACAGACTGCTTCAGCATAGGTCCCCCACGGGGTCACAACCCCACCAGCAAACCCGCTCCAGCCTGAGCTCCTCTCTCCACAGGGTCATAAATCCTGTAAGGAGCCTTGTGGAGCCATTCCAGCATGAGCTTCCTTCCCACAGGATCACAGCTGCCTTTGGGCATCCCCCTGCTCTGGTGTGGGTTCCTCCATCAGCTGCAAGTGGATCCCTGCTCTGCCATGGACCTTCATGGGCTGCAGGGGGACAGCCTGACTCATCAGGATCTGCATCAGGGTCTGCATGGGAATCTTTGCTCTGGCACCTGGGGCAACACTCCTTCACTGACCCTGGTGTGTGCAGAGCTATTCCTCTCATGTCAACTCTCTCCTCTCTCTGGCTACAGCTGCTGTTGTGTAGCAACTTGTTCCAGTGTTAAATACATTATCCCAGCAGCACTACCACCATCGCTGGTGGGCTCAGCCTTGGCCAGCAGTGGGTCCGTCTTGGAGCTGCCTGGCATTGGCTCTGTCAGACACGGGAGAAGCTTCTGGCAGCATATCAAAGATCCCACCCCTGTACCACTAGGAAAACCTAACCACGCAAAACCTACCCAACCTCCCTGCAACAAAATGTTGGTCATTCACACTGAAGACTGTCACAGCAAAACTAATTCGCTGATGATTTATTAGTACACTGAAGACTCTTCTGGGGACAACAGCTTGAGAACCAAGACCACTCTTTTTTCAGACTACACAAAAATTATCAGTAGCTCACGTACAGCACTTTGGCATCATAAGTTAATGTGGCATAACAAAGTCAGCTGTCAAATCTTTAAGCCAGAATAAGTCTCAGTCTCTTTCTCCAGTGGCACTGTCTGAAGAATAGCTAAGAGAATATTGATCCTGTATCTTCCTTCAATAACCTAACAAGGTAGGGCATAAAAATGGTCAGATCTCAAACCCAACTGTTACTATATCTAATTGCTTTTGACACTGATAGCATCTCTTATCCAAATACCTAAGACTGAAATGGGTAATAGAAAATAAGACAAAACTGGCATTGTATCACAGAATTTCCAGTTCTGTGCATTTATTTCGAGAAATAAGGCCTTACATTTAGCCACAAAAACATAATTTGGCTTTATGTTGATCACTTACAATTACAAATTGAAAACAAAATGCTAGTTTTATCTCATTACCTTTTTAAACTCTTCCTAGCACATACACGTCGAAATCTATCCAGGCTGAAGCCTGAGTATGGTGAACACACAGCCAGTTAAAAAAGAAGTAAATCTCTGGATGGCTTGAATCCTCTACCAACACTCTCTTTAGGGTATATCAAGAAAAGCTGTTATCTGTTATCTTAATCCAGATACTACTACTCCAGACTTGCAGTGGCACATTGCTGGCATATAGCAATCCACTACTTGTCTGTACAACATTGTGAACAAAAATATAATCGCCATTTGACACAAAAAAATTACCAGCTGACAGCACATGACTTGCACAAGACAATAATAGCAAGTGGTTCAAAGAGGTAATGTTTTCCTTAACCGATCTTTATAATATACAGTGTTTTATCACTTGGGAAGCAAAAACTCTATAAACAGGACACACAGAAATCTTTCCCTATATCAGATGACACCAAGTCAGACATTTATCCCCACACTTAGCTGTGAATGCTCACAAGTAACTAAAGAAAATTGTTCCCATGTGTATTGTTTAATTGCACTGTCTTTCTCATATGCTGAAAGCAGAATGCTAAAGACTAATTGGTAGATGTTGAACTGGTTTCTATTTTGTTGTCAGAGTCTTTTGTAGAGTTTTGGTTTAGATCTGCTTTTGGTTTGGGTTTTCTTTTTAAGAAGTTTTATCATGTTGCTTTGTGGGCTTGTTCCACGGTAGATTCTTTTACAAAGCAGGGCAGGAAAATAAAGAAATGAGTGAACACTGCCTCTGAAGTTCATTTTTGGTACCCAAGAGATAAAAACCAAAAGAGAACATAAATATTTACTGTAGAAAGCTTAAGAGTGGAAGCTCAATTATTCCACTTCTGTTAAATAAATTATCAAAACCAGTAACGTATGCTCAAAGAATTCTTAATATTTCTGTTGAAGCCTCTATAGCATGACAGCTTAGAGGAAGTTAAGTTTCTTGATAGCACTGACTCACCTGTAACTGGGAGCTTTATGGCAATCCTCTAGGATGTCAGAGGGACCTGCAGACACTACAATGGCAAACCTTCTCAAATGGCAGAACATGTAGGCTTTCAAACCCAGACTCCGTACCTCCCAGACCAAAGTTCCCACTTCAGCACTGCCAGGTTACTAATCTAACAAGCAATACGGCCAGATAACAAAAATCACACTCATTCAGACAACGCTGCAAGTATGTGCATAGCTGACTGTATTTAGATCAGATTCACAACCAGTGCCTGCTCAGTTCACTTTTTTCTCCTGCCTAAACCACCAGCAAAAGACATTCCAGGTAGTCAAGCCACCTTTTGAAAAATGACATTAATTGTAGGTATTACATCATGCAACAGAAAAAAAAATATCAAAATAAAAATGAGAGTTCTTCAAGCAGTTGCACAGCTTCTGCAGTACCTTCCTTTTCACCCTATCCACTCAACTACACCAAGCCTATGGAAACACCAAATGCAGTCTTCAGATGCAATAGAAAAAAGCAGGAGACATAACTTTTTCCATGACAGATGCATTTTTCAAAGGGCAAGATAAAAACAATCCATTGGCATTTATACTGAAACCAGAAGTAACTTATGATTTTTCTAGCTTAAAATTTAGTGCATCCAAATCACTGCATCATGGTTGTATCTGTTGGCAAAAATGGGACAGAAACTTTAGAAACCAACAGCAGCATTTAACACAGTGAGAAGCCATAGAACAGCCACCCATTTTTCCTTTCGTTTTCATCAACCAACCACAGACGTAACTCCTGAACTATCTCAACTATGTTAGAAGAAACAAGTACACAAGCTTTCAGTCAGCAGTGATAGGCTGCTTTTCAGTGTGCTGCTTTACAAACCAGGCACTGAGGTCATGTCATTTCGACATCGTCAATGAGCAGATCAGTAGTAGATGTGGGAATGCAACTCATTGCTAAAGACTCCCCATTCAGCACTCCAGTTACATTGGACTATTAAGGGATTTGTACTCAAAAGCATTTACCATTATGTCTCTAAGTCATATTTATGACCTGTGTTTACTTTTTCTTCAATTTTGCATATTGCAAACATATGAACAAAGAATTTAAGCTGGGTGTGTTGACAGTTAAAGGAATATCAACACAGTCCAACAGCACATCAGCACTACCTGGATGTTTCCCACTTATGATAACCACCAAGCTCATGCAGAGCAGGAAAGCTACAAGAAGACTGAGAAGAACTACATGGCTGCCAAAGTGTAGGAGCATGGTTGGGGAAAGCAAGCATGGAGGTGCAGAAGGCATCACCCTCTGTTTTTTCCAACAAGCCTATGCTTGACTGGCTGACGAAAATTCAAATGACTATAAGAGTCACAAAGACACCCAAGTGGTCAACAGTACAGACCTTAACCACACGATTTAATTTCTTTTTATGAAAGGCAATGATGAGATGCCAGAAAATGAACAAAATCTACATTTGCAAAGGGAATGGAAAAACAGAAGCAGGTGGTCAAGTAGCTAAGCTGGCAGAGTATTTGGATGGTAGCCGAATGGCCTGAATTCGGTCTTTAGTAAGGTCACCAGTGTCTTCCACAAAACACACACAGCTGCATTACTTGAAAACTTAAATCATATTTGTGATAGGAAAATGGAAAGCACTTTCAAACACATATTTAAGATTTCAGAAGTGAACTATGTAAGAACAGACATTTAAAACATTCAACTAAAATTATTAATTTCTAAACATTTACTATTTTCAATAAAACGGCCATCACACAAACACTGTATGCATTAATCACACTTCTGCTACACAGTTCATGATGATACAGACTTAACTCCTATCACTCTCTGCCACAGCCCTTTGTGATGATATTTTGAGCAGTACTGGTACACGTGTACTCACACACGCTTTCCCTGTTGCCTAATTAAGAGTGCCTGCCAGCAGACTGAAGGCTCAGTCTACATAGAAGTCTATTAAAATTAAAAAAAAAAAATTAAAAAAAAAAAGTTCTGCAGTCAACCTTAGTTTAACAAAAAAAAAAAAAAAAAATCAGTCATTCACCACTTCCTACACTTCTGAACAAATGCATACTCTTGATTTTATTTAATAAATAGCATTTTTTAGTACACAAGTTCTACTGGTCTGTATTTTACTGAGGTGAAATGAGGTAGCACACAATACAGGGAATGTTAATGTATTGTACAGCAAACAAAGCATTTCTTTTAAAGCCAAGTGAACATGTCATTTAATCAAGATAACTTTGAAGTGGTAAACCCATACTTGCAAAATGAAATCAAACTTGATTCCCAGCAGACACAGGACACTGACAGAATCCACTACCTCAGTGAAAAAGCATTCACATCTTATAGATAAAATCTGCAGTGCCTAATTCTTTCAACATCTACCACTGTCTCTGTCATTTGTAGGTCACACAGTGACTGAATCCTCAAGTTGCAGCTGAATGCTGCCTATTCCTAGCAAATTCACTAGCACCTCAGTGGCTAGGGCACATAGTACAGGAAACAGCATTACCCCATGAGCTCTCAATTCAATCACTTCTTTGGTCACAATTAAGTATTGAGCCAAAAGTTTCCAAGCAACCTTCTGAAAGTGAGAAACTGTATATTTTCAGGAACAGTTCGTTCAGATAGCAGTGAGCCCTGAGCCAGAGGACAAGGACTTTTGATTAGCCCAAAGCTCATTAGCAACATTCAAGAATCTCTCAGAGTCGTTATCTAGCAAACTAAAACCTGCATGACCTATAAACTAAGATAAATATAATTGATTACAGAAAGCTCAGATCTGAGGTCCTTACCTAAAACCAGACAGCTAAACATGATTCCATGAAAATTCAAGCTGAATCAAGCACTGCAAAATCTTGACAAGGTCTTGTTTCTGAAGTGTACTTTAGTAAGATCCTGTTAGCACCAGAAGCAATGTTATGTATATGGTTTCCAAACCATAATCCCTGACAGCACATCATCCAGTAACACGTCCCAGATCTGCTTCCCCCACTGTCTTTATTCAGCAAGTTTTGCAGCAAACCTTAATTACAACTTCCCTACTGGAAAAGTAGGCAGCAGATGCCACAAAAGAGGCCATCAGTGGAGCATAAAAAAAAGTTTCTTACAAAGTTTCCCACACTTTCATATATTTCTCCGCCTTTCACTATAGTCAGAACTCCTCCTCACTCTCTGTGCCTGACAAGCAGCTTTTGCCTCTATGAGTTCATTAGCAAACCCTGATAAAACCACATGGCAGTTCTGACCTCTCTGCCCCAGCATGTCGTTTCACTTGCACTCCATAATCCCTCATCCAGTCTCTTCTGAAACCCAGTACCTTCAATTCTCTACTGGGTCTGCCAAGCCTAACTCAGTAGGCACATATGTCCAAGTCTCCACTTCTAATTGATACTGCTACAATAACCTGCTTTGATATTTTCAAAAAAAGCCCCTCCAAAAAGTACAAATAAAATACATACTTAACATAAGTGTTTTCAGGTCACATACTTCATGAGTTACAGGAGTTCACCTTTGCAAGAGTAATATGCAAGAAGTTTCTAGGTAAAAAACAGTTTGCAAGTAACCACAAAACGATGAGCATTAGGTTTTTGTCTATATCTTCACACTGCTGTGCAGATAAATTTCTTTTTCATATTTTAAGAAACTTAAGCTAATTTTGCCTGAAATGGACATTGCACAGAAAGTACAGAAAACATCATATTTGGGAGAAGTACATGGGTAAATTAGGTAGGGGGAAGGGAAGAAGTTCTGCTTCTAAGTCACTATTGTAGGAGATGTTAGAAGAGCCAAGTGCCAGAAAAGCCTGCCAAGTGCTGTTCACCCACTCACGCACAAGTGTATAATGCTGCCTTGAAGAGAGCTTGACATGAGATTACAAAGCAAATTCTATGAAATTCTGCTCCATCTCTAAGCTTGGGGAATTTGAGGTATTTAAATCAGGTATGCTACACTGTTTGTGTGCTGCAACATTTCACACTAGCGGTGTCAGCGTTTCAGGGCCATATCTGAAGCCGCAGCATTCCTCTCACCTCCCCAGGGCCCCCACGACATACCACAGGCTGCAGGAATGCCTCATACGTTCATTAAGTCAACATCCATACAGAACACAAATTTCTTTGTAGCTAGTACAAAATAACTAATACTAGGGAAAAGTCAAAGTATTTTATGGCTGAACTACACACTGATGAATTTCTGGTGCTAAAGTCCTCTAGAGAGGAAGAAAAATGACTGCGTAATGGAATTACATAGTATCCAAGCTTTGTAACTAAAGCCTGCCTAAACAGCTTTCCTATTAAATATAGATCTGAGGAGACCAAGCTATTCTTTTCAAAACCACTTTTGTGTTTTATCATGAAGTTGTCTTTGTATATAACCTTCCATAAAGATATCACCCATCAAGCGCTTCCTTTTGCAAACTGATAGTCCAGATTTGGTTTTTTTAAAAAAAAGTAGCATGTGTACAAATGTAAAGGCTAAGGTTTATCTAAACTGTCTTTGCAAAAAGCAATAGGAATACTGACGCCTGATAACTATTTGCCCCTTAAATTTTAAAGGCACTTCAATAAATCAAGACTTCATGAGAAAAGTAAATATTGACATTTTCAGACAACTTACATATTTTAAGATCATGCTATAGAAGTCTTTATAAACAGAACCCTGGATATGAGCCAAACAACAATTATCAGACATATGATAGCTCCCTTTTCTCTTCTTCACCTCCCAGTTCATTGTGGTAGGGCTGAACGGCAGGGACACAAAAAAATCAGAACCTTATGTGACAACTGGTCAAAAACACACTTACTAATTGAAGTATCACAAGAAAGGTGATTGACAATATGAGGAAACTGAGAAAAAAAATACATACACAGTTTATGTATCGCATTCCAGTTCCTGTTCTCATACATTTCTGTACATTAAACACACCCACTCCCACAGGGTGTTTTAGATTTTTAAAATGCTTTGAGCACAGTAAAAGTCAGTTCATAACTAGTCTAATTTAGAAGGGGAGAAGACACCCAAAAAAATGCCTCCAGTATAATATTACATATGTGATGCCCCAGCCTTATAGCTACCATACCAGAAAAGTAGTAAGGATGCTGTTTCATATTTAACACCCTCTGAGAAGTCTGGTACCCCACAGATCATAGCCAAATCAAACAATTCCTCCTGTGCTGAAAGTTTTTGCTATGTATCCAAAATTTATTTTGGTACAAAACAAACAATGCATAATTAACGAAAGAGTATTTTCTCTAAGCTCAAGTCGTAGTTTTCAGACCTTAAAAACTGACAGACAGAAGTGAGACAAATGAGCTCGGCGACAGCGGATGAGAGCCAGAATGGAACATGACTGTGGCAGTGCAGAATGCCCAGGCACTCCACTGATGGTTTCCAGGAGACCTAACACAGAGCCAGCCATAGCAAAGAAGAAATGGGGCAAGACTAGTAGAGATAGTTGGAAGGAAAAACTGCCAAGGCCTTTTCCTCAAATTTATTTGCAGCTCTATGCTGTGACTGAAGAGGCAATGCTTAAGAGAAGCATTTTGGAGAAGCAGCAGTTTTCATTATTCTTAGGGTATTCAAGTTCTCATGACAACCACATTATTATACATCATCAGTATAAAATATTTTACTATAAAATATTTGTATCTATATTTGTATAATATCAAATGTTTTTATTATATCAGGCGGAACTGTCCATTCTTTCTTTCACATTTTGATTTTGAAAGTACTTGAAGTTTACCTGTTCAAGTTCTGAATGCAGAAGGAGAACACAGACCTCTCATAACGATGTTAGAAGCAAGGACATCTGTGCTCATTTTATTTTACTTTGTTATTTACATCTCACAGGACTCCTGATGCACATTTACCAATTCTCAGTTCTGTCACTTTCTACCTTTTTCCAGAAGTTTTGCTCCACTGCATAATTTGACTAATTTTACATCCACAAAATTGAAATTACACCTTTACAGTTTTAGATTCTGATCTTGTGACACTCAAACTATTTTAACAGCCTGCTAAGGGTTCACAAAAATCAATCTCAACTTCATGTCCAAAACGTGTGCTTGGACAGTTCTGCTTGTTGGACAGAAAACAAAGTTGGAGATGGCAAAACCAGGTAATTACTCACAAAGTAGCCTCCAGAATAAGAAAGGACTTACAGTATTTGGCAGTAACTTAAAGTGTGCAAGAATTTTATAACTAACTGTGGGTTCAGTAAACAAAACACACATGAATCCAGACCAAACTGCTTAATAAGAAGACATACAATTTATCTATCAGTTTGTTATTTGTTCCTGCCCCATGAAAAGTGTCATATATTCTTGATAGCCCAACTAAATTTCTCATCAGGCTGTAGCTTTCTATTACACTTCATCTGATGTGCCTGCAAGTACATGCAGAGCGGTGGGGTCCTGCCATCTTCTGTACTCCCAGCTACACCCTCCCTCACTTCCCTCTACACTGGCACACATATTTTGGCAGACAATCCAAACCCAGCTAGAGGTGCTGATGCAGTATAAATACCTCCCTGCCAAAAAAATGATTAGCTTTCAGCCAGATCAGCTCTCTCAATTGTTCATCACAGAAGCTGTTACAAAGGCATAGGGGGAAGCACATGGCCAGAGCTGGGTGAGCCCCAGAGCTGGCCTGGGCATAGTCATGCTGGTCCCTAGACAATTACATTCTGCTCAACAAAGTTTTACCACACACGTATACTCAAGACAATATGCTATTCTGAGTTTCCCGGGTTACTTTAACATTTGGTACTGTAGCTGTGCATATTCATATCCTACACCAAATCTGCTATTTGTAGTCTGCAGGGAGCTTTTAAGGTTTTGCATAAGGTATGTAAAAACAAAAATGGTATTTTACAGAGGTCATTAACAAGCCAAACTTATGACAGCTCTGCAAACAATAAATCCACTTCACAGACTAAGTGAAAGATCCTAACTTTCTAGTTTAAGAGTCCATTCAGTACTTATCAGCTAAATAAGTTTATTCAGGATCTTTGCCTCTCTAAAAGGAGGCACCTTATCAGTCCAGTCCCTTTCCACTCCGTCATTATTTTGCTGGGCAACTCAAAAAGAGGCAAAGCACACTGACAAAGACCACAGATCTCTATCAGCTGTACAACCACATTTGCATCTCAATTATGATGCTCTTAACTGGCTGCTTAAAAAGGGAGCTAGAGGCAATATTTGTCAATATAAACCCCAACATGTCTTTGTAAGAATCATGATGAAAACCAATGCAATTTCTCTCATGTTGCAGCTGCACTCTTCCTATTTACTAGACTACATTTTTCAGATTAGATTGGGAAAACAGGGACCAACATAATTTGTGCCTGCTTAATAGATACCTAACCTCTACACTTTATCTCAGCCATCTTTAAAACTGGTGCTATTTAATATACCTATAAAATACACATTTTTAGAGGCACTGCTATTCTAGCTCCAGCTGATTTGGTAGAACTGAGTCTTTGCAGAAGTGAAACAAAAAAATACTTTCCTTTGCATGCAAATACATTAAACCCCAATAATTTTCAGTCTCTAACAAGCAAGAGTAGACTTAAGCTTGAAGATACTAATGCAATGGAGTCAGTCCAACAATGAACAACAGACAGGTAGCAACAGCAAGACTGATCCCACTCATCCTTCATGCCACCAGGAAGCCAAGGCTTCTCATCACAAGAACAAGTTTTATATCTTACTTCTTAATGCACATTATAACTGCTCAGATTGAGATAAAGCTACTACTCATTTTCCTAAAAAATAAAACAATAAAGCAACAGCATTTTCTAGAAGCAACCACTGACAGCACCTTAAAAGAAGTAACACTGCAGGCAACTAGGGAATAAGTAATTTCCATCTCACCATGTCTGAGGCTGGAGAGTCCATCACCTCAGATTCCTCTCAATATTGCCTACCATGTTACATTTCCAAACACTATCTTCAAAGAAGATTAAAACCAACATTTGTCTCACATGCAACAACACCACAGACTTGCCTGGAAAAATGCATAGTATTCTGATATTTTACCTATCTTCAGCATCTCTTATTACGCTTTTTTAATTAATTGGTGGAAAGAAATTGTCTTTGGATAATTAAATCATTATGAAAAGCCTAACTTGTCTATTGTCTTTTTCACATACAAGTCTTTAGTATTTCAATCCAATTTGAAAAAAAAAAATACAAATTTAAGTGATTGAATTGAGCTTTCCAGTAATGGAAGCAACCAGAGAATCTGTAACTTGAAACGTTTACTATTATCATTAACATATTTCACCAAGACAAAATGGCAAAATATGTGCAGGCAGATACCTCCACCCTTACTTCACCTATTTAACCTGCCAAGCAATAGGAATAAGCCCATTTGTTCAACATAGCTGAGAACTCAGAACTATATCTGGCCCAATGACAAAAAGCATTCAGATCTTGTTACTCCAAATGGAAAAGAGGACATCAATAGCATTTTGGCTTGACTTAGCTAATCATTTTTTTCTGATAGGGGTGGGTGGAAGAAGAAAGGTAATGAACCCGGTACAGAACCGACATGTTTCTTACACTGAAACAGAAGAACAGGGATCTTCTGTTTTCCACCTTAGGATTTCCTCTTTTTTTTGTCCTAAGTCTTACAGACCAAAAAAAGGAAGGAAGCTGGGGGCAGGGGGAGAATGAAGAGGAATAGGGAAGAAACAGATAAGTAAAAAATGTTTATGAGGTTTCCACTATTAACCATGAATAACAGAGCAACTCTGCCAACTGTTGTCCATGAAATAGTTTCAAAGATACATACTCCTATTTCTTCTCTATCACAGTAAGAGAAAAGAATCTTAACACCAGAAGGAGCATTTCTAAATCCCATGCAAAGACACAAACTGCATGTCAAGCTCTATATTCTCTCTGTACTAACAGGCTTGGTACAGATGGAAGGAAGGAAGGAACTATGCAGGCTAGGAAAAGAGGTGTATCCCTTGAAGATACAAAATATTATCCAACTTTGTTTCTTATCAAAACTACCACTATCATTTACCAAAACAAAATTAGTGTTTACTATCTGTGGCCCATCTCTATCCTGCTTAGTTTCAAGCAGTGTGACTCACAGTTGTACCTAAATGACAGAGTGTTCCTTGTAGTTGTACCTATGGATTCAGTGGTTCATAGTGTTACTTCTGGTGACATTTAAGTTGCCCCATGCTACATTTTCCTCCAAAATATAACATAGTACACTTAAAACCCCATAGCCATCTTTAGATAGGGCTTTTCTTAGAAAAAAATTATTAAAAGTCTTCACTTTATGGATAACATCCCCTACAAAAGCATGAATTCTACTTCATGAAAGCACAACTACTGCACACTTATAGTCTATAACATAACTCCTGCTTGATCAAGGATCAAGCTGTTATCCATTAGTGCTTCTATAATACAATAATGAAATAACACAGATTTTGCAGTTACCTTGTGTCTAGCCCATTAAACAAAACAAAGCATCAGAAATACTGGTGTGTTCTGTCCCAACCTGCCCAACATCTTGTACTTACTCACCTCATCACATTATTCTGGAGATGGAGTAATCATTTAATTTCTGCACTGTAGCCCATAGTTTCAAAGAGTTGCAAAAAAATAAAACATTACCCTATTATGTAGTAAATGATTTATGGCAGTAAAAGAAAATGCCTTGCTCTAAAAACAACTAAACAGAATTCAGTAAGTTCTATTATGGAAGAGTGGAAGAGGCCCTATTATGCAGTTATCATCTCTTATCCACAATGTACGTAGATTCCCACTTACTCCATGAAAAGTATTCATGAAAATGTGTCAGTACACACCTTTCTAGTTAAGGACTCATTTTGCATTTCTAAATAAAGCTCGGAAATTATAAGCTCAGTGCAAACAACAATAAAAATCAAATCAAGAAATCCCAAGCAAGGGATTTCAAAGGGCACCACATTTCTTCTCTGCTGCAGAAAGGACTGAACAAAGCACATGATTTAGCTGCTGACTGCATTAGACCAGCCACCACCTACTTCCAGAGCCCTAAAAGCACAAAAACACATACTTGAAATCCAGTAACACAAAAAGCAAAACTGAAATAAATTTAAGTTACTCCTCAAACACCTTATTGTGAGTCTTGCTAATTAACAACCACATTTTCAGGTTTATTACCTCATCTGCTAGTGTGATTTTTTACACACAAACTACCAAGAAAACAAAACTTTGTACTAGAGACCTGAGTAAATACACCTTACTCACTTTTAGTTGCAATAACTTCAGTTGTTACTATTAAAGTAAATAAAAAATTGCACATGAATCTGAAAAAATAAGTTGACTTGGTTCCTTAATGGGAGAAAGATGAAAGGTGCAATCAGTATCAGCAAGAGTTTTTTTCCTACAATAAGATTTTTGTTTTTTTAATACTGCAAAATTAGATTTTATTCTACTTTCTGACTCAAAACAACAAAAAACAGCAAGCACAATGCATGCCAGACTGCAAAATCCAAGCTTGTTTCTTTGTCCCTAGAGCACAGGTGACTTTCAGAGCTGCACTGTTTGCAGCTCTCCTGTTCACCCCTTGAGCATCTGGAAGTTAGATCAGCATTATTTTTGAACAAAACATTTCACATGCCCAAAAATGCAAACTTAACAAGTTATCATATCATCTTTAAGCTGTATAACTGGGAGCATAAATTCTGAATAATTAGAAAAATGCGTTATGAAGAGAAACTGCAAGCAGCTATCACTTCAGTCTCTTGTCATTGTAAAGCTCTGAAAAAGACACAAATCCTTTAAACATACAAATGCAAACTAATGGCAAATCACTGTGGCATCCAAGCATCTTTGGTTGCTTACCATTCACTACTTCTCTTAACAAGCTCTGCTTCTGCTAGTGAGTACAGTTCCTAAATTGCATCTCTCAAACCTGTCAGACAAGGTGCTTCCAACAGGCATATGAGAGAAATGAAATTTGGGAGTCAGCGTGGCTGACAAACAGAAAAAATAGCACTGAAGAGCAGTGCCATTCAGTTAAGATACATAAGCAGAAATCATCAGCTGACAAATACAGGATGGAAGGATGACTGTCTAGACAACCGTATTCCGGAAAAGGATCTGAAGGATTGATTAGCAGTTCCTGACTGAACATGAGTCAGTGCAATGCTACTGCAAAAGGAGCAAATGTGACACTAGGAATGACAAGCATACAAGACACATGGCCTGCAGTGCCCACTAAGATTCTCCTGCTTTACCTGATAAAGCTTTCCTGTCCAGTCTTCAACATGGATCAATTGGTCAAAGATAAGAACATATCATTTACAAGGAAAGAATGAAATAACTGGAGCTATTTCACACAAGGAATAGTCTTGGTGAGTCTTCATATATACATAATGATACGTTCAAGAGGAACACTGGTCCAGTGCTAAACACTTAGTAGCAGTGAGACTGCTAAGCACTGACTACAGAAGTTGTAGGTGCTCTGCTATCAGCATTTTAAAAAACATGTTGGCAAATATCCTTCAGACGCGACAGCTAGAGTTGACCTGGCCTTGAGAAAGCAGTGCAGATTAAATCTCTCAAAACTCTTCCTAAACATTTTTCTATATTTCTACTGATCACCGTCAGGAAAAAAAAAATAAATTAAAAAAAAAAAAAAATCAATCCTATTACGTAATGCTAGAGACATTTAAGACAAATTAAATGCATGTGACAAATGAAAAGGGACATTTCCCTCCAGGTTAGTCACTGGGAACCAAAAACACTACAAAGTAGACAATGGTCACCTCAAAGGCACTCTGCCCAGCTTCTCACAGACAGATAGCAAGAAAATAAAGAAAAACAAAACAAAAGGTTACGCAATGATGTACAGTTACATGCAAAAAAATCCCACAGTAACAAAAGAAATTCCAAACTCAAAATGAAGCAAAACCTTTGTATTTCAACCCTTCTGTGAAGAACCAGGCTTTGAGGGGCTATCAAGTTTGTTCTCTTGTACCTTCACAGAATCAACAAATCAAGTTAAAAAAAACAAAAGTCACACAACACAAAGTCTCTCAAAACTAAAGAAATGAACTAACGCATCTCCCAGGGGTGCAAACTGTCTGCTCAAAGTGCCTTGTCTCAGTTGCTGAATACATTCAAGTGTCACAAATTATCCAAGCAGTCAAATGCTCTCCTCAGGATTTTCCCCAATCCCAAGACTCAAATTACAGAGAACTTTATAGACCAAAACCTACACAGTGAATTACACTCAGCAATGAGCTAGGAACTATGGAACATCATAGAAAACATTGTATCACACTGTAAACATGAAACCCTATTTTATTCTGAAGTTTCCTTTCTGGGGTGCAGGTTAGGGAAGCAGAGATGAGTCAATGGCAGACACTCTTGCAGCAGCAGTGCAAAAAGCTGCTGAGATCTGCATGGTAGAAGTCCAGTAACCAATTATAGCTTCTTTGACAGAGAAGTTAGTGACTCCATCACATGCTGCCTGAGCGTGCAGAAGCAGTCACAGATTACATTAGCCTATGTTGGATTAAAAAAAAAAAAAAAATCCTTCTCTCTTTCCACAGGGAGAACACATTCTCACCTTCATGGCTTATGTCATTTAAATCACCATTGTTCCATTACCTTTTAGATAAATCCAGCCCAGCTAGTAGCCTTACAAGTCCAACACTGAGAATGGTGGTAAAAAAAATTCAATATAGCGAAAGAGGAAGAAAAACAATGTCATCAGTATACAGCTAACCATGAAATAACCTCAGCCTTCACAAATTTTCCCCAGTAGCTCCAGATATGTGGTGGATAGGCAAAATTAGATATCCGAAGGGCACTATGTAACATGTTCATGAGCCAGCCAGCACTGAGCTATTCTTCGGAGATAGTGAAGACATTCAAAACATCACACATCCATACTGAAGACTACAGATTTTTGGAGGCAGCTGTTTAAAAACTTATTTAAAATCTCGATTTAGCCTTATTTCAAGAAAATTTCACACCTTTATCAACATTTAAGACTAGTCTTATGACCAAAAATCACTTAAGAATCTCAACCTTCATATTCTGCTCTCTAACAGAATAGAGTCAGCGATTTTTTTGTCCAAAAGCTGCAAGTTGAGATAATTCCATTTTTTAAAGTCCCTGAAAGTTACTGATTATATAAAAGACTAGAAAATATATTACCTTTATTTGATTGACATATTAAATCAATATAAAAGCCTCCATGACAAATGTGTCATGTGTCAAAAATGTTCCTATAGAAAATGTGTGGTTCTTTGCTATCTCAGGTAGCTAAAACTCAGGGAGCATTTCATAATGGGCTCCCACTGTCCCAGTGAGGCAAAGAGAGCACTGGTATCCTGTCAACCTCATTCTTGGAGCCCCATGGTACCTCACCTTCACTTGCTTGCAGGTAACTAGCCTCACGAACAGTCACAAGCTGTAACTAGAAAGCAAAAATCACCCTTCAACTGCCCCTTAGTTAAATGAACGCACAAATACATTACATTTTGCCCTGCCTCACCTCTAAATAGTTACTTAGACAGCCTGATAGAAGTTTTGGATACAGCTCCTTATTAGTCTAAGACAAAAATATAAAGTGAATTCCACATAGAAATGTGAAGCACAATTAATGGAGAGGAATGGAGGAAATAAGGCTTGATTGAAGGCTTTATTTGTACTGTTTGAAGTGGCACACAAGAAAGGCTAATGAAGTGTTTATGTTTAACAAAACACATTATAGCTTGTTATTGACAGATACTGTTGAGCTAAACAAACCAAGTTCATTTACAGTAAAGATAGCTTGCAGTCAAAAAGGGGATTGCAGTATGGAGATAAGGATATCTTTGCTATCTTTCAACAGAACTGCTAGCAAGACTAGTTTGGCTGCAACTCAGAACAGGACACAAGCCAATTGATTTGGCTTTTGTCTATGTGCGAGTCAATACTGCTCCTGTGATCAACTAATACGCCCGTCTTTTTCCTCCTATGAACCTCAGCTTACAGTACAAAAACATTTGAACCTTACACTTCTCCATCTATCAACTAGGAGATGCCCGAACTTCATGCCCCCCTCAGAAAGGCACATTTATGGCTTAACCACACTAAAAATCACTATTTCAACTTGGCAGACTTAAACTGGTGTATTTTGCTGTACAGAATGACTTCAGTATCTGGAATACCATTCTGCCTATTAATTAGATTATATATTCAGCAACTGTTTTTAATTATTCTCCTTGATTAATATTTCCACCCTAATCCAAAAAGCGCCTTCCAGAGAAATGCTAAGAAGCTTTGTGCTCAGTAAAAAAGGATAAATCGCCTACTTTGCAGAGAACATTGCTGCACCCTTACAGTTTCAGGTAAATCAAAGAAATCAGATGATATGGCAATATGCAGATCCGGTGAGGCAAAAAGAAAAACAGATATCCTGAATACAGAGGATGAAACAGAACTTGTATCTTTACTCCAAACAGCAGCTACAAGGTAATTATGTAGTCATGCGATTTATTTATTACAGCGAAAATTTTCCAGTGTGCACCAAACAGTAACAGTCATTTTTGAAAGCTACACTTACAGGTTGGATGCCTGCAGAGCATCCAAAGCTATGCAGTCTTAAATTACTCATTTTAACAAAGGGTTTGGTTATTGTTCTAAACAATATTTGTCAGTGGTTGAACTCCATGATCTTGGAGGTCTTTTTCAACATAAATGAATCTGTGATTCTCTTGGGTTCTGAATTCACATAGACCAGCATACAGTATTTACACAAGTCAACTCCATTTGACATCTACGAGACTTAAATACTATTAACAGCAAAAAATAATCTTACCTCTCCTACCCTTCCATCTGCATACTTTGTGCTAAATACTCCACATAAGTGACCACAGGATCCTTTGTGCAATGCCATCACTGGTTTGACACAACAGCTGAAGGCGTGATTCAAAAAAAATATAGAATTTCAAAGTAAAACATTGAAGTTTAACCATCTGTTCTGAAAATACAAATATCAAAACCCAGACAAAGCAAGTTCCCAACACCAGAAATATTCCAGTGTATGTTTCACTTTTAGCGTCCTGAGGGATAATACAACGTAACTGACAAAATCTGTAGCCTTGGAAATAAAAACACATAACTGTAGTACAAAAGGTGCCACATAAAAGTGTAGTAATGCTGTCCTTATAGAAGCTCGAATGTCTACCATGAAATGAATTAACAGTGTATCTGTAAATGAACTCAGAGTTAAGCAACATGCTCAGTAAAAAAAATCAAACAGAGATTATCAACAGCTAGCAGGCAGAAGTTAAAAAATTTGTAGAAGAGAAGACTGTGACTCACCTACCCCTCAAAGTGGGAATCAGTCAGGCTATGCAAGTGAGCAAAAGCCACCTGGTTACGAGTAACCCTTCATTGCAACCAGGTGGCTGTTGTCTGATTATTCATCCATTTTGGCATCACAGTAGAAATGTGCAGCACACAGCATGTGCTGCAAAATTCAGGCTGAAAATGCAGATGAGGTCTGATGTTGATGCAAGCCCTGAGCTCTTTGTATAAAGGATGCATATGCCTGGTACAACTAATCGGGATTCTCAAAGGGGTTTCCTAACGCACCCATTTTACCAGAGCAGATAAACACACAAGTATTATAATAGCTGTTTGGCAATGCAATAATCCCATTAATAAAA
>VZTJ01006137.1:420884-508278 GCA_013397795.1 Orthonyx spaldingii | reverse complement strand
GAGCGGCGGAGCGGCAGCGGAATGGCCGCGTCCCGCGGGGCTGCGGGGTCGCCGGCGCGGCGAGGTGAGTGCGCTGCGGGAGGCGTGCGGCTCTGGCTCTGCGCTCTTCCGCTCCGCTCTGCCATCCCTGCTCGGGCGGTGGCGGTGGGACGGGGCTGGATCAGCCATCCCTGGGGCGAGGAGCGGCGGGGCCGGGCGGGGCGGCCGGGGGGCGCGCGGGCCCGCNNGTAGTGCTCGCTGGTCGCCCGTCGGAGCGGGGTTCACGGAGAGCCGCGGACAGCGCCGTGCCCGCCTCCCGCTGCTTACGGGGACGGGAGTCGTTCTGGTCCTACTGATGCCGGTCCTTCCGCGTTTGGCACATGGAACTGTGGGGTCAGGGAGAGTTTCCAATAGCGAGCCGAGGTGCAGAGGGAGTTGATGCCGGCAGAGCGCCAGAGCGGTGGGACGTGGAGCTGATTGTCCGGGGGGCATTTTGCCTTCTCACATAAATTCGTTTTTCAGCACACGCAAACACAGAGATAAGGCAGAGCAGGCGGTGCACAGCGAGGGGCACAAGTGGACTGTGAGGAATTACTGCAGGGGTAAGCAAGGTACCGTAAGCAGCAAGAACAGCAGGGTTTGTGTCCTTGTCGAGAAGTCTGTATTGTCTACGCCCTTCAGGAAGGAGCTTAGCTAGAGCTCACCGTGGGTAAACGGCAAGAAATTCTCAGGCTAACTGGTGCTTTTAAGAGAAACCTGAAACCTGGGCAAGAGCTTCGGTTATATCTTCTGTTCCTGTGGAAAGGCACAGACAGAAAAAAAGGGGAAAACTGGTGATAATGATGCTGGTTTGCAGGCCTTACCAGGTACAAGTTGTCTCTCAGATGAGTATGTCTGGTTTTAGAAAAGTGTTCTCCAATCAAATAATGATTTTGAAGTGGTATCTAGAGATTTTATGGGTTTATTTGGGTTGATCTGAATGAAAAAAAAAAGTAGTTTAATATTTTCACATTTAAGAGAAGAAAGTTCTTTTCAGTTCAGGTTGGCTTTTAACTTCTGTGGTCGAGTCACTAATAGTGTGAAGGACACAATGAAAGGAAGGCATGTGCAAGCAGGCAGTTTCAAACCTAGAGTTAGAGCATATTTGTTCCATGTTTGGGCCTTTGATAGTGAGTGCTCTTTTGAGTGGTATTTGTGTTGTTTCTCTAGTATGTGCCTTTATTTTATTCATAAAAGTAATATCAATTTATACTAGTAGTTAACGCAGTACTCGTGCTTTATTTCTTTGTTGCAGTATGTTGGCATGAACCTCGTACATGAAAAGCCTGACCCTTTTAGAGCATTTTCACACTGGTGTAATTGCACTCAGAGGCAAAGCTCTGCTGTTTTAACCATTGGAAAGAACACGTGCCTGTGTCTGTACAAACTCTTCTTTGTACACATAGGTTTGTGGACTAATAGAGATGATGAGGTTACCTTGAGTTTTTTTTAGGTAACTCTTGTAAAGACATTGGCACCAGTTCAAAGAAAAAAAGGTTTATTCCATGGAAATTCGGAGGCCTATGCTGTTTTCCTTTTAAGCACAAACACTCATTGAAAGGATTAGTGGACTTTCTCTGTCTTTGCTCCCAAAGTCACTATGCATCCCCTGGCAGATAATTAGGAGTCTCATTTGGATTTTGAAATATGTAAAAATTACTATTGAAAATCAAAATAATAGGTGTCAGGTTAAATTAACTCTTATGTCAGCTATAGGTTTCCATGTCCATCCAGGCGCTTCATATCTCCATAAGACAGATCTGCCAACTTACTGGCTGGGAGTCAGAAAATTCTGCCCCAGCCTTGTATCTGCTGTCTCTCATGTTAACCATGACTGACTTCAGCATGAACAGTCTTCCCTTGGACAAAGACAAGAGTGCCCAATAGCTCAAACAGCCTTTTCAAAATTATTTGTTCAGAACACAGTCACTTAGGGTCAAGAGATCTTAAAGTATAAATCACATTGTCTGTGGGCAAAAAAAATACCCCACCCTAATATTTATTATTTCTCTGCCTCTGAAAAAAATCCTTATTAATTCAGAGGTTTCATTTCTACAAAACTGTTCTCTATAACAACACCTTGTACTTGCATGTGCAGTTGAGAAGGTGTGTCACTTACTTGGAGCCAGCATATAGGAAAATCAAATAATATATATTTCCTGGTTTGCTGATTCCTATTTACAGGAAAGCCTGTGTTTTTATATGCTGATCCAGGACAGTGTTGCCTTCTAGTTAGTTCCTTTCAGAAGCCTTCAGCAAGTGGCTTTTAATAAACATATCACTGTCCACAGTACAATTTGTTCAGTCTGCATTAATTATGCTACGTATCAACACTTCTTACACCATCTGTCAAAGGATTTTAAAATTAGTATTTTTTCTGGAAGTGTGTCTTTCATTGTTTCATCAGCAGTCTGACAGGGTTTCCTACTCAAGGTCTTTTTGTGCTCAAGTGCTTTTGAATACATGCTGCTGGGGTGTACCATGTCAGAGCACAGCATTCTGATTCCTTCCATGTCTCTCTTGTGGCCCATTTTTAAGATTATTCAGTTTACTGTGGAAAACTAAAGTTTGACTGGTCTTGTGCATGTCTACGTTTTTTTGTTCTACCTAGAGGATACTCCAGTGAAAGCTCTTTTGTTTCTGATAGTACAGCCATTACTTCTTTTGCTCAACTCTTCAGTTCTTTTAAGGATGAAGCCCAGTGGACTCTGGAATGCAGGGCTTCCTCTTTCCTGGTCACTGAAAGGCAGTGCCATGTACTCTCAGACCCAAAAGATTTCTCCATCCATGTTAATGAATGCATTCCTCTTTAGATTCGAGCTTCCATGCTCACAGGCTGCTTGTGTATCAGTGTGGATTCTTAAGTCTGTTTCACATCCATTTCTGGACCTTGGACTGCTTACCTCATTGCTCAGACAATGAGGGTGGGGAATGAACAAGTGTTTCTTAAATTGCATCCCCAAATTATCAGTAACTCCTGACAGCTGCATTGTAGTGACATAGTTTTTCACATTTCCTACTCCAAGCTACATTAAGGGTGCAGTGCTGCGGGACGCCTTAGGCAAAGCTCATGTGTCCATCAGGTTAGCCCTGCTGAAGGACTGATTAAAGGGATTCCCCAGCAGTGACTGCTGGGGAAGAAAGGGAAACCTCTTATTTCCCTTTTGATTTCCTTTCCCTGGGAGAGCCAGGCAGTGAGGGAAATGGCAACAGCAGCAATATATGTAGCTGTGCCCTGCCTTAAAGCCAGTTCTCAAGACGGGGAGGGTAAAGGAAGGTGGTACTTTTGAGTCCCATTTAGGGTGGCGAGGACTGATCAGGACTGAAGTGCACTAGTGAAAACACTGTAGGCACCCTCACTGTCTGACTCAGAAGGACAGATGCATTCATGAATCCCTTGAACAGTGCCATGGCCTGTAAACCTCTCTGAATTCTGTGCTTGGGTACCCCTTACCCTGCTGCATGCGGGTTTCCTCCTTCTTGCTAGCAACTTAGTGTTGGCTGTCAAAATGAATACTCACATTGGCCCTTGTCTCACATGTACCCCACAGTCAAGGATACCTCAAATATTAGAAGAATGTCATAGTTTGTTGGCTGGACTTTGTTGTCAGGCACCCACTTGCCCACAGCCAGACCCTGGGCTCCTTGCATATCCAGTGACTGAGAGTTTGTATCTTCCCAGACACAGGTCTTCTACTCACTGGCTACTGCAGTTTGTACATTGCTACCAAATTACACGTAGATACACTGTTGTCCCTCCAGTTGCTGCTTCCTGGACCTGCAGCCCTGGAGAGCTACAGCATCTTCTACAGTTGCTGACACTTAGACTTTGCAGCAGTACCACACATAAAACAGAGGGTGAATTACACCAAAAAAGTAGTTAAGGATTTAGTAAGAAGAAAGAAAAGAGGTGATCAGGTGCAAGGTTTGATCAGAGAAGCTTATTTGCTGTTTAAATGCAACTTGCCCTTTTTATTCTTTCCTCCACTCCCCATCTCCATTGCCTGGTGTTTGCCCCCCCGCCCCTTCCCTTTCTCTGTCCTGTCCGCTAAATTCCTCATAAAATATACAGAATCCCACAAATACCTTCTGATCCCATCCACAAACACCCTCAAAAATACCATAGTATGTATGATAATCACACGTTTCCCCTTTCATATCACTGACAAGAGTTCATGTTGACCCTGTTCAAGTATGTGTGTGAGCAGTTCCTTTAATGGCGTTAGTTCTCATATTGACAAAGACAACTTAACTGTCTCTGTTTTCACCTGCTCATTAATATTTGTTTGTGCGTAATCTGCCACTTTCCTTGTTATTTGTTGTTTCTTTTATACTGAATAGGTCTTAACCAAATAAGTAGTGAACTAGATGCCTTCCCAGCCCCTGCGTCCTTATACCACCCCTCCTGTTCAGATCAGACTGAGTGCTTTATCTCCTTCCTCTCCAAAATATCCACAGCATGCGTGGTTGTGAATGGGGAGCTGCTGGCTGATCATGTCCATGGGTGAAAACTCCAGCAAGGTGACAGAGCAGCCATTGCCCCGAGCACACAGCTGCCTCTTCTCGTCTCTTCATTCACAACAGTTCCTCAGACCTTAGCCAGATGGGCAGCCCATGTGTATCTGCCCATTTCTGTTTCATGGGTTTAGAGGTTGATATCCTGCTCAGTACTCTTCCTTAAAAACCCCCACCAGTCCCAAATGATCTCACATGTGGTTCCATCCTCAGTTGTTTCCCCTCAGGGCAATTTCAAGCATCCAGAATACCACTGATGATCTGTTTCTCAGGTTAAATCTTTGTGTGCAGTAGAGGATTTCAAGACCTGAGGCTTCCATCATACTACGGATTTTGGAGCAAGAGAGAGAAGAGATTCCTTTTACTAGTAGGCATTATAAGCTCTGTAAAGGATCTTGGTTTGATGCAGATTAATCATTGTGAACTGAACAATTAGCAATTACACCTGAAGGACAGGTTCACTAATTAATTCTGGAAGTGCAACACAATTTATTTTAATATGATTACAATAATGGATCTTCTAAAACAGTATTATTTAAAAAGTGTTTTAAGAGCCTTTTTTGTGATTTTTAATTAAAAATCCAATCTCAAAGTAATTTTAAACCTTTACCTGATAAGCAAGTGGATCTTTTGGAGGACTGGAAATTACTAAATTATTGTAAAATCATCTTTTGTGTGCTTCTCTGTTTGAAAATTATAAAGGCAAAATCCTTTCAAGTAACTCTTGCAATAATATTTTAGTGTTTTTAGCCTTCACCACACATTTCTTAAATAACTGACAATGGGAGAATATACAAGCGAAACTAAATATTTCGTTAAACAGGTCGTAATGGCTTGAAAAAATAAGTGACGGATTGTATTGGCTGGTAATAGAGATCTGAAGTGCCTGTGATTCCTGCCATAATTTTACAAATAACTGTGTTGCAAATGTGCAGTGTATTTCATCTGAGGACAAGGGGACATCCCCACACCTCAGCATGAATGCGTAATTTATTAGCACAAGGCATCAGATATGTCGTATTCCCCAAAAATACCCAATAAAGACTTGCTATTTTGGTTTTCTCTGAATTCAGGAAACTTTCATACCTTAAAAGAAAAGATGGATGGCCTTTATCTTTGTATTTCATTCTAATAATCTAAGCCAATTCTTGCCTGCTCTGTAGCAAGTGAAGGCTTTGATAAATGAAAAAACTACCCAGTATCAGCTCCTTTATAATCTAATCAGAGCTCATTTAGAAGTGAGCTGCTTCAGTGAGCTGCCTGGTGAGGAGGTACACAACTTAAACATGGTAACTTGTTTGTGTATTAAAGCATTCAAGTTCCTTGAAATCTCTGCTCAGTCTTTCTGTTACCTGCAGTGGAGCAAGAGCGAGTAGTGTTTCAGCAGTCTTCAGACTCATGAAGACCTTTAAACTGTTTCTGTATTGGCAAATATCCAATTCTTACCCAAAAAAGCTTTCTCGTCACTTGAACAAATAATAGATGTGGACATGCTTTATTTAGATGTAGAGGTATAGGCTAGGGAGGTACTTCAAGTGTTTTAAATGTTCTGAGTGTAACACAGATGCCAGGATAATTAGTTATGACTGCTGAAACACCTTGTTCACTGCTTTGTTTATACTGGGGAGTACTGGTTTTCTGGAAGAGCACCAAAGTTATAGATTCTTGTCACCAATGATGACTGCCGTAGGGTGTGCCTGTCATATAAACAGGTGATAGAGTTCACCTTTTGAGCCTTTAGCCAGCTTTCTTGATGAAGGGATGTAGGGTTTAAACTAGCATATAGTTGTGTATATGAACAGTAGGAAAGGAAGAAAAAACTTAAATATTATGAAATTACACGTGTTAAGTATTTTAACCTCAGTTTAGGTTAAATTTGTCTGTCCAAACAGCCTTCATAACCTTTCCCATCCCCATGTGATTCCTTCCACCATGTCCTGTCTTGAAACCTCTGCTAGAACTCTGCATCTTTGTGTGACCATCTGCATCCTAAAACTGCAGTTGTTCCTGGCCTGTCTCTGAGGTTTTTGCTTCACATTCTTGTCCACAAACTCCCAGCAGGCTGAAACCAGGAGAAAAGCCTGAAAGCATTTGAATGTCTTTCTGTTGGCTTTTAAAAGTAGCTTTAAATATTGCATCAATAAAAGCTTCACACAATGCAGAAAAGAACACGACATTGAAGAAGTGAGAGGAAAAAAAATGTGGTAAGTTTTGTACAACTTTAAAGCTGGTCCGCGCCTGTGAAGAGCTGGGCACATCATCCTGACCAGTGTCTTACTGAAGTCAGGGAAATGTGTTTGTGAAAATGTGGGTTCTTTGCAGAGCTGTTGTCTACACTCAATCAGTACTTAATTAAAGTCACTTGAATGGAAAAAGACTAGTGTTCAATGACCTGATAATTGTTGTATTAAATAATGTATTAGTCAGTACCACTAAAACCACCTAACCAGACTGAAATTGTGCTGTAACATCCCTGCCTATGGCAGGGGGCAGGTTGGGCCTAGGTGCACTTTTAGGTCGCTTCCAAACCAAACCTTTTTAGGATTCTATGATTCTGTTTAGCTTGCAGTATAATGTGCACATTTTTGAAAGATGCCAACCTGCTCCACAGTAGGGTTAGGCAACTGGGGGCATACAAGCAATTTTCCTTAATAAGAATATGCCAGATAATAAAGAGTACACATGTAGTGTGTGTGGCTGTTTATGCAATACAGTTTCATGTTAGGGAGTTTTTCTGCCTCACTTGGTAGGGTGGTAGATTTATGCCCCATAGTGTAAACAATAACACTTATTTTGCTGTACAGATGTGGAATGCTCAAGTTATATCATACTGAAAGAGTACCCATATTTGATACATGCATTATGGTATGGAGTCAGGAGTGCTCCACTGGAGTCTTCATTGATTTTTCAAAACATGTTACGTGTTATGACAGTCAAATGACTGCCAACAAAATATGAAGTAAATTAAAAGGGCACTGCATTTGACTTGAGTTTTTTCTATGATCATAAAGGATTTTAGATCATCAGTATACAGCAGTACCTGTTAACTTTTAATGCTTTGATAGGAAATGGTGTAGCTGCAGAACTAAGATCATTGATCTCAAGACCTGGTTTTCCAGAAGGTATTTCCATGATCACTGCTTGTTTGCCATTCTGTCCTAATATTTTGCTATAGTAGACCTCTAAGTTAGGACTTGGAAGAGGTGTTTTGTCAGGGGGTTCAGTGGTCCACAGACAACTCTCTGTTCTTTGTAATACATTTCAACTGTTTCTTGAAACTTTCCTTTTGATTTTTTTACCTCATGTTTTCACTGGGCCATGTCTTCCAAATGGTCTTTTTATTTTACTTATGTGTATTTTTCTCTGATTTTTATAACTCACAGAGAGCGACCAGTGTGAAATGGCCCAGCTGTTTCTGTTTGATTCCTGCTTATAGAGATGTCATCCTCTCATTTGTCTTTGGTGACTCTGTACCCGAGGAGTAGCTACTTCTCCTGTGTAGTTGTAGCAGGTTAAACACCTTCTCTTTATCGAGGCTTTATAACTTGATATGCCATCTGTATCAACCTCATGATTTTTTGTGGTATGTTGCACCTGAACAAATAATAAGGCACAGTAGATAAAGATGCCACAGTCCCTGCAACTACACTGCATGGTTTGGCATTTCTGTTTTGGATTACATGAAGTGAGTGTTCGCATACCAAACAACCCCTTGGTTTAAACCCAGGCATTTTTGTTAAGGATTGGGATGTGCTTTGTTTATACCTGGACTCCAGACAAATCCAGTTCACGTGCTCCAAAACTGATCTCTAAACCCAGCCAATACACAAAGCAACTGGAAAGTGGTCAGGGGCTGCAAGACTCCTGTGTGGGTGAGAGCTGTGCTGAGATGCAAGAGGAGGGACAGGGCTGATGGGCAATGTGGGGAAGCTTGGCACAGCACCCTCCCATCCAAAACCGCTGCCAAAGTTCGTGGCATGTGCCCCAGGTCAGGCAAGCCAGTCCCGTGGTGGAAGTGCACAAGTCTCACAATATAAAAACAGGAGTGGTTGTGAAACAAATGTGTGCAGTTCTAAGTGATACTGCTGCCAGAGGAGCATTTTGCTAGCATTTGTCTTGACCAGTGTGCCAGCACTAAATGTTATTATGACTCCAATAATGCATGAATAAATGAGGCAGAGCTTTTTGTCTGAAGACTGGTATGTAACAGAAAACATCCTGCTGGAGGTTTTAATTTGATTTTGTCTTATATGGGATTAAAACATGCAGTCAGTGTTATTACTGTACTAATTTAATGTTCAGGAGCCTGCACATATTTATACAGTTAGCAAAATGTTGCCTGAAAAACATAAGCAACTTGTATCACTAATTCTAATATTCTAATTCTGTTTCTTGAGGAAATTAATTTAAATTATTGTATCATCCATGTCCGTGAGCTACATTAACAGAATCAGTTAGTAAGCATATATCACACTTAAGAAGTCAAGATCGGTGTCATATGTTTAATGAATGTAAGGAGGACAAGAAATAAGTCCAGTATCACAAAAATATCTATTTCAGCCTCTGGTACAAAGTCAGAATACGCTCCTAGACATTTTATATAGCCTGCTGTGAGATGTCCCTGGGATCTATAAGACATAAGCATTTGAGCTCTGACTTAAAAATACTTTCCTCTGAAAGTAATTTTCCAAAATTTATGTGTAAAGAGTATAAATAAGAGTGGATTATTTGAAGTACAGTCAAAGCTTTGTTTTCCTGAATCATGATATCAGTTAGGCTGAACTACGTTGATTCACATCACTGCACACTATAATGAACTTTGCTTTTGAGCCACTGTCTTTTCCAGTTTGAATAGTTTATGGAGGTTTGATTCTAAAAGTAGAAACGACTTATTTGCTACTCTATATCTGGAAAAGCTCCAGTTCACTGACAAAGCAGCAACAGACCACAGAGATTCTAACATCACAGGACCTCTTGCTCATACTGATTCTTCCTTAAATACAAAATTCACTTAAACAATTCAGCCTTGAAGGTTTTCTGTGTGTCAGGTAGATCAGTCAGAATATCTGAGAGAGATTTCAGCCTGTTCTGTCAGTATGAAACACACACACACAAGGATGTCAGAAACAAGACCTCTCAGGATGCACTTTGAGGTTAGTTCTAATTTATATGAGTCTGAAAAAAATTGAAGTGACATTTAAAATAAAAGTTTCACACTATTTGTAGTTGTTTTTCTCAAATAGTTGCCTTTTTCAAGGAAAGTCTACCAATGAAAAGTTGTAAAACCTGTGGTGCAAACCTTTTAGTTAGGAGGATGGTAGACATTCCCATCACAATGATGTGGGGGTGTCTTACAGGAACGGCTAAAGTGGGCTTTATGTTTTTAAGGCAAATTGCACAGCCTTTCCTTTAGTTTCAGAGTGTAAAGCAATTGTTTAAAAAGACCATGAGGCAATTCTTTTAATATCAAAAGGATAAACGTGCTTGGAAGTTGAATCTTGTTAGAGGAAAAGAACATGTGACAAGAAAAGGAAAAGCCTTGTGATAAAGCATTATTGATCACTACTAAATGATCATGGTGAAAAGTAAAGTAATTAACCTGCTTTACATGGCAATACTGACATAAAAGTTACTAGGCTCAGTACAGTATTTGTTACAGGCACTGCAAAGATAAATTATAGCAATGAAGTATTACTATCCATATTAAACACATTGTTGAGACCCCTTCTTTCTGGGAGAGCTAAGGTCACAGACACACTAAATGTGAAGTAAGACATGCCTATTTCCAGCTTGCTGCTCTTTGCAGAGGGTTAAGCAGAACAATGGCAGTGGTAATATACACAAATACTACATTTGCATATATTTTTTTACTTGTGATGCCTTCCAGTATGTATTTTTTAATGTTTTAAAGTGACGGTCTAGATCACCTTGGCACAAAATTGTAGTCTTCCCCCTGTCAGGAGTTTTCATGTGAAAATAGCAGACATTCAATCTTCACACCTTAAATTTAAACAGCATTGTTTCTGCTTTATTATGATGTCTTTGGTATGCCTTTGTACTAAATAGCAAGTTAAACAGAAAAAAGCTGCTAATTTTTATTAGATAGATTTGGGTGATAAGTACAAAAGAAGAACCTGAATGGTCACTTTTGTCCTTCCATTTCAAATTCTTGTGTTGCATATTTTCTTCCTCTTCTTTGTAACTCAGCATTCTGAGTTTCAGGCTACATAATTACTCTGTTAATCTTTCCAGATAATGGGGTAGCGTTTAATCATTGCTTCTAATCCCTTATTTTAGTACATAATACAGATCTCAGCTCTCCATGTCTACCAAATCACGTGATCACACTAAACAAGGAAAGGTAAATAGAAATTTTGTTTAACAAGTCATAAGAAATCAGAGAAGCTCTAAAAAGTATAATAAAATTATTCAGTATATAATTCTGAAGGAGATAAATATTGTTTCATATTTGTGACCAAAATATCAAACCCTGAATTTAGTTACTGTAATGTAAGTTGTCATTTGCCCAGGAATGAGGCATTATACAGCTCTGAGCTTGCAATAGAACCTGCTGTAGTATGTTAAATATTTATAAATTGCATATTAACATCAGCACTTAAATATTGTTGTGAATACATATTATGGTCACTTTCTTTAGTGTGTGTGTGTGGGCATGTGTGTCCCTGCCTGTGGACAGTAGGTTTGCTCTGGTCTTTACTGGTGTGGGGGTTTGTCTGGGCTCAAGCAGAAAGACAACAAGCAGTGGCATGTATCTGCTGCTGAACTGGGCAATAATGTAGTCTATTCTTTAAACATGATCTTATTGGCAAGCACATTGGTTTTGTTTTATTAAAATTCCAGCACTTCACATTTGTATTAATCACTTTCCCAGTCCTATTCAGTTGTGTTCTGATGCCTGTGCTGCGGTACCCATAGCAACACTTGTTAATGCTAATGAAACTGCAACATCCTAAGCTCCCCGACAGAGCAGCCCTGTTAAATATGGCTATTAAGCACAGTTGTATTTCTGTTAGTTCCAGCTCCCAGCAGACACCTGCTCTGTAGAAACTCTGTCCTGAGTTATTAGGATTCGGTAACTTACAGCTTTTCTTAAAGCTGTCATTTGACTGGAATAAAATTCTCATTTTCATAGACAGCAAATGCTACAGAATATGTACAGTTTCTGTAAAACTGACAAGCTTTAGCTGTAGGATTAAGTATTCTTTTGAAGTGCTCATTTGCATTCAATGAAAAAACAGGCAGGGTTGAGACTGATTGATCTTGGGGGAAGCTACAGAATGTGTTGTCCCCTAGAGCACATGGACATTTTAACTAAATATCATTCATAGTGTGTTAACAAGCAGAAGTAATAGCTAAATAATTCCTCGTGAACTCAGACTTAATTCAGCTTAATAGAAGTACTTGAGGGCTTTAATATATTGAGACAGGAGATGATTATGTACATTGATTCTTCTTTCACTAGGAAACATATTTGCATGTAGTATTGGTGAGGACCATGACAGGGTGTTTTATTTTCATTTTTCTGAATTTTGGCTTTGAATACTGTTTATTTGGCAAGTCATTAGTCATCCATCTTTTGTACTCTGGAAAACAAAGAAAAAATCCTGTAATCAGTATAAAATTGCTTCCAAGAATATGACCACAAATTAGGGAATGCTGCTGTGCCAACAAATAGATGCTGCAGTGCCAAGACTGCAAAACGGGGAAGCTGTCATGTGTGTATTTCGAGTATCAAGCCAGTCCTTCTTGATACTCTTTCATCAGCTCAAAAACAATTGATTCCAAGACAAAGCTTTAAAACTACTCATTACCTAAAGAGTTTTAAACACAGGATTGTTCTGTGCAGAATTACCTAAGGAATCCAGGTTGGTTCCCCAATATACTCTCCATGGGGGTTTGGTCATTTTGATAACTAAATGGTTTTGCCATATAATCAATGAGAACTCGGGGGAGGGTGCTCAGCCTTTTTTTTTTCCATTCAGCATCTGTTGTGCTGTTAGTGTGGAGTGCCAGGTTTGCTAGGTGTCTTTTGTTTTCCTGTCATTCTTTCTCCCCTTTGTTCTAAAAACCTGTCTTTTACTCATTATTTGGACTCCTGTATTCACCAGTATGTCTTTGTTGTGTTCATTTTTGTTTTAGGATCATTTCAAGTTCTTGTGCTAATCTTCTCATAATATTAACCAGCTGTATTAATGAGATAATAAACCAGATTTGTTGGTAATTAATTGATTCATTCAACTATTGGATTTAATTAGAAAGACACTTAACATTCCAGCAGATGTTCTTATTTTGTTTCATTATCCTTGTGTTACCAACAGTGGGCTTATAAATATATACTGTTCATGTCTATATTTACATCATAAAGTCTTCAGCCTAAGGCCTTGTTGCTGTTCCACAGACTACAAAAAGTGACCTGTAAATGAGTCTTAAGCAAATTTGTATGAATTCCTTTTTCATCATTTCAGTTCTCAGACTTTGCAAAGTCTTGAATTTTCAAAGTATTCTTCATTTAATAATAAATTGATTAATCTGTTTTAATTCAGTTAGATTTCTTCTTCCCTAGTTAAAAACCCTTGTCTTTGGACTCAACTCCTTTTCCTCTGGTTTTGCGACTCTCATTCCTTTTTATCTAGTGGCAAAGCTTCAAAACGAAGGATGTGAGTGCCCCCTCTCCTCAGCATTCCCTGCAGACTAGTTTAGGGAGTTCCTCCCTCAACTTGCTGGTTGCTTGCTGGAAGAGGTTGCTGCTCCCTGAGCTCTGGCGCTTGAGGCACGGCTGCAGGTTGCCCCTCAGGGCCAGGCCGTGTGAGTGAAGAGTTCTAACAGTGAAGTTACTTCATTTATCTGAACCCAAATACCTCCACTTTCTAGTTAGAGAATGCAATTTATGCAGCAGTGTTCAGTTTGTCGCCAGAGCTAGTCAGAGCAGATAGTTCAGATGTGCAACCAAGTAGAATTGAGCACAGGAGCTCCACATCACATTTAGTGTGTTAGGTGTGTCCATGCTGACAACAAGTGGATTTTGCAAACTGAAGCTGGTGCTGAGCGTCCTTGTTAGGAAGCAGTGATAAAATCTTAGTGGTTTATTTTCCTTTGTGTGTAATGCTTTTGAAGAAACCTTGCACATTGTGGCAGGCTTATGCTAAAATTGTATGAGATAGCAGAGGCTGTAAAGCTCAGAAGAGAAGGGGAAGCTGAGGGGAAGGTTCTGTTTCACCTTGCTGCTTCTCACCGTGCACTCCTTAGTTTGCTCTTGCCCTTGGTGGACTCTTGTGTGAGCAGTTTCAATGTTCTTGACCAAAAATAAAGGAATGAATGGTTCTTTCTGGTAAAGAGTTGGATTGACTCATCAAAGGATTTGGCAAGCCTGGGAGCCAGCACAAGCAGAAGGGCAATGATAGATGGTTAGGAGTGGTAGGACAAGGTGGAGAAAGGATAATGAGACATCCCTGTGCTTCTTGGTGGCAGCAAGCGGATACACTGGCTAAACCATCTTCTGAGGATTTTGCCTTTCAAAACTCCCATTCAAATGCGCAATCTTTCCTTCCTTTTCCTTCTGATAATAATGTCTATTGTACTGGCCATAAAATTACATGGCGTATTGCTTTGTGATAATTGCATGTGTGATTGTTCAGGTGGAGTACATTGCCTGTTCTGCTGTAGTCTGTGTTACAATTGTGTGGGTGTAACATTTACTTAATTGTGCAAACGAACATTGGTTTGGGGCTGAGAGTAATTGTATTCTAAAGTAAAAATGTTCCAGTAAGGAAAATTAATCCATTTTCATCTTGTTGCTTCACTAGCTGTGAAGATTATCTAGTCTATATTATAACAATTCTTAAAATAAAATAAAGCCATATAATTTCTGTAACAGACAGCCTTTTTTTTATTTACTTTTTTTTCCCTACTGTTATGATGGTGTGTACAGTCCCTGTGCAGGGATCAGAAATCCATTGTACTGTGTATCCTGTGGGTTCTTATAACAAAAAACAGTGCTTATTCTGGTTTTGAAAGTAAATTGTTTTCTATACCATCTCATTGTCAAAAATTTTCAAAGTATTTATTTTACCCTGAAGAACTTAGTATACATCTTAGTTTTAGTTTTCAAAGTATATATTTCTCTGTTCTCTTCTTTCTACTTATCTACATTTTTTAGCTCTGAATTAGCTGGTAAAGACCATAGTTTTATCTGTCCTGTTAAAGGTGAACAACATGGTGTCAGCTGCCAGCTCTGTGATTGTGAGAGGGATTTTGTTAGTTCCTGAGTTCAGAGGGCTTTCTGTGAAGCCTTTGGGATATGTTTGCATAACAGTCATGCTGTTCTTCTATTAGGCAGAGGAGAAAAACTCAGTGGCAACATGATTCATCCAAAACTTAATGGATGAGTTTTATAGGGCTCTCTTCTCATAGGTAGTCTCATGAGTCCTGTGCTGTTCATCACAGACACAAATAGGAAGGGTGATAAATTTTGCCGTTAATACACTTTTTTTTTCCCAAGTGGTAAGCAGAAGGGCCAACTGAAGCATTGCAGGAAATCTCATATTATTTGAGCAAACTGCACCCAAAAAAAGTGCTATTCAATGTTAACAAATGCAGAGTAACACACAGGAGTCAACACACAAATAATGACTGCTGTGTTGTACATTAACACTTGATTCACAGCTTATGAGACTTTGAATCATTGAAGAGAATTCAGTGGTTAATTCACCAATCCTAAAAGCAAGCGAAATACCAGAAATAAAAAGTAAATAGAGAAGAGATTGAAAAAAAGAAAACCTGTGCTGATTTAGAAACATATTTTCTTCCACTCTTGGACATTTTCAAGCTACCTCTTACCACAGCATATGAAGAGTAGAACTAGCTGAGAGTTGAACCAGGATATCAAGGAATAAAGGATCGTTACGAAAACATGAAAAGTTGCTGCAGTTTTTGTACGTGTTGAAAGACCAACAATTTCAGACAGTGCAGAAATAAGTCGATGGAGGAAAAAAAAAAGCTGCTTAACTGAGGAGCTCATATAACCTTTGACTTAAACTCTCCACACTCTGACTTCTGGAAGACTACTCTATTTGTGTGATTACTGTTTGTTTGCCCTATTTTTATACCATTCCTAGGTAATTGCTTCTCACCCTTGTCAGCCAGGGCTCATGCACTGGAGGGGTGTTTAATCTGTCCCTGTGAAGCCATTCTTGTTGCAGTAGATTCTAAGAGGAAAGCTTGCTACTTTTCCCTCATTTTCAAGTGTCTCTGCATGTGGGAGTCTTGGAGTCAGAATGGATCTGAGTGTTTTTATTTCCCTGTTAGCCCTGAGCTGTGCTATAACAGCTTTTATTCAGTACCTGCGGCCACTCTGCTCAAAATGTAGAAACAAAATTAGCTGCTTTGGCAGAGATTTCAATATTATGCTTAGATTTATTTGTACTGTTTTGAGGTTTGTGCTACATGTGTCCAGTAAGTGCTATGCTACAGGCTGTGCATTTGTTCAGCTCTGTGCATTTATTCTCTTGTTCAGTGTTTTTTGTAGCAGATAAGTAAAAAGATATTTACATGGATTCTTTTTTCCTTTGCCTCTTTTAAGTACCTTTGAAAGAAATTGCATAAGCTTCTGCAGTTGCCAAACTGCTCCAGTAGCCTAAAGTTATTCTCTTTTAGTATTAGCTACTCTGTTTGGGCAACAAAAAAAAACTTCACCCCAGTTTATTTCTTTCAGCAACACACTACTATGGTTAAAGACTTAACAGTTCTGTTTTTCCAGCCCAAGTGGTTGCTATTCGCGAGTATTCTTCCTAAATAACTCTATCAGTTCCTTGTCTGAGTACTGGTTCCCGCCATACACACCTATCTGTTGATTTCTTGAGGCAGATAGGCACTTATTTATTTACTTCATAACATTCTAAATGTTTAAAGAGGTCATTACAAGAGATCTATACCAAAAATGAACAAAAAGCCCTGTTGCTTCTTACTGAGTACAGTTGAACTGGCTGACAGAATATCTTCTTAGTTCACTTGGCATCAGCAATTCCAAAGGAAATTAAGTTCTACTTTTCTCAGTAAAAATGGTTTAATGCTTCTTCAGGCAACAGAACTGACTGTAAGAATGGACAAAGCTGGACTCTTGCAGGTACCATCAATTTTGCTTGGGAGATTCGACCCTTTCATGAGGATTACTCTAGCACATAGTGTAGCCACTGTTGTTCTTAAAATAGGACAAAATGGAACAATTTCTGCAGTGCCAGTCTAATAAAGAAATTTGGGGGGGAAGGGAATGGGCTGAAGTGCAGGTAAAATTATAAGAAGAAAAGTGTTAGATTGTGCACAGCAGCTGCGTTGCTCCAGGTAATACCGTGCTCTGTGTGCTGTCATCTTTCCACAGTGCTTAGTTTTATGGGATAAATTGAATTCAGTGTAACCCAGCCATCAGTCTTCAGTCAAGTCACTGCCTTTCCAGGAAGTTCTATTTTTTGGAAGTCCTTAATAGAAGCCTCAACAGTTGTGCAGGGCATACGTATTGTTCCAGGAGCAGCACAGAACTGATAAAGCTGTGTTTCCTATGGTTTTATACCTATTCCCACCTTCCAGTAGCTCCAGCTTACCCTCAGTGCCCTGGAGCACCCCCATCAGGGAGCCATTGCCTGTGCTGTGGCTGCTTTGGAGCACTACGTGTCCACGCTGGCGGGGCAGACACTGCTGGACAGTGTGTGCTGGAGGACAAAGTCTCATTCCCCTCTCCATGCCTGTTTCTCTGCCTGGAAACAGATTTGTCACAGAATTTATAGGAGCTTCCCAGGTTTGTCTTTGAATGGAATTCTCCAGCCTTTCTTTGGTTATTTCAGTCTTGGTAGAAAGCGGGGTAGAACACTGATACATTAACATACTCTCCTAGAAAAAAAGCTAAATTACTGTCATTTTTTAAATTATTTTTCAGATTTTTCATGTGAGCAAGTTACCAGATTATCAGATTTAGTGTAGTTGCCAATATATATATGTGATTTTTGTAGGGTGAAGGTTGAAATTGCTTCTTCTATCTGGCAAATATTAATTAAGGTTCCTTTAACCATGTGTATTTTAAAATTCCTGTGTGACAAAATAACAGACTTGAGAGAAGGCCTTTTTCTTAATTCTTCAGATATCTTCGGAAACTGATGCCCAGGAGGTTCCCTCTGAATATCAGGAAATAGTTTTGCACTGTGAGGGTGTGTGAACACTGGCACAGGTTGCCCAGGGAGGTTGTAGAGTCAAAGCCATTTGGATACAATCCTGGGCAACCAGCTCGAGGTGGTCCTGCTTGAGAGTCCTCCTTGACCAGATGACCTCCAGAGGTCCCTTCCAATCTCATCCATTCTATGATTCTGTGAAATGTCATTTTTCTACAGAAGTGTTCATGTCACTGCAGGAATCCAGAGACACAGAGTTGATTCTTCTGCTGCACAAGCTAACTTCATGGTACAAGAGCCCAGGAGACCCATGTTTTCAGTTTTCAAATTCAAGAGGGCGGGAACATGGGGAGCTTTTTTCTGTTTACTTTTTGCTATCCAAAATTGATGTAGCTAAAATTGAAAATACGTGTTGAAGTTGGCATTTGCTTCCAAGATAAACCCTAACCCAAGACTGAGGTATGATTAATTTGAAAAATGAACACCACAGTTTATTTCTGGACAACTGGAATTTGGTTAGGCTAATGGAGCCAACTGTTGAACTCTCTTGGTCAAACAGTGTTTCTTAATGAATTACACTAATTTATGCCAAGGGAAGAGCTTATGAATTTAGACCAGTATTGTTTAAATGGGGATCACACACGTATAACCCCAGGATCACATGCAGCCGTGACTCACCTCTGTGTACTGTCTCTTGAACAACCCATGTCTGACTGGTACAGCATGGTACAAACATGGGCCATTGACCTTTCCTCATGGAGCATGGCTGCCCCTCCCTCAACATCTGTACAGTTAAAAAGTGTTTCAGTGGGCATAAGCTTCTGTGTGGCAGTAGTCTTTATCAAGGATAGTCTTGTGTCATAGAAGAGTAAATTAGATGCTAATGGAGAAAAAAGACAAGACAAATGCATATCTTCAAGAGTCAGAAAATTATAGAAGTATTCTGCAATAATTAAAAGTATAATTAGGAAAATTAACATGCAAAACAGTTTGTGCTATACAGTCTAAAGCTTTCCTGATACTCTGAGCAATGTGGCTCAGGGAGCCACAAAGAGTAGCTTCATTCATATCAACAAGTAGACTAGATAGTGAGAGGAAGAAAAGTAGGTTTCTCTTCATAAAGCTTCTTTAGCAGTAAGCAGAGCACTTGTGTGTGACTGACTTGGTGTCAGCTGGGAGTTTTGTTTGGGACAGATACCTGAGAACTGTCCTGTGCTAACCTCCCACTGCCCTTCTTGGAAACAGTACAGTCAACCCTTGCAATGCTTCCAAGCATCTTGCTCCTGAAGTGATCCATGTGACACAACTGAGACTCAAACAGGTTTTACATGTACTGCCTAAAAGTACTCCAAGAGATGTACATTTGTTTACTTATTCAAAATTAATTCTTATTTTTTATTTATTTTAGAGACCGAGTGTATTTTAGAGCCTCTGTCTCTGCCAGAAAGTCCAGGAGGTGTTGATGCAGTGGAAAGTTCTCCCTATGTGCCTTGTATTTTCTGCAAAGAATGCTATGTCTTAGCAGAACAAAACCAGCTCCTGAAGCACATGATAATTGAACACAAGCTCGTCATAGCAGATGTGAAACTGGTTGCAGATTTTAGAAGGTAAGGGTTATATCATTTCAAATGAGTATGTATGTGTGCTGATGTTATGGAAAGTTTTGGAAAAGTAGAGATCATTTTTTTTAAAAGACATTGTGGGAGGATTTCTGTTAACTTTTCTTAGGAGCAATTTGCTGCTGGACTGTAAGGTTGTTTTCCCATTCCCTTGCCTCTCCCTAGTCCCTAGATGTTGCTGGGACTAGGGAGCTCAGTTTTAGAATACATGGCAATTCCTGTGTTTGACATTTTTTGATATTTCCTAGGATCTTCTCAGGTCCTGTCACTAATCAACAAGTTGTGTGCAAACTAGAAAGCTGATTTTTAGCAAAGCCCATTCCAGACAATCAGCTGTCCTAATATGGCGGTTTATTTGTGTAGGGCAAGACTATTTCTACCCCTGTACAACGTCCTAAAGCTGTGTATTGTACACAGAAGCTTTTCAGTACAGGATCTCTCACATTCTGGGATGAAATTTGTTTGTGCTATTTTAAGTATTTCCACATTGAAATCACATTTAATCCTTAACTGTGCTTTCCAGTACTGTGATCTACATACAACTGTGACTCCTTCTACAGCTGTGTCATTGATCATCTCTCCAGGGTCATATTTGGCTTTCTCTCCCTTAACTTCCCCCAGTAGCTGGCATGGCCCCAGCTGGCCTGTAACTTCAGAGATGAGGTACTTGCTTGGTATTTTCCTTTCCACAGTAATGTGTGGGCCAGGAGGAAGGCTAGACAATACCTGCCAGTCTGTAGATCTGCTGTAGTGTTTAAGTGTTAGACAATTTCTCAACTAAAATGAGTTTTCAAGTAGGTCTTCTGTTATTTGTTACTCAGTTGAAGTTAAGACTTTGTGTATATCAAAACTCAAAAAAAAAAAGAAATAATACAGTATAATTTAGGAAGAGAAACATAAGCCATATAAATCCTTAATCAGATGTATGAGCTTAACATTGCTTTAAATTGAAAACTGATGGTAATTTTTGTTCACTTTTCTGCTGAAGGCAGGCAGAAGGATAAAGTACTGTTTTTTGGAGATAGTACTAGTATCTTCAGGTAAATAAAGGGATTGAAGCTGCTCAGTCGTGGACTGCCAGTTTAAGTGTGCTTGGGGGAATTACTTGCATTAATGTATTTTAAAATCACCTCTTCAAAAAGTGCCCATTTAGATTCTTTTTGCTGCTGATGCAATTGGAAGGTAGCCAAATCTTACAGAAAGTGGCCCCAGGATGTGAAATGATGGAGTTGTTACTCTGAAGTGTGCTTTTGCTGTATTAGTAAAGTAGTCTAATACTATGCACAAAAAAGAGAGTTTTGAACTGAGGTGTGGAAAGTACAGGGATCAACTCTGAAAAGATAGTAGTATTTTTATACTTAGCAATGAATTACAGTCAGTCTTAGGAATAAATTTCTTGACAGAACTGCAAGAAGTGGATAATCCAGAAAAGAGCAATGCTAATGGAAAATTTTTACTTTTTTTTTTTTTTAACTTTGAAAAATAAAGATAAGTTGGTATAAGGGCAGAGGGAAGAGATAAGGGGAATAAGCTTCTGCTTCATGACTCAACATGATCGCTCATTCTGTCTCCCCGAAAGTATGACAAGGCATTGGTTTTCTTTGGTCATTGATTATTTGTGTGAAGTCCTACGATATGAAATCCCTTAACTGTAATTTTCATGACACAGACAGTTATGGGCAGGTGAGTTTGTACCAGTGTTCATTTCTTTCTGCATGGGACAGAGATTTATTAAATGAGCTCTTGAAATCTCTTCCTTTGCACATTTATGTCCTAAAAGCTCAAGAATGACTTAATCTGGAAGAATTGCAGTTCTGTGTAGCAAGTCGTTCAATGTACATTGTAAACAGTGGAGTAGGCAGGGGGACAACTAAAGACTCACCTCTCACTTACTGACATCTGATGAGGCTGCTGAATGAGCCTCAGCCATGCTGACTTCACTGTGCTCAGCTGTCTGCTGCACCAGAGGTTAGTCCTCTCCTTATCAGAGTTACCAGAAAGAAAGATGTGCTGATTCCTTGGCTGCTATAGTTCAAGTCCTCATATATATTCAGTAAGATGGTAAATAGAGGCGATGTGAGCCACTGTGGGATGCGATAGCTGTGGCAAGTAGAATTACAGACTGCACAAGTATTAAAAGCTGCAGCTATTTAAAAATGCCCTCATAATAATGATATCTGATTTTTTAATTATTCTTTTCCTGATTTGATGGCACATAATAAGAAGCAATCATTGAATAGCCTTTACCTTACCAACTCTCACATGATTTATATCATACATGAGTATAAATATAAGCTAGCACATAAGCATTTTCAGATTATTTTTTATAGTAAAATTCTGAATAATTAGCACAAGAATTGCTTGGTTCCCTTCATCATATAAATGAAATGATGATTTTTTCTTGGTTAGACAGTAGTTTCCTATTTCAGTGGAAATATAATCTCAGTTGGGTTCTGTTGATGCAGCTGTAATACCAACAAAGATAGTACAGAATATTTTTAAACAACTGTAGTTGATGGGTTAAACGTTCAAGATGTGTTTAGGGCTTCTCTTATTCTGTCTGCTATCTTACCCCAGGTGTTCAGGGACTTCATTTTTCTGTCTTTCTAGTTGTCTGCCAAGCTACGGTTTTCACTGTAACTCCACAGGAGACCTGCCAAAACCTCACTTTTGTCAAGTTGGTGTTTTTACTGAGTTTCAGCTTGCTGACTGCATCTTGCAGAACACAGAGCACAATACTCTGGGAATTTGAGAATGCTCTGTAATATATCTTTTCAGTAAAGATGCATCTGAGTGGCACTTCTGTCTGAAGTTGTGAGTAGGTCACAGTGTTTATGCAAAGCTTGGTGCAAATCTGCTTATTGAGTTCTCCACTTTGACAGCATGGTTAAATCCAGTTTAAGTGAAACTGAATTAATTTCATAAAATTGGAAACTAATATGAAGAAAGAAGAAATGGATGTAGGAGTTAAAGAAACAAAAACACTTAAGAATTTAGAGCATGAAAAAACCAGAGCTGGTCAATTGTTTATTAAAAGTTTTTTGGTGTTTCCTTTTTCACTGGTCATCTCCCCCTTATTTTTAAAGCTACATCTTATACTGGAAGAGGAGGTTTGCAGAACAGCCTATCACAGACTTCTGTAGCGTGATAAGAACAAATTCAAAAGCTCCATTAGGTAAGTATGCTGCTTACTCTGATGGGCAGATCATGTGATAATTTCTGGCATATACTTCTGCTTTGATCAGCCAAGTGTGTCTGACACTAGGTCAGAAAACCACAGAAGTAGTGTTTAAGTCTTAAGCACATATTTAAACTTACCTTTTCCAAGGATTACAACTCATGCTTCAGCACTGCTGAGGATGAGCTCAATAAGTGCTTAAATGTGCTGTGAGCTGGGGCACATTGCAAATCCAGGCCTGGAAGCAGAACTGCTCACATCGTGCCTGGGGAGGTGTCGGTAGCCACTGCATAAATAATTAGTGATGGTCCTTCCAAAATGGTGAGGAACATGCCCATTGAGCTGCCCTTTCTGACTTCACCCTGCCCACCACCTGCACTGGTGCTGCTAATTCTTCTTGGACATCGGGGCCACAACCCCTCTTCCTTTCCCCTGCATAGTGGTCACTGCCCCAAGAGTGTCAGGAGGCATTATCTTCACAGAAGATGTACAGTTCTGCAATTTTCTGGGCTCTAACACAAGACTGAAGCCATAGTTCACTGTTGTGCTGCATTGGTATGGTGGTACATTCCATCATAGGGACAGTGTTGACTGAAGGAAGTTGACACTGAAGGAAGTGTTTTTCTCAGAAGTAGCTGATGCATTACTTTGGCTTTCCTTTTCTAACAGAAAATCACAGTTTACCTAAAATAGATAAGAACTTTAGGGTTTTTCTGCATCTTTAATTCTCAATGGAGACCTTAAAAGAGAGGAAGCAATGCATACAGCTGGTGTCAGAGATGGTTACAAGGTGAAAACTGAGTACAAAATGGATGAAAGTAATTTTTTAAATTATTCATAATAATTTTAAGAAAAGTAGGCTTGGAAAACATGAAAATCACTCAAAAAATCATAATTCTGCTTCTCTTACATATGCACATTTTTGCTTCTGAAATTTTAACACTTACCACTCAGTTTGAAAACTGCTAATAAGCACCTGAATACCAGAATTATAAAATATCAATGAGCCTTCTCTCTCTCAATTTCTCTCTCTCTCTTGATCTCTCTCTCACCCCTTCTCCCTTCTTCCCCCCTCTGCTTCCCCTCCAGAAAATTGTTATCTCAACCCATTATCTTTTGTATTTTCCTGCAGGCTGAGTAATTTTAATTCCTTCAAATATAATTTGTTGCCTTCTTCAATTGGATATGACCATAAATAGTAAATAGGTTACTAAAGATAAAATATGTGTAAAACATTTAAGTAGAAATGTAAATTAGGCAAGTCTCAATGTATGGTACTAAACAGTTGTTGTGTGTATCTACAGATGGAAAAATATTTGATGGTAAACAATAATGTGATAGGTCAGAGCAAGGGGAGGATAAACCAAATTATGATAGCTTCTGAAAACTGATAATTCCATAGGGAAATAACTGATGAGATAAAATTAAAGGTGATTTCATGTTTCTTTCATGCTGACTTTAATCTGTAACCAATATAAATGGTAATTGTTTTATGTATCCAGAAGAACCATCATAAAAATTAATAAAGCTGGTAGTGGAGGAAAGCTATGCAAGACTTTTGCATTCATACTCCAATATAAATATGTACGAATATTAAAACATGTTTCATTAAATTATGAAATTTAAGGAACTGACTTTTATAGATTAAAAATCATATTCTTACATTGTTAACATATTCCAAAGGCTTAGCAAATTATGTGCCAGAAATATTCAAAGCAGCTGCAACTTCCCATTCCTTAAACTTTCTATTCTCTTAACAGAGGAACAGGACAATTATTTTCTTTTATGTGATGTTTTACCAGAAGACAGATTACTGAGAGAACAGCTTCAGCAAAAGAGACTGGTAAGAAATTGTTGTTGTTTCATTTTTTAAGGTAATCACTCCAATAGAGTAATATGTGGTAATGTAGTAGGCATTTTAAAGTGAAGGCATTTTTTGCTAGATGGCAAAATTCTGAATTTTTTTTTTTAAGCTCATTTCCCTAGCTGCTGCACAAACATACACAAATGCCCTGTTTATAGATTTTTCCTTGAGATAAATTTACAGGTTGTATGTCAGTGTTCCACACAAGTGGAAAATAGGCCCAGAACACTGAAAAAGGCTGAGTGTGCTGAACATTTTTCTTCTTGCAAGGATCTGCAGTGCATTGGCACACTATCTTTCATGTAATAGCATACATCTAGGGAAATAAGCTAAATAAAACTCAGTGTGCGATACTGTGAGCAGGCAAGTGATACTTATCTACAAAATCTTTGAGCAAGGTGGTTTTGTGCATTCTTGTGCACTCTCTTTCCCAGATTTCATTAATTCACAGTCTTGTACTCACAAGCACCATGGTGTGTGAATGGAGGAAGCCTGGCCACTATTGTTTCTGTGAGATGCAAAGGACAAGAAATGCCAGCTCTTGAGTCCACGTGAACCATTCTGGTTCTTCTTGCCTGGCAATGGCAACCTTGCACTTTGGACGGATCTTGCTTTGGACAGTCCTTGGCTCATGCTGAGTGTGGGTTGATGGGTGCTCTGTGCCACCTCTGGTGGATACCCTGGAGGACACACCATGATTCCTAAAAATCAGGAATTTAGGATCGTCGGTTCTGAATGGATGGTTCTTCAAGTTCAGCTCATGCTGACCAGCTTCCAGGAGTCTTAGTCCAGGTTGTTGACTAGTGGGGTTTTTTCTGTTTTCTTGTTTGAAATACACCTCTGGAGTCTGGTTTCTGTTGGGCTAATTCAGAAATGAATGTTATATGGTACATAGCAGCCTTGTTGACAATCCACTCATGTTAGGATGCAGGGCATTCTGCTGGAGATGCAGAATACCCTCTATCTGTACTGTGAGATGTTAAGAGAGGAGGCCTTATGGTCTTTACATTCCTCAGTTGAGTGCTGGCAGCTGTGTCCTGAGAATTGTCGACACAGGCCTTTTAACCCTTTGTTATGCTGTTTCTTCTGGTATGTTTATATTAGGAGTTTGTACATACACAGCATGCAAATAAAGACCCCTTAAGTGATAGGCATTCAGAATGAAAGAGAACCTTACAAAACCCAAATTCTAGTCCTACAGAAATTAGGATTGGCAGGCAAAGTCCAGTTGGTTCAACTACTCTGTGAATGCTGTTTCAGTTTGCCGGCAACAGGAATATTCTTCAGCTTGAAGTACATGACTAGTGAATCCCCAGAACTGGAGGAATATGTACAAATCTTACACAGCTTTTCATAGGATTTCAGCTACTGCAAAGGAGAAATGTGATAGTTCTTCCACTGGGGATTTCCCATGGAGTTGCCTGAGCTGAAACCTGCATTTCTGTGTAGATCCATTGGCTTGGCGTGGACTCAGAAAAAAACAGCTGATGCACTCATGCCTAGCATGCTTCTCTTCCAGAGCTGTCTGGGATCAGTAAAAAAAGTTTTGTCTAGATCAGTATCTTACCCTTGACAGCAGCTAAGTGTCTGTGGTATGTGCCATCTTCTGATCTAGTGGTGATTTTTTCCCAAGATGCTCTCTTAGTCTCCTCCAATTGACAGCTCAGAAATTCCTGAATTCAACAACATAAACCTCCAACTCTGAACCCACAAAAACTGCCAGGATCCCCACTGCCTTCAGGAGTGAGTTGTGCAGCTTAACCACACACTGGGAGAGAACCACCTGTTTGGTCCTTTTGAACCTGTCATGTCACACCTGACAGGTTTTTGTATCAGAAGAGGTAGTGAAGAATTCGTCCTTTGTATTATCCAAACCATTCATGATTTGTCTCCTGATTTATCTGCCTTACATTATGTCTCTCATTAGTCCTGTGCTGGAGTGCACACTTATGGCAAAGAAGGACTACAACATCCTGGGTTGTATTAGGAAGAGGATTGCAGTCCAGTCAAGGGAGATGATCCTTCCCCTCTACTCAGCACTGCTGAGACCACCTCTGGAGTGGTGAGTCCAGCACAGGGCTCCCCAGTATAAGAAAGATACGGACTTCCTTGAGCAACTCTGGTGCAGGGTCACAAAGATGCTTAAGGGACTGTGGCATCCCACGTACAAGGAGAGGCTGAGACAGCTTGGACTGTAAAGTCTGGAAGACAAGGCTCACTGGGAAACTTAGTGATGTATATAAATACTTGATGGGAATGAAAAAGGAGTCAGATTCTTCTCAGTTGTGCCCACCAACAGGACAAGAGGTAACCGGCATGAACAAAAAATCAGGAAATTCCCCCTGAAAACAAAAAACCACTTTTTCTACTGTGGGGGTGGTCAAACACTAGAACTAGTTGCCCAGAGAAGTTGTAAACTCTTCATCTGTGGACACAGTCAAAACAAAACTCAAGAACTCCTGGGTAGCCACGTAGAGAAGTAACCCTGTGCTTGGACACAGAGATTGAACTTGTTGCTCTCAAGAGATCCTTTGCAACCTCAATGATTAGGTGATTTGAGGTTCAGGATACTATTTGGTGGTTCTTCACTGTGCATCATTGCTGCACTTCTCTGTACCTTTTACAGTTTCCTACAATCCCTCTGAGTTTGTGAAAGACATCCTAAATATTGTGTATGGGCATGCAGTGTCATAATGATGTTTGTTTCCCAAGCATATATCATGTTTGTGGCTTTGAGGAAGGAAAAAGGTTTGTGATTGAGCATGCAGCTGGTGTTTTCATAGAACCATCTTATTACAAGTAATACCTCTTGGCTGCTACAAATAGGACTGTATTTTTTTTTAAAGGTCATTTGTTTCTGATTTTGTGGTGTTTTGTACTGTGCAGTTCTGTACCAACTAGGCCTTTTCTCCACTGCAGTGCCAAGGGTGTGTGGAGTCTATTGACAGGTGAACAATTTCATCTGCTCTGCGAGTAGACATTTCCTCAAACTCTGGAATGAATGGAGAATTTAGCCCAAATCAAGTGCTGGTTTTGTTTACAGAGTAATTAAATTAGAAAATAAAGATATATGCTTTCTTATTATGGTGTGAAATAGTTTGCAGTTATCACGGTTTTCAATATCGGAATAGTATGCTCAGTTTTTACAGAAGGATTTTGTGAAATCAAGCCGCAGCTGTAGTTGGGGCTAATGGAGTCACTGCTTTAGTTACAGCAATAAAGTCTGTTTATTTTTTCATTTCCTTTTACTGCAATCTGAGCGTTGACTTGCAAGTTAAATAGTTATTTTGATTTTGCTTTGTAAAGCCTTTTACCTCCAGACAAGTCCAGCAATTAAGAGTGAGCTGGCAAATGGGCTCATGTGAGTTGCGTAGAATAAAGACCAGAACTACACAACTTTTGGTGGTTTTTCTGCAGCCTTTGAATCCTAACTGCTGTCTCCAATAGCAAGCCCAAACAAGGACAAATGCTGCCTTTAAAAAGTGCTGCCTGAAGCATTTCATTTTGCAGTTTTGAAACTCTAGTTTGGGAATATTTCAGGCTGTATTGCAGCAGGGAGCTAGCCAAGGTGGATGTCATACAGAGACATAATGGTGACTGTGATGTATTGAGAGAGGCCAAGGAATGAGCCTGAAGTAGGTTAGAGAGCACAGCTTGCTGAAGCAGCTGACAAGGCTGTGAAATACAAAACAGATACGGTCTTTTGGAAAAACACAGTCTTGACAAAGAATTTGTAGTTGTGAAGGAGTACCAGGCAAGGAAGTCCTGGCAGCAAAACTAGAGATACATGGAGGGGCAGTGTCAATATAAGCCACTTGAATGTTTCTTTAAGAAAAAAAGTAACATCCCCAAACCTTTTTTTTTGAAAATACATACTTCCTACAGTAGCACTGGCCTTGTCTTGCTGTTATGTATAGAGCTGTTCACCTGTCATCTGACTGGTAGTTTTAGGTGAAGAGGCTTCTTTTCTTCCAGTAAGTAAAGACCGTGAAGAGGAGTCTTCACCAAGACTGCAAGCTGTACCAGCTTCCCAGGAAGAGCAGTTCGTATGGTCCCCAGTTTGTCATGATCTTAAGCTGAGACAAGCTTTAGCAGGCTGAAGCTATACACTGGAAGGAATGGAGATGTTAGTCCAGTTTAGGGCAGTGCAACATCAGAAGTGCTTACAGAGAGGCTGGTAACGTCAGCATATTAATATCTACTTCTGAATTCTATAGGCCCTTCTTTGCCTATGTTGGGTATTTAATTGCCTTCCTCAAGAACTCTGAAATCTTGTCCTTCCTCTATGGGTTTATGAAGACTTGTCATACTAATGGTCAGAAATAGTTTTATTTGATTCCATAATGACTGTTGGGTAAATTATGTCAGATCTGAATACATCTAATGTCCAACCTTTAACCTTTTCTTATTGTTTGCTGATCTTGGTTCTTTGTTTCTTTTGTTTTAAATGCATTTCTCTAACAGTTGTGGCATAATTAGACTGAAGCCCTGAGTGTTCCAAACATTCCTCTTTGCCTGTGTTTGATCTCTTGCTGCGTTGGTTCCCTGCTCTTTTTCTGCTGTTTATTTCTAATGCATTTGGGGATGGGGGAAGGCCAGTTTTTGCTATTTCATTTTACTGGGTTAGCCTGTCACCATCTTCTTTTGCTTGTCTTAGTTCAAACAAACTTCACCTTTCTCCTGCTTCAGCGTGGCAGCCTGTGGTATGTATCTAATGCAATTTCAGCCCTCTTTTTCTTTTCATACATCTTTACATAGTTAGTTCTCATCATACCATGAAACTCTTCCTCCTTTTGTTTTGACTCAGTTTCCTGAATGAGCAGTAAGTATGTCTTCTACATCAGTGTCACAGTACCCTTCAAAGTCTGAGTCATCTGACTGTCACTGATTACAGCTTTTTCAGGTGTAGGGTTTAGCCTGTATCACTTCAGTGGCTGAGTCAACTCAAGAAGAGCAAAGGGAAGAAAGGAAGAACCTAAGAGCAAATGAGGCAGGCAAGTATAGGAACAATCCCTTACAGCTGTCCCAGTTAGTCATTCCAATGTTCATTTTGAACCCAAGCTCTGTAGAGTAGGCTGGAACCAAGGGTAAGGTACAGGAGAAAAAGAAAGAAAGAAAAAAGGAAATAAACATATTTTTTTGAAAAGTTTTGGGTATTTTTGTCTCAGTATCAACAATGAATTAATGCTGACATCCCCAAAAATACAAGGAGGTTGCTGGTGCAAGTATTTAAGCAAATTGCTCATTTCCTGCTCATTTCCTTTCCTTCAGTTTCTGCTTGACTTTCATTACCAGCATGTCTCTGCTCAGAAAAATCTCAGTTTTATGTAAGTTATTGTAATTGCTGTTCTCCCTTCAGAGTCCCAACAGTGAAACAGAGAGTTGAAAATGTCTGTAGGGAAGAAGAGCAGCCTTGTTGCTTTCGCTGTATTTGATGTGAACTGGTGCTTTTAATTCCACACCTGTCCAAGTATCAGATATGATTTCTGGTTTGGAAAGTTCCCTCTAGCAATGAAAGATGCCAGTATTTCATAAAAAGGAGGGTCTACCTTGAAGAATATTTTTAAAACTCTGTTGAGTAAATTGGTAAAGCAACAATGCAGGTTAGTCAAAGCTTCCCAGCTGCCAAGTATGCTGGTGTAGGGGGAAATGGGAAGGGTGAGAGTGGAATAGCAGTAGCATCGTCTGTATGGAGAATACAGAATGCTTCTCCTTATTCCTCAGACATAACTGAGAGCAGCTTCTAACAAGGGCTTCAGTAAGAAATCTGGAGTTAGGCAGCCAAATACTGCAGAAAACTTTTTTCCCTCCTAGTAAATTAAAATCAAGAAGCTAAATTGGAATATCATTAATGAGGGTGGGGGTGTTTAAACCCTTTCTATCCAAATTGGACATGATCACTTTTGATTTCCATTTAGATTGTTTCCAGTGTTTTTTACAAAGTATATAAACTATGTTTATGATGGTTTCAAATCCAAGGTTAGCCAAACAGGGTCAAAAAATGCTGCTGCGTGGAAAGAGGGGCAGCTCCAAGTATCAGAGAAAGCCCCAGTTTCTACTGACATGATATGGGACGTTTGCTGCCTGCATGGAGCAGTCTCACTTAATTGCATCTCTGCTGAAGGGTTCTGACAGGGAGTGCTTCATTCATCTCTTTCCAGAGTCAGCCCAAAAAACTAGGAATTTACATTTCTGTGAGCTGACGTTTTGCGAAACGCAGCACAACCTGAGCAGACACCACGTAAAATGTGAATAGATGCTGTGAGCATGGCTCCAACATAAAACGTACACCTTGTAGTACAAAAACAGAAAAGCCCCAGCATCTGTATTTTCAGGGTGACAACAGACTCTTAGCTGATGTGCAACAGCTACAGTTGCCAAGTGGTGTGGTTGAATATGGGCCCTGGAAGGGGCTGTGGCACAGTGTACCCATGTCCCCCAGCACCCACAGACCCCAGGCCAAGAGCACCTCAGGTGCAGCACTCTCCTGCGCTCTTGACAGGCATCTTATCACCCCACTACCCCTCAGTGGGTGCAGCATGCTGTTTTTGTGGAAGAGAAGCAGACAGTGCATTTATTTGCCCAGTGTCAGCCTCCTGCCATCTCTCGGTGGGCAGCGGGATGTGGCGTGGTACATTCACACCAGCCCGTCTGCACTGCAGGACACATTGGAGCCTTTCATGATAGTAGCTCAAGCCTTGCTCTCATTTCTTCTGGGGTTCAGGGGGTGTGTCTTTCCTTTCTTTTCTCTTTTCCTTTCTTTTTTGCGTTTTCCGGAGTTTCTCTAACAGGCGTAGCTGAGTGTAATTCAAATGTACCCTGTGGACAAATTTGGGCTTTAATCCACATAAAGGAGTTACTAAAGAGGCAAGTGAGAAACACAGGGTTTCACTGCAGGTTCTAAAGAGATAAAGAGATTGAGAAAATCCCCTAAGAAATTCAGTCAGGATCCTGAATGTCAGAAACTAGGCAGTAGCACCTCTATGTTGCACAGAAATTAAATCCTTTCCCAGTTATCAGTACTTAAAACACAAGTACAGAGTAGTATGTTGCTAGGCTGAAAATATGTTAAGTTTTAATCCAGACATTGATTCTCCCATGTCCCAGATGATTATGGCCTTTCCATCTGAAGTGCATGGTAACTCCACAGTGTAACTACAGTGCTGCTATTACAGCAACAGAGACAAATCACCTGCTGCTTCATTTTGTTGGTTGTTAGGAGAGTGCACCAGGTGTTGTAAAGTGTGTGACCTAGCCTGCTGCCCTGCTTTAAACACAACCAGGGTGAAAGCAATGACCTTCTCCTTTTGGGTTTGGTATGTGCTACAGCTTCTTACAGAAACTGCCAGGGCTGTGTCCTGCATTAGGAAAAAAACCCTCTAGGTTGCCTGCAATTATCAGTGTAGGATTGAGTTTGTCGTTCCACTGGGCATTAGGTTACCCATAAACCTGCTCATTGATACCAGAGGTAAACCTGAATCACAGGTAGAAACAATAAACTGATACACAGAATTATTTCAATAGTTGCGTAAGATCTCACTGTGAATTGTATTTATTTCCAAGCTCCACGTATATAAAGTTAAGAGAATTTTACTGGAACTTAACTGCGACACTACTGCCTTTGGAAAAACTTGAAATTTTTGTGAGAACCCACACTCAAAACATACTAACAGCTGGTTTGTGTCAGCAGAACATTTGAATTTTATATGTTCATTGTTACCAGTAAGGATAAATATGTATAATAAGCTTATGTGATTGAATGATGTTATGATTATGGTTTTGACTGAATAACTATATTTGTTTCTTTTCATAGAGAGAAATTCTAGAACAGCAACAGCAAGAGAGATATGACACAAGTTTTCATAGTATGTGTATGTTCTGTGATCAAGAATTCACAGGAAACAGGTCTGTTTATTGCCTGTTCAGTTTTGTTTTATTTTTTGATATCTACTGAGCATCTTTGTTTATGTTTTCAATGTCATTGAACCAGTAAATGCATAATGGTAGGACTCAGAAGATAGCATTAACTTTTAAAGTATAGTTTAAGTATTTCTTTCAACAGAAGTGCCATTTTAAATAGAACCTGTCCTACTTCTCAAAACTTTTTATTTATTCCAGTGCAATTATTTCTACTACACAGTACACGGGAATTGGGAATGAACTATTGTAAAGAGAAACTTTTTTTTGGTAGCTGTTTTAGTGACAAGGAGAGCTGTGTAAGCTAGAGTGATGGTTAAAAAATACTTTTATCTAGTTGTACATTTTCTTAGCTCACCTAACTAGTGTGAATTTGAATATCAAATGAAAAAGAGGAGGGGAAAGTTAGAGTGATAACAGAGTGTTTTACAGCATCAATCCAGTGCAGGCAAGAATTGCATTGAAGTGCATGCTCCAAAGAAACTTTGTTTATACAGAGTGAATCAGTTTCAGTTGGAGTGGTTAAATCTGTTTGCGTGGGTAGTTCTGGTAATCTCGAACGGTAGAAGAACCTGGGGTCATATTCCTGCAGGTCATCCCAGTGTTCTGTAAATGTGCCTCTCTACTGTCTGGTGCAGTGAAGTTCACATTGTTCAGCCCCCAAGAACTTCATCCTTTGCTTCCTCTTGGCTCTGACAGCCAAAAATTTCATGTTTGAAAATCATGCCTGGACTATGGTAAAAGCAAGTGTCAACATTTGGATGTTTCTTCAGTCCCCAAAAGCAGATGCTGAGGCGTATAGAGAGGTTGGGCACCTAAGGAATTAACCAGTATATCTCTGTTAGAAGAATATCTTATTTGAACATCCATTATGTTTATTTGTGTACACTTTTGAGTGCCATTCATGTTGCTAGTGCTGTGTGAAGCAATACTGATGTAAAGGCAGATCACATCCAAGAATTTCTGCTCTGCTAACCAGCATAGAGAAGTCTGACAAATGGCTTTTTAGAATGTTTCTCAAGAGGGTTGTTTGAAATGTGATTTGCTTATACAGGGTAATGAATGAGCTTTGCTAACAGTGAGGGCCAAAATAAACTATACTGTAATTTTCATTTAAAGGATTATATTTCATGCATGTGGATTGAGCAGTTGAAATGTTACTAAACATTCAGCACAGCTGAAAATGAAAAACTTCCTGTTTCAATAAAATTGCATTCTTTTTTCCTAGCAGTGGCAGCAGGACTATTACTGTTTATTTAATGTTAGCTTTTATGCAATTTTAGAGCCATTGGTGTATTTGAAGTCAATAATTGAATAATTCTCATATGTATGCAAAAATATGTAACATTCTATTTAAATGTCCTTTGTAGATCTGTCCTTCTCAATCATATGGCAAGAGAGCATGCCTTTAACATTGGGCTGCCAGATAACATTGTGAACTGCTATGAGTTTTTGGCTGTATTACAGGAGAAGCTTGACAAGTAAGTAGAATTTTGTTTGTTTTCAATAAACTTGGGACGTATTTCTTCTAAGTTGGAAATAGCAGGTAAAAATGAACTCGACATTTGTGGCTAGTTAAGACAAAGCAAAGAGAGCATGTAAGTTTATTGTGAATCCTCTCAGAAGTCTTTTTGTTGACTTATTGAAAGCTAGTTCATAACAGTTCATAGTATGAAGTCAAGTGCAGTGTTTCAGTTATGCATTGCACAGTTTCCACTGACATCAATAATATCACATGCCTTTTTATCGTAACTGTTAACATTAACGTTCTTTCTCATCATAACAAACTTTTTACTAAACATCTCTTTAATCACTGAATACAGAGTGCTTGTGCCAGTCTTCATTTGCCTCCATATACCATTACTGTGGGATGTTTGGTCTCTCCCTTTTGTACTGCTTACAGAGTAACATAGATACATGTTAACTTTTTCCAGAAATGAAGCCTTTTTAAGAATACCTTTTATCATTAGTGTTGCCTAATGCACTGAATTACCATGCTCACTAATAATTTGCAGCTCTGCTGTTTATCAGTAGGACAGGCCTCCAATTGAGGCTTTCAATTGGAGTTTTCTCAAAGCTGATCCTCTCTGTAGTTAATGCACATGTTGAAATTGTGTCCAGAGTAGTGAAAGGCCACTCCCCCTACCACCAAGAATAGATTTATTAGCTATGCTAGTAGAATAGTACCTGAAAATAAATTACTAGAGGAGGTTTACCAGCAAGGCAATATTGATTTGAAGTCTGCAAGCACAAGGAGAACTCAAAGCTTCTTAAATGTCTTGGAAGGCAAAATGATACTGGGAATCCTGAATTCCTGGTCCACATAAAAGAGCTGAGGGGAACCTGGAACCAAAGCAGCCATGATGCTGGTCTAAGGCAGTGCATATACTTCTGTTTTGTTTGAATTATTCTGGAAGACATACTGTGGTAAAATTCTCATTTGTTAATGAATGTTTGCACCTTCTCAAGTAATGTGTATATACACCTATATAATACTTTCATGTCTATGTACATATATGCATGTACATATGTGTATGTATGTCTATACACATATATAACACATGTATTCTGTGAGTTATATATAACTCTGTGTATGTGTGGATATGAATTTATTTACTGAATTTTATTTCTTAGGATTTAAAAACCCATTGACCACCCTGGCAAGCTTTCATTTACCCTCCTTGTTGAGGTAGAATTATAAAAACTTCCTGTTTTAACTAATTTAAATTGTTTCAAAAGATAAGTAGTATGTTCAGAATTTGGTTTTTTTCACTCTGAATTGCAAAGAAACAGTTATGGATGGATTGGATGTCAGTGTAAGTCCATGTTGAGTTACAGAACACACACTGAGCAATCAGCAGCCTTTCTGGGCCAATTTTGGGTAATCAGACTTTTCTCCCACTTTGCATATGGGGAAAACAGTAAATTTTTTTGTTATCTATATTTTTCATTTTCTGTCATTGTTATTGCTATGTTTGATTGACTCTGCTGTGATCTAAGATTATCTTGTAATTTTTTTTCAAATAAGCTTTCTGTTTCTTTTAGTTTGGTCTGACATGCTTAGGTTAATCTTACTATATAGAACTCCAGCTTATTTATTATTTTGTACTATTTTCATTTTAGCATGTTGACCTGTTTACCTTTTTATCTTAGCTTGCAGTGTTTATACTGTGAAAAAGTCTTCAGAGACAAAAACACACTTAAAGATCACATGAGAAAAAAGCAGCATCACAGAATCAATGCCAAAAACAAAGAATATGACAAATTTTATATAATTAATTACTTGGTAAGTAGTTCTATGAATAATTAGCAAATTGACTAAAGAGATGCAGACATTATGTAGTTAAAAGTGAATAAATCCAAACCAGCAATTAGTATAAAGGTCAAAAATCAAGTGAAGGATTCTTAAGAAGTATGCTCATTTATGGTGTGATATTCTGGATAACTGTCAAACTAAGCACTAGTAAACATTTTTTGTTGAGATTTGATATTGAGAGATGCAAGAATGTAGCTTGAAGAGACATTAATCATCATGTCATTAGTGCTCAGTCTCTGCTTTAATAACAGAAGGGAAAGTGAGATAGAGCAATGAAGTAAGTGGAGGTCTAACTTAAAGCAGTTAGTTGCCTTTGAGCTCATTTTCTACAAACCTTAAACTGGAAGTGCTCTTCGGAGCAAAGAGGAGGAAAAAGAAAGACACATAGATGAAAGAAAAACAGTTAGTTTTTAGCCTCCAGGTAGGTGTATGTTGCTAAATATTTTTTTTTATCTCAGACCTTTGAGAGTGTGTTCATGTATATGTAACAGATTTTCACTTGCTGCCTTCAGCTTATGAATATAGGAGCTGCCTCAAAAGCTGCTGTGTTCTGTCCCAGAAATAACTACAGTTCACCTGAAGTAGTCTTTGTGCCTTCTACATGTGCTAATATCCAGGTTATAAATAGGCATTCTTGACTGTTTTACCTACTCTTTAATTTCTCTCCATGGGTGTTACTTTAATACCGAGAACAAAAATTTGTATGTTTAATGTTCTGCCAAGTCCCTTCTACCCAAGATAGAATGAGTTCCCTTGGTGATATTTTATATTTTTCTTCCAAAGATCAATGATCTGGGATCTGGGGGTTTTTTTCTAAATACTGAAATATCACAGCTTTGAAAACTGACCTGTATTTGCTGCACAGTAAGGAAGAGGTTGTGAAGTTCTGTAGGGTAGATGTTTTTAGATCCTCAACATCCTGAGCATTTACTTCTTTGGAGATTAACAGATTTTAATTTAATGTAATTCAGTGATTTTAATAGTTTCTTTCTTCTTTCCGTGTCCTGCACATAATATTATGTTTTCAGAACTTGGCATCTTTTTAAAATTATCTTTTGTCTCTAATTTGCATTAATTGTTCACATTTTAATCTGTTCCATATTAGATCAGGAAGCTGAGCTAGATGACTACCCAGAATCTCTGAGAACCATAAAGTACTACTTGAGAAGTCTGAGAGACATGCAGGGAGGTCATAACATCAATACAGACACAATGCCTGTGTCATATTAATAAGCAGAATATGCCAAATAAATATATCAGCAAGGCTAATAATGTTCACATACCTAACCTCTTCTCTCCAGTTGCTCCAAAACTGGTGGCCTTGCCCATGCCTGTGACCTGAGAATGATCTGTGGCCTGTGTGCTTCCTGAACCACATGCAGGCATGCTCTGAGTAGTGCCGCTTGCATGGCCACAGAACATGCAAGCTGTTGAACAGCTGGGGCCTTGGTCCCCTTTGCCTGTAGCAGGGATTCTGGCCAGGACTTTGCAGAGTGCCCTCACGTGCCAGCCTGAACCTGCTGGGGTGTTGGTCACTGGGTAGTGTCACTCAGAGATGTATTCTTTCAGGTCCTTGAAATTACAGACAATAGTACATATAACTCAAATAAGATGTGTCAAGCCACCAAAACGTTTAGAATTGGACAGTGGGGACTGCATGTGCAAGATCTGTGCCAGTACATCTTCTGGGATGTACTTGAATGATCACAATTCTTTGTCTGGCCCTATATGCTCTGCTGCAGCCGTGTTGTCTTTCCACACATTTTCGGTTGTCTGCACTACAGTGTGCTCAGGGGACTGTTTCTACTCAGTCTTTCTGATCCTTCAGACTATACCCACATCAGAACTTCTGACATTTCTTCTTTTGAAGACAGGATGTTTTTAAATAAAGATCAAAAACAGACACAAAAACTCTGTCTTAAACACTTATAACATAGTTCACTATAAAATGTGTATTTGCACACAGGAAATTTTTTGAATGTTCCTACATAGTGGAAAGTGTTTGCTTTCCAAACAGCCTTTGACAACACCTTTTTTTTGCACAGAGACAAGAAGACTAAAAGGAAGAAATCTCAGTTTGTTCACTATAAGTTCAGTAGATTGGCCATTACATTGTAAGGAGGAAATACTCTGTACTGCACATACATGCTCTACATTAGATTATATTAAATGTGATAGGATGAGTTTTTTCAAGATGAGTCTATATTCAGTAATTTCTAGATGGTGCACACGATCTGCTGTCTGTAATGACTTGATGTAGTGATCTTGCTTCCTCTCCCCTAACACCTCACAACGTAACTTTTTTTTTTTTTAATGTGTACTATCAAGATTTACTTATTTTTACCAATGAGTGTTAGAGGTCTGTGCTTCACATTGCTTTAAATGTCATGGGGAATTAAACAATTTCAAAGACACAGACATGGTTTATGTATCATATCTGAAATGACAGAGGTAGTGTTTCAAAATTTGCTGCTGAATTCACCTTAACCTAAAGATGTAGGCATACAATTTATCTCGTTTTTTGTATGTTTTCACGGAAGTGTGAATTTCTATGTTTCTGTATGCCAGTTTGATCAAGGTCTTTTTTCATCAGAAAGAGATTATAAAACTAAGTAGGTCTGTAATGATAAAAATCAGTATTTTCACAGTGTTATCCACTTTACCTTTAGGATGTGTATTATAAAGCTTTTCCATCAGTAACTGGATCCTAAGCTATTGAAATGGATAGTTCCTTATTACAGCCATCTTAGAGACACTATTGTTCTTCTTTTATAATTTCTCATTACATGTTATCTTCACCAAGCACTGCATAAAATAGTCTTATTAAGCTGCAACTGGCAGTTTCCTTTATTTTGTGGCTTTTGTACTGAAAGTTTTAGGGGCTTTTTGTTCAGGTGGCCTGAGAATGCTGAATTGCCTCATGATCTTCTGGCCAGTTCTTACTTGTCTTTTTAAGCTGATGGCGCAGCTGCCATCGATTTCATTTAGAGCAGCAGGCTTGCCTGCCTTCTTCCTTTCCCTCCATTCTGCTTTTGACTTCACTTGTGTTTGTAGTGCAGTTGTGAGAATCTGTGTTCATAACATAAGTTGCTTTTCTGTCTGTGTTGGCAATTTCCTACCCTAACTTTTCAATAGCAATGAGTAATATAAGTGCATGTTCCTATGTAAATAAATATTCTGTGACTTTCTGTGACTTCTGTCATGATCTACTTTCATATCATGTACTTGTCTACTTTCATATCAATGACATATTCTGTTGCTCACAGGTAATTACTTTCATACACAAGTATCAAAATCATGTTATTAAATAGTTATATTGAATTACAGAGGGGGTTTTGCAGTTAGTCAAATAACTTAAAGGGGGTTTGGAGGTCTTTTGTCTCTATTGTGTAAGTGTGGAAGTTTATATCCATCCTATTCAGAAACGTTTGAAGTGTTAATTCAGAGAGATGAATTGGTACTAGAGCATGAAGAACTGAGCAACGAGGTATCCATGATACATATGTTATTATCTTATTTTTCTTCAAAAAAAATCTTCCAACCTAATTTTTTTGTTTCTCTGCCTGTATTATCCTGTGGCCCCATGACTCACCTTGCACAAGGAGCCAAGTGAAAATAGAGAGGAAAGAACTTTGTAGTCTGTGGTGCCTGCTGGAGACCATAAAAGAACAGAAGGCAGTATTAAAATTCTATTATTCCCAAAGGAACTGGGGCAAACCCAGACTGACAAGGCATTCCCTTCTGTATTCACCTGATTGTTACCAGCATCACTTTTAGGTATAGAGTATCCTTTGTAGGAAGCATGGATGTCTATTTTCAAATTGACTAATAGCATGTGTCCACAGTATGTAACATCACTGTAATTAATGCACTTATAACTAAGCTAGGCAGCTGAAAAATAGTACCTACTTCTTACTAGAAAACTTGTTTCATAACACCTTTATTTCTCTTCAAAGATAAAAAGATGTTTTCTCCTTATTGCTAAGCCCTAGATCATCACTATTATCTGTTGGGGGACAGAGGAAGAATATTTTATTATGGGAGTCACTACTTATATTTAGCCTGTTTTGATTTGCACAAAGTGTATTTTGTAAAATAGTAAAGGGAAACCCTTCATCAGTTGGTGACAGTTCAAGACTTAATAAAATTCACCAAGTGGGGGAATGTTTCATACTGAAATTCATCCAACGTGGATTAACTAATGTTGAGGTAAGGCAATCTCTTCTTCCTGATAGACCATCTCAAGTTCTGCAGCAATGTAAAACAGACAGCATAACTCAGATGATCACAGCAAGAGAGGTGAGAAGAAGGGCGAGAGAAAATTTGTGGGGGAAATCAACATATGTTTGGAGTTTCTGAGCTCCACACTCCATTTGCATGTAGTTCAGGAACTGCTCTTTAGGGAACACTGCTTGAGATACCAGCTGCTGATTCTAGTTTCTCCCGTCTCAGCACTTCTTTTCAAGCTGGGGTGTGTTGCCTCAGTGAGGCACACAGACTTTCTGCCTGTAGAACTGCACTCAAGTTGAGAAGGTAAATTGCCAGTGAAGCATTTCATCTCTGTGCATTTAGACTACATTTTGGAAGAGGCAATAAACCACACACATTTGCATGCTCTCCTCACTTTTCTATAGGATCGTCCTCTCTGTAAGGTAGGCTGTAAGTACTTAAAAGAAAAAGTTGTTTTTTCTTGAATATATAGCAAGGCCTTCAGGGTTTTTTTAATTATGCATTTTCTAGTGTTTGAACTATTAACAATGTCAAGTCTCATTTTTTCTCTGGTTTTGTTAAGGATTTCTTGGGAATCTCTAGAGATTATTCCTGAGAGCTTTTGCATTTTGGATGAAAGAGCAAAGAAAGTTGAATACTTAACAAAGGCACCCTTGGTCCCAGATGCCCATCAAGCTGGAGAACTGAAGAAGTGTTAAAAAAAAAAAAAAAGGAAAAGTAAAAAAAATCTGAAAGATTTTTAAGAATGTTTCAAAGAGCGCTTTTCCAACCAGTTTCTCAGATTCAGTCTCTTGGCACTTTCATCACAGTGTTCATAGTTATCTATTCACCATAGAATTTTCCAGTGATACAAGACCTGGTTAGCTTTTCGCTTTTTCCTCTTTTTTTTTCTCCTCTGAATATAAATAGATGAGGGAAACAGAGACCTCTTACAAGATCCCTCCCTGCCTTCTTCACAGAAACATCATAAAGAAACAACAATAACAAAGCTTGTGCACGTTTTTTTCCCTTTCACCTTTAATTAAAAGGTGAAGCTTAATATTGACTGCTGTTTTGAACATACTCTCTTATGCTGATATACTTTGAGCTGGTAAAGGCAAAAATGGTGAGCATTTGTCTTCATTTTGCAGTGGTTGTGAGCCACTATCTGCTCATTAAGGTGTTAACATTAGCAGACATAGGAAACTGGCGTGCAGCTGGGAGAACATGTGGTGAGAGGTGTTAATGGCTTCGTGTTATCTCACAGTAATGGTGACATTAATGAGTCTCCCCTCTCACCCAGAGAGTTTACACACTACCATGTAGTATCACTGAATTAATTACAGAATTTTCATTCTGTAATATATGATGACATGTTTAGAGCTGTCTAGAGACAATTGTTTATCATTTTCCTGATAGACACTAACAACTTTAAAAAATCTCATTAAATTGTTAAATGATGGATATCTTTTCCTTCTTTTTCCAAACAACCAACAATAATCATACTTGTTACTAAGGGTGTTATTAAATATATTTATTAGTAGGACTATTTTAATAAAATCAATTAAAGGATTGTCTTTTTATAAGTTTTTTTTATGGGGACAAGATCGTCAACTATACTCTTTGAATCTACCCACAGCCATCAAAAGTATAGGTTCAAAAATACTACTCTGATTACTGGTTAGTTTGCTTTAGTTTATTTTTAAAAACAAGAAGAATCCGAGGAAAGAAAAACACTAGCTAAAGATCACTGCTGGTATTTGAGTAGAGCCCTTCAGCTTTTTATTGCCTGTTATTTATATCTCAGTCATGCTGAGAGGGCTTGCCATTGTGCTGAACGCCGCACAAATGTACTGTGATATACTTCGTGCTGAAGGTCTTTAAGGTATAAATAAACAACACAAAAAGTAAAAGGCAGAACAGAACACCACAAATAGATGTGCTTACGTTCATGTCTGAGAAGAGGAGGGAAGGCAAACTGGAGTCTAGCTCAGAGGTCTGTGCCCTGGCTCACGCTGCCTTTCTGAAGCACTCCATAGCTCCAGGTTTTCACTGGCACAGCCTTGAACAAGGTACAGGCACTGACTGGGGTGGCTGTGCCAGCTGAAGCCTCAGGTGTGACAGCTGCATTAAGCAGCATGTGCTGCATGAAAAGCAAGGTAGGCAGATTGGATTGAGCAAGTGTGAGGGCAAACTTGAGACAGTGACAACACACCCACCTCAGGAACACCTTGGAAGTGTTGCAACACTGGTTTTCTTGAGATCTCTGTGCCAAATCATCTTTGTCTCAGCTGTAGTGTGGGGAATGCCCTGTTAAAAGAGGAAAATAGTTCTTATTTTAAAAATTCTTACTGAAGCAGTGTTGTATGACTGCCTTTTACTCACAGCAATACTGAAGGGATCCAAAGTAAGATATTGATTGTGACTTTTGAGATGTTCATTCAGTTGATTGACAATGTGTGTTGAGAATCAGGAAATGTTGTTTTATTTTATTTTCTTTTCCCCCCACCCAGGAATTTGGAAAGTCCTGGGAGGAAGTGCAGTCAGAAGACGACCGGGAATTACTAGATAACCTAGAAGAGTAAGAGTTACTTATGTGCCCATTACTTGCAGGACCATTATTTTTTAAAGTAATTGCAGGGAAAACACTGTGCACAGTTAGCACACAGTTTAAATTCATTTAAGCCAATCAAATCAACTTCAAATTGTCCTCATTAAAAACACTTCTCAGCAATGAGAGCTGTAAACTTCATATTTCAACCAGAAGCCTGTTTTTTGTTTCCCTAGAGTTCAAACAAGAGCTTTCTAGGTTTGTAATGATGTAGACAAAATGCATTATTTTTTACTTTTGTACCAGAAAACAGTTGAATGGCTTTTGCTCAAATTTAAAAATCAAAAGTAAGCATCAAAAATGTCAGTATGAGGAAGAAATTGTATGAAAAAAAATGATCAAAAGGTAATAACTAGAGATGAAAGAAGGTTTTCAAAGGCAGTTTCTCAGCAGCACTGATTGAGGGCAACATCCACCTCCTCTGCATTCTTCTGTGGTCCAGACCACTGCCGAGGTGGTTTTCTTGGCCATAGAAAATTGGATAAGCAAGAAGTAATTTGGGAATCAGGGTCCCTGAGCTTCCTGGTTCTCTCTGACTTGAGGTTAATTTTACTTGACTCTACCTGGTTGCAGTAATAGTTCTCTCAGCAGTACTAGGGTTTAAATGGATGCTTGGGTAAAGTATTCTCTGTGTACATGTCTAAATGTAGCATAAGTAAGTAATATTTAATTAGTAAATAACACTTAGAGTTAGCTCTGCCTGAAGATTATGACTTTTAGCTATTGTAGTCAAAGGTTAGAAAGGTATAAAGGAATTCTAAAAGACATTAGAAGAATAAACACTGAGAGCAGTATTTGATGACTTACCAAACTGGATAGAAATTGAAGTTAATATTCTGTTTGTTAGTGCAGACAGTTTTAAGTAGGATTTAATGTCTGTCTGCACAGGAATTACCCAACATTAACTGCTCGGTTATTCTCAAATTTGTATTTTTTTCAGACTCTACACCAGATTGTAATCATGTATCCAGCTATAAATCCACACTATCTTTTCCACCCCTTTAAAGTATTCAGTTTATCTGGATTTATTTCTAGTGTTGTGAAAACAGAATCTGAATTGCCCTTTCTCAACATGCCTCTTTTCTTTTCCACAACTAAATGAATCTTCTTGACTTTGATTCATAAGAGACTGGTCTGGCTGGGAAGAGCATCCTGTATGTGCAGTTTGCCTATTTTGTGAACAACAAGCAGACACCACAGAAAAATTGTATCTTCACATGCAGGTAAGACTTCTTTTAAATAACAGGATTTTTATCACTTTGGAATTAAAAATTGTTTTTGTAATATCTTTATTAAGGTCAAATCAGCTGCTGCATTAGAATGCCCTCTTCAGCACAGAACTAAAGTACTGCATGCACCTCCAGCATCTGTTCTTTAAAACACGCAGAGAGGTCAAGCTTCACATTAGGAGTATGACTGACTATTACTTGTGAGTGTACAGACTGCTACAGACAGTAGAAAAGCAGCATCTTTCATATCATAGTGGTTTGATGATTTAATATATTTTATGGTTAGTGTCTGTGTTTCAGTTTTAATAAACTATTTAACAGTATTACGGTTTAACAGAATACAAAAGTTTCTGATGAACCAAAATTTTGGGATTTGTTTCATGTATTAAAGTTTGTGTGTCTATATGCATATGTCTGTGTCAGCCTATGAAAAGCTGAGCTGTTTTTAACTTGGAATAGTAGAAGTAGTGGAAATGAGATCTTTTTTCTTCCCTTTTTTTTTTCCTTCAGAAATCACATGGATTTCACTTTCCTAAAATAAAGTCAGAGCATGGTGAGTAAGAGGTGCTGTAATTGTCAGCATTTGCCACTCGTGTGGAGAAAACCACATCATAAGAATAGTGGAAAACAACTTTATCGGTTTTATTTTTGTAGAGACATTTAACTTTTCCATTATGGAAACTGTTTCTGCCAGCTTACAAAAGCAAGCCAAGAATACTTTATTTTTATGGAACTGTTCTTACTGCCAAGGATGTGTGCTATTTTCTTTCGACCCACTGGATTCTTTTGCAGAGGAGTTTCTACAAATACCTGCTTTATGTGCTCCAGGTCTGGCTGCTGGAGACTTGGAAGTATTTTTATTATTATTATTATTGTTATTATGGCTTTTAATACTTGCTTGCAAGTTAGAAGCTTTGTTTGGCCAATGTTTGCTTTCTGCTGTAGAATAGAATCATTTAGGTTGGGGAAGATCTTTAAGATCATTGAGGCCAACCATTAACCCAGCACTGCCAAGTCCACCATTAAACCATGTCCCCGAGTGCCACATCTACATGTCTTTTAAACACCTCCAGGGATGGTGACTCACCCACTTCTCTGAGCAGCCTGTGCAAGGCTTGACAAGCCTTTTGGTGAAGAGATTTTTCTTAATATCCAACTTTAACCTCCCCCTATCACTTGTTACCTGGGAAAAGAGACTGACCCCTACCTGGCCACAGCCTCCTTTCAGGTTGCTATAGAGAGCAATTAAGTCACTCCTGAGCCTCATTTTCTCAAGGCTAAACAGGGAGCCAATCACTGCCCTGGTCCTGCTGGCCACACTGTTGTTGATACACGTCAGGATGCCTGTCAGGATGCCATCGGCCTTCTTGGCCCCCTGGGCACAGCTGACTCATGTTCAGCCACTGTCACCAGCACCCCTAGGTCCTTTTTTACTGCACAGCTTCCCCCAACCTGTAACACTGCATGGAGTTGTGTGACCCGAGTGCAGGACCCAGCACATTGTCAAACATAATACACTGGAACCTGATCCAGGCTTATCTCTAATGGGCTGGTTTTATCCCTTACCCCCTTAAAATCTAATTTAAAGCTGTCTCAATGAGCCCTGCTGACTCCTATGCAAGGATCCTTTTCCCCTTCTGAGATGGGTGTACCCTGTCTGTTGCCAGTAGACCTGGGGTCATGTTGACACACCCATGATCCGAAAACCCCAAATTCTTCCAGTGACAACGGGTATTGATCTGCTGGCTCTTCCTGTTTCTTCCCTCATTATTCCTTGCAACTGGAAGGACAAAGGAAAACACTACTTGTGTTCCTGATCCCTTAACCAGTCGTCCCAAGGCCCTGCAGTATCTCTTAATTCCCTTGGACTTCTTGTTGCAACTTCATCACTGCCGATCTGAAAAATCACTAACAGATAATTAATTACCCATGAGGGTAGGAACGTTCTCATCACACGTTTAACCCAGGCCCCAAGGAGGCAGCAGACTTCCCCAAAAGTTGGTCTGGTTGGCCTTTTGTGCCTTCTGGGCCCTCCATTCCCTTCAGCAGGGAGACTTCTGTGACAATGACCTGTCTTTTTTTCTTTATGGGAGCAGGTTTTTTTGCAGGGTATAGGCTGACTTAACCCCAGTGGCACCTCCGTGCTGGATGAACCATTGTCCTCGTCACTGATGGGTTCCATTTGCAGGGGCTCGCACCTGTTATACCTGGGGAGGTGGGGCAGCCACAGAGGAGCTAGGTCTGCTGCACTGGGCAGGGACTTGTCACCACTGGCCCTGTCCCTTAAGTCACTGTGCTCAGGCAGACAGAGGGAGGGCAGGGAATCTTCCAAACTGTCTGCCTGCTGGGCCTGTCCCAGGGAAGCCAGGGTGCAATGCCAATAGTCAGTGTTTCTCTCATTCCCCAATATTCCTCAACCTACTTGCCTCCTCCTGGAGCTCTGTCACTAAGCCTGAAGGCTTAGACCGAGAGGAAGCAAAATGTTTGCAGTTATGGCATTAAAAGAAGGGTTAGTTTCCCAGCAGCTAGGAATAAGCACTTATTCAGTTAATTTGCTAAGATACAGCATTCAGGCACTGCTGGTCTTCAGTAAACTCATATCAATCCTTAGGCTTAATCCAAGAAAGCATTTTTAAATTAAGACTTACATTGCCCAAGTGCTTGTACACTACCATCTCTCCCAGGTCTGAACTTCTATCAGCAAGTAAAGCTAGTGAATTTCATCAGAAGAGAAATCCATCATTGTCGTTGTTACAACTGCCAGGAGAAGTTTCAGTCCAAAGGAGGATTGATAACTCATATGGAAGAGACCAAACACATTGCATTTCTGCCAGCCAGGTCTACATGGGATCAACCACAGTAAGGGCAAATACATTTCTTCCAGCATTTATACTTTTACCTGATAATTTGTATGAAACAGTAAGTTGAAAGTTCTGGGGTTTGCCAATACAACAGTGCCCTGAGCTCCCTAACTCTACTGGCCCAGGTAAAATAATAAGCGGTCTCAAAACAACTCAGAAATCTCTATACAGTGTGAAGATAAAATGAACATGGGATACTGCTCATCTTGTTGCATCCAGGACGCAGTGTCCCCATACATGGGATCTGCACTTTCACGTCAGTATGCCAGAGAAGTTTGTTGATGCAAAATTGTTCTAGAACCAAATCAAACCCCTTCTTTTGCGTGTCTAATGTAGATATATGCACGATGTCTACCTAACTTTAGGCATCAAAACAAGTTGGTTGTTTACCCATAGTTTTTCCATGGAGAATAGAGTGTAACAAAACACTGGTTCAGACTCTACGTAGGCTGTATAGAGCCAGGGAATGATGCTCTCTACAGGGTGGTAGAGCACAGGGAGTGTCCTAACTCAAACACCTCAGTTCAGCATTTCTTGCAGGACAAATATGAATCTGTAGTCTCTGTTGTGACATCACGTGGGTGAAGAAATAGGAGGAAGGGCTTGTCTGTCATCAGCTCTTCTCTATGACTCTTCTACACTGTGCATACCATTTGATTTTTTGGGTATGCTGTTTACTGTCACTCCAGACAACCAGACTTGCTCATTTTTCCTTTTTTTAAAATTCTAATCTCAGCCTCTCAAACAAAATGTGCGACTGTCTAGTAATCATGTCTTGTTGCTTTCAGGTATTATTTTCCTACCTATGAAAATGATACCCTCCTGTGTACGCTGTCAGACAGTGAAGATGTGGTAACTGAGGATCAAAGTGAAGAAGTGCCTGTTGTAAGCGAAGATATATCCAGTCTACAAGCTCTCAAACAGAGCAGTGTTTTAAACCAGCTTCTGTGTAAAGAGAACAAGAGTCAGGAGAAATTTTGACCTGAAAGTACAGTGGCTGACCTTCAGTGCTTCTTCTGCTAGACAAAAGAAAAGACATTCTTTGAATACTATTGGAATACATTTCAACTCACAAATGTTATTATCACTGGACAAATATTAGGAAGTAAACGCTAAATAAAAATTTAAGTGTTAACTTTGTTGGTTTGTCTTCCTTTAAATTTTAGCTTCATTTTAAAATGGAATGCTTGGTTTTCTGCTTGGATCTTCAAATACCATTAATGTTACTAACAAATTTTTCATCTCTTTTTAATTTTCCCTGAATAAATCAGAATCTTAGTTCTATTTTAAGGCCACCTTGTGAAAGGTGGGAAAACTGAGACAATGTGTAAAGCCAGTGAGTAAATCTTCTTTGTGTTATTGCTGTTAGAGAGGAAACAGAAAATGTAATTCTTGGTCTGGTGTGTAAAGGAAATTTTGCTAATTTTAACCTTAGACCTTTTGGGAAATGAAAGCAAATCTGTATGTCTCTATTATTAATCATCAGTATTTAAGACATATGGTGCCTATTCTGAAAACTGGCTCAGAAACATCAGTAAAGCTCTGCCTACCCCATGAATATCTGACTGCATGAAAAGCTGCCAATCAAAAGTCTAAAACTGCATAGGAACAACTGCAATATTGGTTGCATCAAAAATCCAAAGAATTTAAATTAGATTTCTTGTATGGTTATAAACTGAAATGTTAAAGAATTGCTTAGGGAATTGTAGACACTTAAATCCTAAAAATCTCAAGTCCAGAAAAGTTGCCGTATTTCCTTTTAAAGTTCCTAAAGTGGCAGAAGGCCTTCAGCATGTCCAGAAAGAATCTCAATCTTGATAGAGTAAAGCTGCTCAGAGCATGAGTCCTGCTAGGATGGTCCAAACTAAGTATTCCTGAAATGTTAAGTAGTTCCAGAATTCAGGTTTAGCTTTCAATAATACATATAACCTCTTTCAAAACTGTTAGTGCATTCTTTTTTCTTCTTTAGGTCAGTGTTAGAGCACTTGCTGAAAGTATGGAAGTCTCAGTGCCCTTCCCTGCCTGAGGAGATTCAAACCCTTGTCTTTGCACAGCCCTCTTTACCTGAAATTCCCTGCTATCAATAGGAGTTGTTGTTGTTTGTCTTTATACAGTGATTGTGAATTATAAAGCAGTTCCTTGGATCAGGGGCTAAAGTGCAAATCTTTACCCATGTTCTGCTAAGCTTCTATGTCCCACCTAATTCACCCAGCAATCTTATTTGCATCAGTTTCTTTTAATTTGCATTGAACTGGTTTTCTCCTGCCATTACACATCACCCTCTATGACCTCTCTTTGCTTTCCCTTTCATATTTTTTCTTGGGCCTGGGTGCTCTGGAGATAAGTTAGAACAACAGGATGCTTAAAATGGACTAAGACAGATCAGCCACATAATTGCACAGTGAAACAGAGGCAGAAGCAGTATCTGACTCTGCCAAGAGGAAATGGGATAGAAGAAGTGCAGCAGGTGCTGAGAATACAAACAAAAAGGGGACAGGTGTAGTCATATGTTTGCATTGGTACAAAAATTTAGGAGGACTAAGCACAAGCCCAGTATTTTTGAACTAAAATGTCCTGATCAGTTTAAATATGCTATAATCTGTACTTCTTGCTTTTGTAAAATTCTTATTTTCATACAGTAATTGCAACGGCTATTGCTGCTTTTTCCCCCTCTAATTTTTTCCAAGCAGTTATTTTCTTCCTAACTTAGAAATTTATTTCAGTCTTTGCTTTTTAGTCAGATTCTTAGCTGAGGAGGGAATAAGAGTTAATGGGGCTTACATTAGTGATGTGTGTTGAGCAATGGGAAAAAATCAGCAAAAGAACTATGGCAGCAGCACACGAATGAGTTTTATGGCAAGCCCATCTCAGGAGGACACATTAAGGGAAACATAAAATTTTAGTGATATATCATAAAGTGAAATTGCAAAACATTTCCTAATCATAAAGAATGTGATGCTGAGTCATTCAAAACCCTACAAAATGAAAACAATGTCAGCAATATGAAATGACTGCTGTTCTGATTCTAAGAGAAATTTGAAAAAGCAATTTTTTGGTGTTGAATTAAGAAATTATCTAAAGAGAAATTGTATAAATAACACAGATTGGTTGTCTATTTTGAGTGAAGAGGAAAAGGGACTTAGAAAAAATTCATAAGCAGTGTATAACTGTTCACTGCAAATATAAAGAACATGAGGAATCAGATTAGGGTTGAGCTTGTTACTTCCATTATGAAAAGGCAACAAAGTAGGTTTAAGTCTTCTGTAGGTTCACAGAGAGGGTTGGTTATGGTTTCTAGAGTAAAAATCAAGCATTTTCATTTAGCACAATGATGCCTGACATTTTGCTGGAGCATACTTATTTGTTCATATAATGCCCACAATTTTCCCTAGGCATTCTTGTCCTCTTATCTGTTCTAAAACTGAAGTTATTTTTTGTCACAAATAGAGGACACAATAATGACTGCATACAGTTATTAGGAGTAAATATGGTCTTCGAACAAAAGAGCATTTTTGGAAACATTGCAACAAAAATAATATAATAATGCCTTAATTCATGGAGTGAACAGAGATCAGGTTGGCAAATGCTCTTGAGAGAGTCGGATCAGGAGAATGAGTGCTTTTAATTGGTATGAAAAAGTCTATACTAGTTTAACTCCAATGAACATTGCTTAAAATAATTTCTCCTAGCCTAGACCTGAACTCCTTATACACACTAACTTTTCTGTGTCTAAAGCCATGTTTAGAAGGACCTGGGTTAAAGGAAGAAAAATGCTTGTGTCCTGGTGGCTGGTAATTCTTCCTGCCCTTTTTACAAATGTCTTAATTATGTCTTTGGTACTTCTCCACACTCAGTTTAGTCTGACAAGTCTGTGCAGACTTAATCCTACTTAAGGAGTTAATGGTTGTTGGCTTCCATTTAAGACACTTATGTTTTCTGTTTCTGTCTACATTTGCCTGGCATGCTATGAGAGCTGTCAGCGTCTGCTCTTAGCTGGCTAAATGGTACCTGATGTAAGAAACACCAGACTAAGTTTCTGAAAAGTCTCTCTGCTGTTGTCCTTTCAGTGTCATCGCTGCCTCTCAACTCCAGTCAGATCTCTGCTAGTGAGTGAGGTGTTGTTAGAGTGTCTGTCTCTCTTTCTTCCATTTATCAGAGTGTTTGACCTCAATCTGACACAAGACACTTAACTGTGAGAAGTAAACAAGGTTACCAGTGTCCATGCTCAAATTCAAGTTCAGAGCAGACAGTGGACATAGGCCTTGGCATCATCTACTGTCCGCTGTCAGTGAACAGCAGCAAATTTCACAGCTTTGCTCATGACTTGATGCTGTATTAAATGTTCTTGCATTATTTGCATTTTACTTATATGTATACAGAGGCCAAAGAGAATCAAAGATGCCTGGAGAAAAGCTGTATTTCACCTGGGCAACATGAAACATTTGTTATTTGTTTCCCCAAAGGATTTTGTTAAGTCACAGTGCTTTCTGAGGCTTAGTTACAATACAACAACTGAAGTGTCTGTTGGTCAAATTGTGCCCTTGTATGCCAGGTATGTCAGACTTGGTTAGGTAACAGTTGTCACATGGAAGAGGTAATTTGTAACCCTAGAATGAATTACTGTTTCCATGTAATAGTCATTAAAATCAACTGCTCTAGAAATATAGGCAGCGCTGGTTGCATGTAAAATTAATCCCTTTTCTTCATGAGCATTCAATGTGCTGTTCTTCCTAGTGCAGTTTCTTTCCTTTCTATAGGAAGTTTTCTCCTTGTAAGCTGTGTTCTATTTGACTTCTTACACCAGGGAAATTTTTAGTTGCTTCTTGAATTAGATTTTACATCTTTTGCCAACCTCTTGCTCATGAAGATGCAGACAAAGTAACTATTTTAGAGACTACCATGTAACCCCTTAGTTGAATTCACGTTTGATATTTTACATCCCTGATAAATGCACTCTTTCCATAAGAAGAGCAGGGGAATTAAGGATATTTACAACTAAAAATACATCAGCTGTGTTTGCATAAATTTTGATAGAAATAAAAGTATTTTTCTTCCACAAATGTACATTGGAACACAATTCTCTCCATCTGGTTTACTCTCCTGAGACTGAAGAGCTGACTATATGTAGATTACATATGGGTCTAATGTCTAACCTTGCATTATAATCAATAAATGTAGTCTGTGGATTCTACAGTCATTCAGCTCACCCTAAAGAAGTGCTGGTGGCAGACTTCTAGTATTGCTGCTAAGTACATGAAGGCTGATACGCTGCAAATGTAGTTCTCTAGTATAAACAAATGCTTCAAAATTTCACATTCTGAGAGGGTCATACAATGCATTTGTCTGTCACATCACATCACATGAGTACATCGTGAAATCCCTCAGAATAACTACAGGCAGGTTTTTTGTATCACCTCCAGCCACAGCTTCATTGAGTGTCAGGAGACTTACTTTTTATTTCTATGCTCTCTGGAAATAGCAAAACAATCTAGGAATAAATAATGCAGGAGTGGCTAATTGCTTATTAGAGAGTCTGTCTTTGTAAACTGCCTCTGCAGCTTTGCAGAGTTGAACACTGCTTTAACCTTTAGGGGGTTTTAGCTTTCAGCTTCCAGTTGTATCGAGGTCATTTTGCTACTTTCTGATGCATATCTGTATCTTCACACCACTTATGGAAATATTGCTATGGATCTTCACAAATATTTGACCTGTCATAATAAACTGGTTTTTGTTTGAATCTAGGTGAAATGAAGAGCAAATAAGCAAGGATGGAGCTTAGCATTTGTGAAGAAGGATCATGAACATGTGACAATGCTGGCCTCCTGTATTTTTACAAACAGTGATTTGCTATGTATTCTTTGACAAATACTGTTACTTCCCTCTGCTTCAGTTTCCTAAACAGCAAGACTGTGATTATATGATAACAACTATCAGGAAGAAAACCACACATAGAATATAGGATTCCAATATATGCATGCATCTTATCTGCATTAGTCAGGCTTTCAAATTTGAAATATTTAGTTCAGGAGGTGACTGGATCACAGTTAAAAGAGTTACTCATTCAGGAAGAAGAAACTTAATATTGGGATTGCTTTCCCATAAGGAATCAAAAAAACATTTTGACAATGACATTTTTTTAAAAGAAGGGTTAACTTCTGAATCAGATTTTCAGAATGTTTCTGATTTGCCTTCAATTGAGGTTTTCAAGTAGAGAATGTATATTTTGTAAAAGATCCTCTGCTTTTAGTTATGTTACAGATCTTTCAAGTGTTCAGTTGCATACTAAGGAAAATTGTTTTCCTGTAAGAAAAAAATGACTGCATAGCACAGAGTACCCCTGGTTCGCACAGATGAGAGAAGATGTTCATGCTAGTCTGCTCTAGCCTTAAAAGGTATGAACCCATGACTTTACTGAGATTAAAGAAAGAAAATATATTGCCAGATACTGTGCATCCCTGAATTCATTTAATTGATCCATTGCTTTGTAAACAGTCTCTGTTTAAAATTCTAGCTCTTTAAGAAGGTTTCAAGTAAGGGTTTAGCATTTTTCTCATAAAGTATACACGTGAGGTAGATAAGAGTTCTCAGATTCCCTTAAGCTTGTGTTATTGCATGTACCTTGCCTTTCCTTCAGTGTAGGAAAGTTTCTGGTTAAGACAGGATTTCTTTTCACTATTAGAGCTGATACTTGGATGATATTTTCTTCTCAAAGGTTGCTGCAATGGTACTTTTGTTCATATTCTTATCTTAACCAGAGGCCTGCCTTGAGCTACTCAGACAAACAGTTACATTTCAAGTAAGCAGTCTGTGAAAAGACTGATGCTGGATCCACACTTCAATGCAACAGTGTGGACCATTTCTCCATCGATGCTGGATTGTCCCTATGGATCTTTAAAGATGAAGGAGATGTAGTTCCTGCTGCCTCCTAGACTTTGGTGACACTGGGAAAGTTGTTTCAATGCCCCTAATGACTGCTTTGAAACCAGTTACATAGGATTCCAATCAATATCTAAAATGAATGTCAGCATCCTGTTGAGCAAAGATTTCTTGCTATTTAGTTTTTGTTTCCAGTTGAAAAAAAAATCCTTAACATGTGTGACAGTGTCTATCCACTAAATTTTTGGGGAGCTTTGTGCTTATTAAAAATAGTACAGCTGTAAAGTCTGCCCTCTCTTGTTCCCACTGTTATTCCTCGTCTCCTGCCACCATCCCTCCCACTACCACTGGCTACTTCCCACTCCTCAGTCAGGTCTACCTTGCAGTCTTTCATCTGAAGGTTAGTCTAAATATTACTCCAATCTTATTCCAAGCTAAGAATTTACTAGAGCTTAACACATGTGCAGAATGCCTCCCATGCCAACTAAGGGCTTTGCAGAGGCAGGGGAAGATAGACTGGTTAAATGTTTTGGTGTTTTACAGTCATGAAGTAAAAGGCAAGAAGATGTTTTCTGCATGTACATGGGATGATCTATGTAAAAAGCAGTAGTTAACACTACTTGTCTTGCAAAAGGCCTTTTGTTAAATCAATAATGATAAAATATGTACTGAGATAATGTAATGAGCATAATATAAACAGATGATTGGTGTCATCTGTTGTGCAGGCTGTAAATTAATGTTCTGGTGGCTACAAATAGTAAAGGAAATATGGAATTTTTTTTCTAATTTCAAATAATCAGTTAGTATTTTATGTCTTCCTGTGAGAAGGCTATATCCATTCAAGAGGTTTGAACTTTTTGTCCAGGTGTTTAAGGTAGACACTGCTTGCCCGTTTGAATTTAGATAGCAATTGAAATGGTCCTAGCTGAGACACATGGTGATAAGGCAGCCATCTGTTTAAAAAGGGGTCCAATAAATCTCATTTTCAGTGGCTGAATTAAAATATCCTTTAGCTGTTTTAATTCTATTAATTTGTTTTATTAATTATTTTTCATTTACTTTATTTTTGTCTCATGTTATGTGGAAGATAGGAGGCTTAGAACCTGGAAATGAAAATTTAAGAAGAGGCAGAAGCCACGTAATGGTGTTACAGCCTGAGATGCAGGGTTTCCAAAAATGTCAAAGGCATGCCAATAAATGCATTTTTTTCCAGAATAATCAGAAATCTTGCAAAAATCTGAAATTTTTTAAATTTGTTTTCTGAAATTAATCTTTAATTCTCAGGAGTGGGAAACATTGAGAATACTTAACACACAGAAATTATTAGAAGGCCTATTTAGAAAGTAGATGTAGCTTGTTTACGCTTGAATACCAAGGCATGAACAGAAGTAAAACCTCCTAGACCTTATGAATCCTTCCTAGAAATTTCCTTCCCTTCCCACCCTTCTATTCACCCTGATGTCTCAAATCTCCTGAGAGATTTTGAGAGCCCTTGGTTTCCTGTGATTTCAATGGGAGTTGCCAGGAGTAGCTTTCAAATTCAGTCACCCAGTGTATTCCCTCCCATTGCTGACTGCTGCAACCAGGAACTGCAATATGTCACACTCTAAGATATTTTTCTAGTGAGCAGTGCCTATTTTTATGACAAAGAGCCACAAAAGTGCTTGCAAAGAAACCAAGGAAGGGAAAGACATTCATTTTCTCCCCTCCTTGTCTCCAGCAGGTGAGTGGCACCACTTCTGTCCTTCTGTTCTGCAGCCAGCTGGCAACTTGCCTTGTCCAAAATTCACCTTTTCCTATGGTGATGGAAGGTAATGACCTCGCCATCACCCAAGGACAGCCAGAAGAATGAGAAACCCTCCCAATTTATTCTTCCAAGAGCACACTGTTTATATTCACCCTTCTCTTGAGGCAGAACACACATTTTTATCCCTGCCTCATCAGGTTATGTAGGGGGTTGCAGGCAGATGGTTCACTGTCAGGCTCCAGATTTCTTTAATCCGTCTTTTCTCTTGAGGGCAATAGCTAATATGCCAGCTAAAAACACAACTAGAGCACTACTTATTCTTTTTTTTTCACCCAATGACTGCTGATATGGAAGTTCATACGTGCACACAGATTATTTGCAGTGACATCTCTGAATTTCATGGTTAAAGGCAAGTAAGGTTTTGGGTGCTTTAAAACTGAGTTGAGCAGGTTTCAAATTATTGGGTTTTACTCCAGTGACTGTTTGTCTGTGGATTTTATGGTATTCTCTGAAGCAGGAATTGTTTCTCCAGGCTGATTGCTCTCAACATCAGGCTTTAGACCCGTGCCTGTTTTGGTGCCACGTTCTTCTTGCATCTCTTTTGTGGCAAAACATCCATGAGATGTTTAAGATAAGGCTGCCTGTGCAAAAAATGCTTTAAATATTTTTAGGCAGAGGAGGGTGCCAGACTAAGTCCCCACTCTCTGTATAAACTAGGTTCTTAAACAGCAATTCCTTCCACAGCATGAAAGCAAGCAATGAACACATTTCAATAATTTAAAACCAGATGAAAACAACCTCCAGGGAAGACAGTGAGCTCCATATCTCACCTAGATGGAATTCCTGCAGCCCTTATTCAGGTAATTACACACTAGAGAGCATGAATGCAAACATCTTCTCTGCTGGCTCCCTGATTCCTATGCTGACTGGTCTGGGTTTTGTTTTAATGTGCTTGTCCCTATGGGCTAGACAGGGAATGCAGGTAGCAGCTGGGGATTCTGTATTTATTTATGGCAAGGGCAGGTACCTAAGAGTTGCTACACAGCACCTGAGCTGCTCGTAAGGGCCCCGCAGTGTCTCCACGAGCAGAGGGGAGGAAGGATGCGCCAGCGCGGAGAAGCTGCGGCACAGCGCAGTGACCAGGGCTCGCTGCTTTTGCTCACTGTGGCACTACACGGTGAGTTAATCAGCCTCAAGCTGGGGCTTGGGGCAGATTTTTTGTTTCAATACTGTTTAACTTCTCCAAGTCCTGCAGGTAATTGCTGCAGAAGTAAAAAGCATACAACTGCCACAAGTTTGCCATTATTAGATTAACAAGCTGCAGAGGTCCCTCCTGTCCTTTTCTGTGTAGCATTGCTGTTCTTGCTTGAAATTGGTTTTGTCACCAGTGACAGATTGCAAACTACCTCACCTTTAGAAAGTTGACCGCTTTAGGCTCTGCATCCATTACTGTCAATTAACACATTGAAAGAAATGTAGAAACAACTGCTTCCATGCAACATGCTACAAACTTCCTATGAAAAAATCAGATGTGATGTTTTGACAGCAAATATTGCTTAGCATGTAAGGCAAGTTCTACCTGAGATAGGCAAAACCACTGTCAATGAAGTAGAAAGATTGAAATGTGCCAGCTTCCTGGGCTGACAGGAACAGTACAGAGCAAGAATATTCAACTCTGTGTTTTCAGGAGCACAGACACCTTAGAAACTTGTGGCACACACAGAGTCACACATGAAGGATATGTATTTGCTTTTCTTGATCATTTTGGAAGCAGCCACTGAAGCACCTGGTTGGAAACCTCAGACAGGACTCTCAGAAGAAAGGAAAGGAGTAAGTGTGTCCCAATTTCTAGTTAATGAGGGTGAGCAGGTTTTGTGCGGAGATACGTTCAGTCATATAAAAGTTATGTATAGACTACAATAGGTAAATGGCTGAGCTGAAAGGACAGGAAGAGCAGTGGGGCCGAAACCCCTGTACCCAGCTGTGCAGTATTTCATCTCACCATTCCTGCTGCATTGCTTTTTTTAATGAAGTAAATGTTCACACAGATACCAATCTGGGTCGCTGAACTCAAATCATTCTACAAGCACTTCAGCCCAGTAATACTAAAGAAGAGCTCAAGTGATTTTGAATCACTGATACATCTGATGATCTTTCATTCATTATTTTCTGTGCATTATTGATTGTCTCTGCTTGTTTGCTCAAAGGGAGTTCAATTGCATTCAGGAGCTGAAAGTTTTTAGATCTGACAGTTGGTCTGGAGGCATCTGCTGGCTTCCAGGAGATTAATTTCAGAATGTTAAACATGTGCATAGTCACTGCTTTTCAGTGATCTGCCAACATCCAAAAGGTACAATGTGGAATCTGAACTACCCCCACCCCAATGGTTTCTGCAGGCAATACATGCAGAGAGAGCATGTAGGGGTTCACCACAAGTGTAGGCTTATGGGGGGAGGCATTTGGAGCTTGTGCCCTCGGCCGAGCTTCCTTTAGTGTCTAGCATTTTTATATTTTGTAATCAATTTCCTGGGAATAAATTCTAGTCTCTCTGACTTGATCCAAAAGGTTTTCTTAAAAGAAGTCAGTTGGTTTGAGGGTTTGAGAAGGCTTTTAGCAAATACTTATATTTGTACTCAGACTAGTAAATCAAGCACATATATTATTATCTGCTGGTATTTCTTTTTCCTTTAACAGCCTCATGGACCACTCAGCTCAGTTTTGTGAGGACACATGTCAGACAGTCTCTCTCCAACTTGTTTGAGCGCAGTGCAATTTAACAGGGGTCAGGCAATCTAAGAAGAGCATACAAGGCCAAGCAGCTGCATTTGCTGTTCTGGGAGATTGAAGAGAATTGAAAATTTCTTATTATATTTGTGCCTGTGTATTAGAAAGGCAGTTTATTCCAGCCTTGGAAGCTTGCTACCCACAACTTCTGTGTTAACAACTTGGCTCCTTTTAGTGCAAGACTAGGGGAAAAAAGGAAGACAGAAATGCAGTTAAATTAGATAAAACTGCAAATAGAAAGGCAAAAGCAGCCTAAGACAATGTTACAAAGCAACATTGCTGTCTTTTCTGGACAGTTTATAGAAAGATGCTGAAATTAAGTTCCTGGTCCAATGTAGTGTCTTCATTTATCTGACTAATATAACTGTCCTTGCTGCATTGGAACAATTTGCCAAGCAAGTTTTCTTGCAGAGCAAATTCTGAGAGTTTTAAAAATACAAAATCTATTTATCAGTCAAATCTACTGATATTTTTCTAAAAAGCCTTTTTGTATAAATGGTGTTCAGCCATCTCTCTTTTAATATAAAGAAGGTTATCCTATCCTAATCAGGTTTTCCATATGTACAACTTGGCCAGTATTTTATATTAAGGGATAAATTAGCAAGCAAACATAAAGCAAAAATAATAAGTTCTCTTCTCTAGAGAACTCACTGAATGTATTTCACGTGTTGGAAAAGAAGATTAGTTTCTACACTTGAAGGTGAAAAAGATGAATTTATTTATAGGACTGTTTTATTCTTAAAAGAAGTATTGAGGGAAATACTACATTAAAGAAAAAAAAAGGATTTTCTTCTATTTGTTTCTGCATATTAACTTCTGACTAATTTTTTTTTTCAAGTGTCCTATGACGCCATGTCAATGCTCTTTGTCCCACACTGATAAGCACCCCATATGCTAAAGACTTCTGTTGTGGTGCCATGTTCTTAAGGAAAACATGGGATCTCTGGAGACCACAGCCCAGAAGTGCCCTGCAGAGTATGAGCAGTGATTCCCCAGACTTGGTCTGGGTGGGATGACTGTTTAATAATTCATTAGATTCTCATTAAAAAATATTTGGAAGTCTTGCTCTTCCATTAACCAATACAAACAACATTACTACATTCTTGCTATTGCTTCCCCCTCCTTCTTTTCTGTTGCATCTTAATCCTATTTAAGTCCTGGGCTCTGAGCATCAGGAATACATCCATGTGCATTTGCTGAGTGCCAAAATATCACGAACACCTTTTCTGCTTTGACTTAGATCTGGTGTAATATAAAAAATATATGATAACATTAGCTCCCAGCTCCTTCTCTCAAGCATTGGATAGGTGTGTTCTCTCTTCCCCCATGGGCAGTTATCATCAATTTATAATTAGGCTCAGCTACCTCACTGTAGGATTCTATATAGGTTTCCCGCTGGCATGTAAATGATACTTTCTTAATACTCTCAGAAACCACATCCTTCCCTCCCTAAAGTACTTCATTAATGTACTACCCTCATGTTTTCTAGGATAACCCAATTCTATACTCTTATGTTTACAGAAGCTGTTGGATTCTCCTAAAGCAGAGACTTGAAGACAGTGTAACCGTAAGATGAAGGTCTAAACCTTAAATGCTGGAGTCAGGTGCAAACTTATGCCCTTGTAGGGAAAGCTGTTCTCCAGAATTACTTGGAAGTAATTAAGGCACTTGTCATTAAGGCTGTTAATTGGAGAGGGAGGCAAGCACTCTTCCCACAGTTTCCATCACTTGTGCTTGGGTGCACCTGAGAGATGAGGCAGCAGTGCTGGTTGTGAGAATGAAAAGCATTTCTGAGCATTACACTGCATTTTTTCAGATCTTTGAATTACCTATGCTAAAATACTCAAATATAGTGACAGTAAAACGACATACACCGTATGTATATGGTAATCAGCTTTGGGCAAAAGGGAAAGACTCTGTGCACTATCATTCGAGAATCCCAGGAACACCTTCAGGATCAGGATCACCTGCTCTCCATCTTTGCTCACTGTGTGTCTGCTTGCAGTAATTGTTTTAGGATATTATACTGAAAACCTTTTTCTATTTCCAATACACATTCATTTGCATTCACATGGGACAATGCTCTGCAGTTGTTACTAACTAGATGTTGAATAGCCTCTTCCAAATAGAGGTATTGCTCAACAGGAGCAGAGGAATTTGAATGAAAACCCATAGTTACCCAGGGGGAATGAGGAATCATTTCTTATCTTCTCTCCACAATTTTTGTGTCATTGAAACACACAGGGTCTTATGTGAAGCTTCCATTATCTGAGCAGGAAAAACCCTTGCTACTTTCCAATAATTGTGCTGTTCCTCTGGGAGAGCTGTGAAACCATGGCTATATTTCTAGGCTCTTTAGCCAAACATTTTTATCTGACTTGATCTGGGTCTGCTTTGAGTTTAATTTGGAAACCTTTCCAACTCAAAACACATGAAGGTACATGTCTCTGGCATAAGGCAATTCAGTAGAGAAACACTAAGTCACCTCCACATAAGAGCTGTTGGGTGTGCTATTATGCCTTGCAGACAATCCTCAAGCTGTGTCAATTTTTTCATGGTGCCTGCATGCTACAAAGATTGTGCATATTAAAACTGGGATGGACATTAAAAGATGTCCGTGTCAGGGAGAGGATATGGTAAGGTGTGCTGAAAGTTTATGCTGACTAAACATCCTCGCTTTAAATCTTCACTCACAGTAAGAGGGTTTCAAAGGGCCATTCCAAAAATACCGCCTCTGATCTCTGCCTACAGACAGGGAGGTTGAGGTTAAACCCTAACTTGTCAAGTCCTTTTTAAGAATCATTCATATACTAATCCCATTGAGCAGTCTGCTATGGTTGGAGACAAAATGATCCACAGACATGAGAAAAAGCCCTGATAAGTGCCCAGGGTTGCACTCAAAAGTTCATGTACAACAGCAGGGCTCAGTTAAATCCTCAAATACTGTGAATACCCTGAAAATCTGGCATTTCCAACTATCAGACATGCAAGTTAGGGGCTCTGCACAGCCTTTTGGAGACTGCTGTTTTGCAAATCTAGCTCTACAAGGCTAGAAGCAAGTCAGAAAAACAAGTGAGGCAAGGGGCAGCCTGGATGACTGCTTGTGAAACCCTTCTGTTGGAAACAGGCTCCATGCCAGATTCTTCTTTTCTGTGATGTTTCCCTTTCAGGTTTGAGTCCACTGTCTACCTCTGCCTCTTTTGAAGATTTTTTTTTTCCTTTGAACATTGCGTTCTTGCTTCACAGGGAAGCAGAGCCGTGGGAGCACCAGCAAAAAAAAAAAAAAGCATTTGTAGCTCCAGCATCCAGAGTTCAGGCCTCTTACTTCATTTACTTTTGGATCTTCACACATATTCAAACCCCTTACAACCCCAGTCCCTGCTGGCAGCAGTGGGTTTGCCAGTTCCCAGTTTCTTTGAGTGTTAGAGGTATTGTTAGGGCATCATCTACGTCTGGAAGAGAAGGAAATTACTTGGAAACCTATGTAGCAATTGGGACCTAATTTTCTTAAAAAGATAGAATGACATTTTTACTTTTTTCCTTAAAAAGTAGGATCCCAGCTTGATAATGCCTAAGAAAGCTCTGAAATACTTGCTGAGCCGGTTGAAATAGATAAGCCTAAAATAGATTCTCTACAGGCGGTTACAGAAACTTGAATCTGGAATACTGATCAAGTAAACTGTTGGAAAAACATGGTGATGCACAGCCGTGTTACACAGTTCAACCTTGCCCATTCATGCTTCAAGTAAGAGGCAAGTGCCTGCATTAGTGTTAGAAGGAGGCATTTTTTCTGTTGTTGTTTTAAGTAACTTTGTCATACCTCAGGCTGTACACCCACACCAGGAAAAGGAAAGGAAATCAAAACCTCTCCTAAGCCAAATGCCCTCTGGAGAGCATCACACCATGCCACTGGCCAGCCCCGACAGATCCACCCGCCACTGCCACCTGTCACCAGCAGCTTCCTGGGTCAGGTCATCCTCCTTGCAGCACCAAAGGCTGGGCACCTTTCCAGTTCCTGTCAGGGGCTTTTCCACACACAGCACGAAAAGCCTTGTCCAGCACTGTACCAAAGCCAAGCCTAGCTTTGACTTTTCCTTTGTTTTCTCCAGGAGAACAGTCTGACACTTCCCAGCTAGCACAGTGGAAGATGCACCATCTGAATGCAGTTGTCTGGAGCCATGGCTGTGTGCTAAGCTGCTTGTGTTTTCAGACATCTAATGTTAAAAAAAGATTATACCCCTTTAGTAGACTGTACACCAAAAGAAGTGTCTTTCTTTGGAATTAGTATGTATTTTGTAGCACATTTTCAGGAGTTGAAAACTGCATGAAAAGTGGAAGGTACTGCAACTGCCATGAGTGGTAGGTGCAAAATCAAGATTTCCCAACAGAGAAATCACAGGAACTCATGTCTGGGGGAGAGCTTTGTGAAGATGAGGAGGAGACCGTGGTCCTTCATGGCCAAGCAGAGATCACTGCTCCAGCAGCTTCCTCAGTTCAAAGTTGAATCTCCGGACAAAGGCTGCACACACGAGGCAGTGCACGAGGCAACCTGACCAAGGCACCGCGACTATGGCTGCCACAAACTTCCCTGTATTATGGAGATCTTTGGGAATTTGGCAGCAAAAGTATATAGACAGTCAAATAAACAAACACATCATAACTGCAGAGACTCAGAGACAGCTCAGATTTGGACAGCTCAGTTAAACCTAATCTTCTCAGGCTGCAACAAGGGAGAAGCTGATCTCATCTCTGTTACTTGGTACAAACTTCAGAAGACAGGACACCGATAGCTGGTTTAAAACATGGCTGTGTGTTTGCAGAGCTATTTTCAAATAATTTTCCTGTTGGGTGAACAGTTACAAGACGGATCTAATAATCTACTATGGTATATTTAACAATCTGTTTCCTGTGTGTTCTGCCCTTTCGGGTGGTCCAGTTTCTTTGTAAAATGAGGTATTTTAACCCTGGTTGTAGACAGGGTCACACAAACAAGAGATCATAGTTTTCATGTCTGCAACATCATTTCCTTACCACTAGAATTACCATTAGAATAAACCAAAAGACCATAATCTCTCTATTTTTCTGCTGACACAAATATGCTGGACAGGCCATTTGAAAAAGCTTAAAATCAAAGAAAAAAATCTAATCCTCCATGTAAACCACTGTCACTTGAATAACTAAACTGCACAAACTGTAATGCTGATGGAAACCCAGAGCAGAATTCAAACCAGTTTTAAATATGTGCAACTCATTCCTTCTGTTTTGCCAAGTCATCATAAAAAGAGGAACACACAGACACACAAAATGTTTCATGCAGGAAATCCAGAATACTGCAGAATTCATCTCTCTGCTGTGACAAGCTCGTCCTAGTTTCATGTATTTTATTTCCAATGCAAATAGCTTTCAAGACACTGCTTCCATGTTTTATCCAGGTTACTTGGTATGTAGCATGAGTGACATACCTTGACACAGGCAAGATTTAGCAAATACAGCACAGTGTTTCATGAATTCTGTGTTTCTGCATTACAATCCTTCAGGCTGGCAATGTCAGTGCTGCAGACACTGTTTACACAGGAGCCAAGTTTACATCAAAGAAGCGAAGAAGAAGAAGAACAAGAAGAAGAAGAACAAGAACAAGAGCAAGAGCAAGAACAAGAACAAAAGAACAAGAACAAGAGGAGGAGGAAGAGGAGAAAGAGATATAATATTTCAGGTTGGTACTTCTTGGTACCTCACCATTTTTTTGCCTGCCCTTCCTAATCATTTGTATTGCTACTGCAGTCACTCTCTGCCAGTGATGGCCTGAAAGTCCCCATCATGTTTTTACAGCTTTTGAGCAGAATACTGCAAAAAGAGAAGGAGATTAGAATGGTTTGTCATCAGCTACTAGGATGCTGCAGGGCTTGCTGGGGATACAGCAAGTCAGGGCTGCCCCCTAATTACAAAAGCTGGTGTCTGGTTGCAAGGCATGAAAAAACTACAGGTAATGAAGAAAATGTAACTGCACCTTAAAACTGACATTTGCCAGCCTCTGTGTCTCATTTTGAAATTCAGTGCACTGTTATGGAGAAATGAGTAAGCTGCAAGGCAAAGTCTTTCTGGGGGATACTGTTGTGTGTGCTGGGTTAAAAGCTGAGGGATGGGGGAAGCAATCGCTTGCATGGGTACAGCAAAGCATAGTTCCAGCTCCCTGCTGCTGGCCTTTCCTCTCATCACTGGCAAAAAGGGAGGTGACACAAGGGTAGGCATGAATGCATTATGATAAAGGACAAAGTGACATGAACTTCCATGGCTTTGGCACAAGTTTGAAAATATTCTGCTCATGTCTCAATGTGGCAGCTTTTCGCAATTAAAATCTCATTTTTTTGTGAGGGTAACTTTAAACTCAGTGTTAGGGAGCAAAAACATAAAAATATTACATGGATGCACCTGAATAAGACATAAATTAAGCACAAGTTAACAGAAAAGAGAATGGATTTTAAGTAGCATTTTAATCCACTTCTACTCCATGACTACATCTTTTGAAGGGTTGGTTTGACAGCAAAGAATAAAAAAGGCACAATATTTTTTAGAAACAGCACAAAGGCTTTCAAAATTTTTTCAGAGCCTTTTAATCCTACTTTGGTGTTCTGACAATCTTTCTCAATTAAATACTTCCTCAGCATCAAAGATGTCATTGGTGCTCAGGAGAGTTCTGTGGCGCTTCTCCTTCCCATAACCACCATAGTGTTGCCCACATCTTTGCACAGATTTCTCTGCCAAATCATGTGGGTTTGCTCAGCAGGAGAGAGAGGTATGAGCAACAGGCTTGCATTTTGTTTGTCTTAGCTTTTTGAATCATCAGAACTCCCCATGGGTAATTATTCCAGTAGGTTTTGGTCTCCCCACTCCTTCTCCCCTTTGGTATCTGTCTGGACAATGCTCACTGCTACCTGTACCTGCACTATTGACAATAAATTTGATTTGAAAACTTCATAATACTGCCAATATGGAAATGTCTAACAGGGATTTTTTTCTAAAGTGTTTCTATTTCCCCTTTTTGTCCCACAGCAAGTTTTGCTGACTGTAGTGTATGTTAACAGTAGGTCAAAAAAAATGGTAGGCAGGTCAGGGACTCCAAGACATAGAAGGACACAGCAGTGACTCTCCTATAAGACTTCTTTTTGCTTCAGGCGGTGCACAGTGGCTGAACAAATGGGAGGCTGAAGACAAGTTAGAGGAGAAAAGGAAGCAGATTACAAAAATAAAGGCTCTTTCTCCTTGGGGATGATCTCATATCTGAACAACTGAACTCTCACTTCCTTGTCCTTTGTCTTCTGCACACGGAAGCCAGGAAGGAAACAGAACAAAACAATTTTAGGGAGATAATGCTAGTAGGAATCACCATTTTCCTTATTTTTTAAGAGGTTTTCAAAAATATCTCCTTAGTCCAACTTAAAAATGAAGAAAATGTCTGAGGAAGGTTGGTTTCTTGTGGTTGTTTAAAAGAAATAGATACTCATTGCAGAGCAGTCATTTAACTAGGAGTGCCTCCACACAAAGGAGACGCATTTCAGGCTCTGCTGAAACCAGGACTGAAGCCAATGACTTAGGACAGTTTGCTCAGGACTCTGTTCCTGCAGCTTGCTTTGACTGTGGTGGTACCTGCATGGCTGCACCCAAGCTGGTTATCCAAGCCTCTCTGCGGGTGTGAGCAGACAGAAGTGGGTTGTGCAAGGGGAGGGCAGAACTTCAGCATCTGTGCACAACCCAAATGCACCAGCTGCTGGTAAAAGAGTGGAGGAAGATCTCTTCCACAGAGGCTGTGTAGCCAGGAGCTCTGCTCCCAGAGGTAGCAATCAGTGTGTGCCATCCTCACTGCTCTTACTGCTGCAGGGCTCTCTGCCTGCCCCAGAAATAATGAGTGCTCCCCTTGAAAATGAAACCCCCAAATACATGGTATTGCTGCATATACTTGCAGGGGATTTATAGGTAGTTTTAGCCTTCAGAGTTTGGAAGATGGGAAAAAAATTAAAATATCATGGGAATTAGTTTCTAGATAGCTCACACACAGGCTCATTGGGCTCTTTGTTCTCATTGCCAAGGGAAACTAAAATACCTTCGGACTGAAAACTACAGAATCTGACCATGCCAAGCAGGTTATAGCGTGACCATAAACAGGGAGCAGTGCCTTGCCAGAGAGGTTTTCTTTGCTTTTCTGTGGACCCATGCCATTCCACAGCAGCCAAAGTCCCTGCTCCTCAGAACGTTGTGATGCAAATGGCAAACATGGGCTTGCAGCTCCTCTAATTTTCAGGCAGCAGTATTAGCCGAGTGGGAAGATTGAAATGGCAAGCCATGAGTGAAATTAGTGTGTTGTGTTAGAGGAAAAGCATTCAGGCTGACTTTAAGTGCCATGCATAAGTAAGACACAATTCTCTTTTCCCTGTTTAGCAATTCTCTTTTTTTTATACTCCATTTATACTATATTAAGTATTTATAAGAGATCACTTTAAATCCCCTTTGCAGTCAGCATGTGTACGTCAAGACTCGTGCCTATTTGCTGAGGCTGTCTAGCCAGGGAAACACACTGTGGGTAATTGCTGCTGTGAGGGTTTTGACTGAACAGGTAAAAAGTGTATAAGTGGCTTTACAAAAAAATCCATTTTTGCATCTGCCCTCTCTTATGTATGCCCAACTCAAATTCATTTAGTTAAGAATGCTAGCATGCGCTTGAGAAATAGGTGTTAAGTTGGAGAGAACCAAGTGAATTTCATGTTTTGTAACTGGAAAATTACTTTTTGCCCATATAACGAGCCAATGTATGTGCTGTGTCTGCGAGGCACAGCGTGCAGTGTGGTACTGCACCCTGTTGGTGTGTGCTGTTATGAAAACCCAGTTGCATTCTCTGTACAATGTGAGGCAATTTCTTTTATATTAAACCTTTATTTCAGCCAAGCTGGTTCCAAATGCAACGTAGGGACAGGTGGGATAAAAATAGAAACTGATCCTTGCAGAGAGAGCGTGACCTACAAAAGTAAGAAGAAAAAGTTGTGTTAGAAAAGCAGCTGTGACTGAAGTGTGCTCACTCACTAGGCAGTGGGTGGAAGCAACAGAAAAAATAATCAGCAAGCAAGGAAAAGGGAAACAGTTTTGCATGCTAGTTGTAGGGAAGTAAGAAGGATGTTTTAAATCATTAGAAGAGTGACTCAAAAGTGTGGCTCACATGGTTCAGATGCCTACAAAGGAATGAGTTCAGGAGAACCTGAACAACATTTTGGGAACTTGGTACCAAAACTCAAATTCCAGAAAAAGTAATGAAGAATGTGCCTGATTCAGTCTTATTTACTGAGCACATGGCTGCTGAACTCATTTTAACTCAGAAAGATGATATCAAGGTGGCCTCCCAGCAGAGGAGGAAGAGCAGGCATCCTGGAAGGGGGCCAAGAAAAAGGACACAAGTGCCAGGGGGCTGGCAGGCCATGTAGGAGGCAGTGTGTATAGGCAGAGTGACATCATGAAGTAGACAGCAGGATTAAGAACATCACATCTTACAAGTCAAGCCAGGCAGAGCAGTTCAGAGGCAGATCCTCACTTAGAACACTTCTCTGCAGAGAATCTTTGCCTGTGCACCCTGCTGATCATTTGGTCATATGCTCCTATGCCATTAGCAGTGTTTCATAGCTGAGTCAGGAAACAGTGCATGCTCATCGGGTAGTCTTTGCCCAAGCAGCCTGCAAAAGTAACTCATTCTGTTGAACCACTGATTCAGTGTTCACACAAGACTGTAACTTCACCTATGTCATTGGTCTTAACAGCTTTTTCTCCATCCATTCCTATGGGTTATCTGTGTTGTGCCACCAACTGCCTGGAGGGGACTTCACAGTGAATGCAGAGGTCAGTCAGGGGTTGTTACGTCCTTGCTTGCTCCCATGCTACCGCCCATCCTCCCACATACAGAGAGCTCCTGGTCCTGCCTGGCCTTTTCTTTAATCAGTCTTGGCCTGAATGACTTACCCTAAAGCTAAATAGGATAGAAACAAGCACCAAAGACAAGCAACTGGTTATAGTCGCTTCTGGACTAGCACCTTAAGGGAATGGGTTTTAGGATGTTCATTTGCTGAAACCAGAATTTTTTAATAATTGTTGACATAGTATTTTAAATCCAATATATTGCAACAGTATCAGAAATTACATGGAGATAGGATTGGGTTTTTTCTCTTTAAGACAAGTTTCTATGACTCTTTGTCTCATTACTTCCTTGGAATTTAAACTAGGGTGCAGTACAAGCTGTACATGCCTGAGCATCCAAGTACCCGCTCATCACCGAAGTACATGACTTGAGCTGATTTGCTGTGACTTTCCTTGAGTATTGCATTCCTGGTAGGGTTCCTACTGGTACAACTCTTCTATAACAGACCCGGCTGCTTCTCTCCTCACCTTTGAATGCAAAGCAGCCCTTGGACTGGGCGGCTTTACACGGTGTTTAAACCAGCCAGGAAGAGTGTGTGTGTCAGCAGCTGTGATCTGCTGTTCTCCAAAGGCTGACAGAGCTGAACACATGCATACAGGCAGGAGCCATGCCTCAAAGGCTGCATTTTTAATTACTAATTTCTATGAGAAACCTCAGCATTTTCTTGCTCTCATTTTCTCTTGTGCTTGTGTGTAGCCCCCGGCAGGAGACAGCTTCATCCCAGCAGTCATTTTTCAGACAGTGAAAGAGAGAGCTGCCACCACCCCAGGCAGGAGGCAAGGAGGGAGGTGAGAGCCAAACACCCATCCCCAGCCCTGGCTTCATGCACCCACTGAAAGCAACTCACTCAGGAACATTGCAAGCAGTACACGAGGAAAGCCAGCATAGCGAGAAGGCCACAGATGTCAGAGCAGCCTTCAGAAGCACCCCACCATAATCTGCAGAGGGGGAAAGCAAATTCAGTGTGAGGTAGAGCAACCGGTGGTGAGGTTCACATGTGCACCACAGCCACAGAAATAAAGCCTCGCCTCTCAAGAGCCCACCTGCCCAAAGAGAGCTGGCTGAAAGCTGCTGGACACTGCAGGGCTGGCCATGTGCTGCCAGTGGAGACTGACAGGCAGACAGGCTAGGGACAGCAGGAGAGCAGGCAGCAGGGTGACCACAGCACACCAGTGCCTCTGGGCAGCCCCAGGGGCTGTTGAGCTCCCACACCAGCCTGATTCAAACCTACACCTCTTCACCTCTCCAAGGGCAAGGTCTTTTGGAGCACCAGGCTTGCAAAGTGACAGAAACACGGAGTCTTCCTTCCGGTCAATACCCCAGGAGCCACAGCAGGAACCTTCTCCTTCTGCCTGCACCCAGCCGGCACCAGCTGGCCTCACAGTTGGGTGCAGAAAGCAAAAGCAACCATCGTTGCCAGGCACAGCCCAGAGGAACCAGCAGGATTTTCCTGTGTTCTCTCCCATGCTTTCGCAGCCCTCAGCTGTGTGTCTCTCTGTCCGCAGGGGCACTGCCTGCCATGGCACCCACCGGCCTGCAGCCGGTGCTGGGAAAGGTGAGCACACCCAGAAAGTCCCTTGAGAAATCCCTCTTGTCCACACTGAACAAAGAGCACATCAGCTCCTCCCACCCTCTGTAATTAATAGCCAGACAGGACTTTACATCTTCCCACACTATGAGCTAGCTTGAGGCAGAGCATTGACACTCTGCTGGGCTCAAACACAGGAGATGGGACTTTGCTGTGGGGCTTCCAGGTGGCTTCCAGCTACCCCTGGGGCAGTTTTGGTATTCAAAGAGTCTCTGCAGATAACTTTACAAGGGCCAACACTGATAATACCATGAGGTTAGATGGCTGAGTCCTTGGCCTTTCTTGTGTGATATCGCTATCTGTCCCCTCGCCAAACATCACATTTATTGGGTTCAAACTAAGGGTAACAGCAGGTGTCCAAAGTGCATAAAAACAGAAACAAAGCTTTTGGGAAACTCCCCAGCTCTGGTTCACTTCTGCTTTAGCAGGTGCAAACAGCAATATCCTCTGTCGCCTCGGGGCTGGATTACAGGCAGAACATAATGAGTTCTGTGGATTTGAGGAATGGTTTAACATGCACTGAGCAGGCAAGACCTTCAACACAGGAACAGAAGGCTGGAAATGGTGATCCAGCATCATGGCTCTAGCCTACTACTTTTGAAAAAGAGAAATTTTAATTTTCATTTGACAAGCTACCTGAGATAGGGAAATTTGCTGAAGAGCAGTCATAAATATTGCCATATTTCAAACCACTGAGAACAGGCTTACTCTTATCTGTTTTCACTGTTTTTCATTTATTCATCCTGGTGAGATATTTAAGACTGTCTTTTCTGCCTGTGTGAGCTAATCCCTGTCTTTCCGGCTCCCTCGTAACATGTAAGAATATCAATCACTTATCCTACTGTTCAAACTGAAAAGAAAGAAAATTTGACTCTATTAAGCTGATGTCACTCATCCCTGGTCCCTTGACAATGAATATCAAGGCAAAGTTTCAGCCATTTAATCTTCTTCAGACCCCCCTAGAGATGTTATTGTTATGAACACAGCCTTTTTTGCTTTATTATTTCGCTGTAACAATGCTGCAGCAGTGCAGCCAGCCAGAGGGTGACCTCCTGTGATTAGCTTGCAGATTTGCAGGGAAATGTGGAAAAACACTGGGTTTCTTAAGAATTCAGGGTTTGTCTCCCTCCATTACACTCACCAGGTGCTTTCCTGGTGCTTGCCAGCAGGCTTCATGCGGCAGGCAGACATTGCTGGGGACTGTGCTCCAGGTTTGCTCACAACTTGTCACTGGGATGGCTGAGAGAGGCACACTGTCCCCCAGGAGTGCTGGCCCAAGTCTCCATGACAACAGATTTGGGATGGAGACCTGGCATGCTGAGTGACAGAAGGTCACTGCAACACCAAAAAAATCCAACAAACCAAACCAAACTAAAGCAAAAAGGTATAAGGGAATGAAAAAGAGCAGCTGGGGAAGAGATCAAGGGGCATCTTGCAGCACCTTCAATCGTATTGCAGTTGTGAGTTCATTGGCTCCGTGTACTCGAGCTTTTAAAACAATGTTGTAAGAAAGAATTGCCATATAGAAAGAAACCAGCCAAGTCCTGTGTATTTCTATCTATTACTACATCTATTTTTTACTGTAATAGAGAAAATAGAAAGCAAAAATACATTTCTTGCCTCATGGATCTTGTGATATAAAGTCAGGATGAGAGACAAGAATCTTGTCTGATAGGCAGACAAAAGGAGAGGGTACTGAGTCCAGTTCCTTATGATCCATTTTTCAACATAATTTTTAGCTCTGTTTTCTAAGGAATTGGAGTAGTACAATTGCAGTGACTGCCCCTCCTCCCATCTGCCTTCCCACTGTGCAAAGATTCCTGAAGCCATTCAGTTATTTTTACCAAATCTACCAGAGAAGTGGAAGCCTCAAAGATATTTAGTTCCCACAAGGATCAAAAAATGCAGGTGACTGGTAGAGAGGGCTGAGGAAGTGGCCCAGAGGAGGAGGAGAGGAAAGGGTAGCTCAGCCCTCCTCCACTGCAGGAGGCATGGCTCGGCTGTGTGAACAGCATGTGCACACTTGCACAATGGGCAGCACATGCAGAGCTCTGAACCCAACAGAGCATATGTTGCTTCTTGGGCTGCCAAAAATATAGAAGCATTAGAGGAAGATGAAGCACCACAGTGAGGAATTAGTGAAAACATGATGTACAGAAATGAGAGAAAGAGTAAGGGAGACAGCAGAAATCTGGCCAGTGTTACGTGAGAGTGAGTGCAGAGATGGCGAGCAGGAGACCAGGGTGATCATGTGTGGAAGAACGTGAGGGGACATTTGAAATGATCTGTAGGAACTAAACTTTGTCCACAGAAAAACCACTTGGAATTAACTCTTGTGTGCTGATGTAACTGCGTTCCTGGGAAAACTGCTGGGTTGGAAAATCTGGCAACCCTGGTCCCTTCTTTAGATGGAGGAGAGGTATAACAGAGTCAACAGCAAAACAACATTTGCCCCATCAGTAAGAAATACCTTCAAGGAAGGATGAGCCTGTTGTTCACTGAGCCTGTCTCCCATTTCCCTCCTGCAGTCTGTTAAAATTACTGAGCAGTGTAAGTGCAGTGGAAACATTTTGGAAAGTGCTCTGACCCTCACTTGCACTACACTGGAATATGTGTGCTTCCAGCATTCCTCCTGTTCCACATGCACACACACAGCTCACTGGAATGCTTCATTCAGGCAGTGATCCACCTGCAGATGCTCCCGGGCATCTGCCTCTGACAAAGAAACGGGAGTTTTCCCATAGGTATGTCTGCCATTTATAGTGGTTATGAAAAGACAAATAAACCATAAATAATTTATATTTTCTGTACACCTTCATTTTCACCCGTTCTTCGGTGAAAGCAATAAGTCTGATGTTCACTGCTGCAAGCAGCCTCGAATCACACCAGACACCCGCCCACCACCATGGCTGTCACAGTGCAGTCCCTGTGCAGTCCCTGCCCATCCTGTCATTCCCCATGAATTCTTCATTAGGTCACAGTTGTCTCTAATGATGCTAATTCTTTTTCTTGTCCACACCTTCTTAGTGTGACACAGGAACTAGGAAGGCCATAAGTAGAGCAAAGAGAAGTGCATCCTTGGTTATCTTATTCTGAATAGCAGTGATATCATACACAAAATAAGTCCAAATTCTGATCATGGTTATTCTTGAGCAGTTTCATGAGAGTCAGTTGCACTTCACATGGCAATTGATAGAGGGATTAAAAAATAGAGATTTACAGGTAAAAATTACATAGTTCATTGCATGGGGTAGGGAATTCCTACAGAACATTTTATTGAGGAATATTACTTTACTCCACAATGCAAAGAAAATAGCTCTGCTAAAAGGTTAGATTTTACATTTCTGGGGTTTACATTCATTTATAGATGAAAATATTTGTTGAGCATAAATGACTATGCTCCAGAGAGTGCCGTGCACTGCCAAATCATTTTTGATCCCAAAATAATTCTGTCTGATCATATGGAAACCATTTTTAACTCCAGAAACCTGGATGCTGTATGGGAAGGCTGCCAGCCAGGGTAAACCAAAGATATTCTGTCCTTGGAGCGGGAAAGGTACACAGTTCGCACAAGCTCTTAGGAAAAAAAAAATCAGCATCAGGAAGTATCTTGGCCAAGAGGAACTTGGCAGAGCAGTATTTTAGCTTTGCTGAGGGACTGTGTATGCCCATTGAAACAGTAACATCTGTGGAGGAAGGGCAGAGCACAGGGATACAATGCAGTTTTATGGCAGCATTGCTTAGTCAGGGAAAGGGACTCCAAAGGGAGCTGATGCAGCCAGCTGGCTGTCTGATGAATGGAGCAATGATTGTGGAAGAGATCAAAAAGCTATCAAGTGCTCCATCTCTCTCATAATGAATTTCTGAGGATTAATGAAGCTTGAATTATATAGGTATGAAGTATATAGGTATGATGGCAGGAAATATTGAGCATTTTTTGCATCCTTAAATTATTAAAAATTAATTTGAACTCACAAGCAAGCCAAAGCAATGGCAAAACTCTAAAGAATCTGAAATTCGGCATGAAGGAAGGGAATACAGACAGAATATTGTGCTTTTGTTCTTCAAAAAATGTTCACAAAATGAGGGCAGAAATTCAATATATTTTCTGTTGGTATGATAGATTCCCACTGGATTCAGCTGCGCACCTCATGGAGTTGCTCTCTATGCAGAGCACAACAAAGCCTCTCTTTTGAGGTGAAATGTGTTGAGTATGCAGCAAAAACAGCACCTAAAGATATTTGTTTATTTATTGTTCAGGTCACTGAATTTCTTATTTTGCCTTTACTGAACTCTAGGAGATTTATTAATTTTTCTTTCATTTACCACAGTTATCAAACAACAGCAATTATAGGGGCACTGTCAGGTGATCAGTTCCAAAAGTGTTAATTAAAGACATTTCTAACCTTGCACTTCTCCTTGAACTTTCATGGATAATTTCCATTGTTAAAGCATTACGCATTTTCCTGCTTAAACCCCAAAATGTTCTCTTTTTTTCCTGCTCTGAAAGAGCCTTTCAAGCAGTAAAGAAATTACTTCAGCAAAACCATAAAATTGATTGCAGAGTCATTATGTCAAATGCCTACCAAAACACAGAGAAATATAATTTTTTTCTTATGTTTTCTAATATCATCATGGGTGTTACATTGGTACTACAACTACGAGCAAGGCAGTTCCAGGGAGCATTGAAATTTTCATCTGGCAATGGTCCTTCTGGTGTGTATTATCTTTTAAGATGCTTTCCTGGCATCTACCAGCTGCCTTCAGGAAAATTTATATGCCATTTTAGTTTGTTCAATTTCTCTTCCCTGTTAATGTGCCTTTGTTATTGCCTTGTGGAGTTCATTAACTGCGCCAGGAGATGGCAGCAATGGAAACCACTTCGTGCCCTCCATTCACAAATGCTCTTTCGTGCTGAGCGACAGCAATATGATTATCAACCAATGTTTAAAAATTGTTTTGAAAAAGCAAGCAAAGCAGTCTGCACAGTTGCAGACACCGAAGGACATGAAAAAAAAGAGCTATGAAACGTGAAAGGAACTATGGGCTCCCTTCCCAGGATGTGAAGGTCATTATTTCAACACCTAAGTTGCAAAGACCACAGATAGATGTCAATAAATAAAACTGTTGGAAAGCATGACTTTCCCAGGCTACCATGACCAAAAAAGTGTAAAGTAGCTTTAATTCATCTGATTGTCACAGCACGGAACAGGAAGCATTTGAGTCTGGAGCAGAAGAGGAATGGGGAGAGTCTGCAAAATAATCATAAAGATCAGAGATAGGGTTTGGAGCTGCTGGAGTTTGACCCATATCTCTGATTTGGTGAGAAGAGGCACAGGGAGCAAGCCGCTTATTTAATTGTTTTTATAAAACAGGTGAAGGGACGCACAGAGCCAGACAGAGCATCTACTTAGGAGAAATGAGTGTTTACACAGGCAAATTACCATACATATTTCCCACAGGACACAAGCATTATTAGACCTGTTACAAACTTTGTCAGCAACCGCTGAGGAAAAAAAGAATCTTATTTACCCTTCTAAATACAGACCAGTCTTCAAGGCAATACAGCTGCTAAATTTACTGGCATGGATGCCTGTGTTATAGCTAGGATTTATCATGCATGATAAATGCAAAACTGTCTCAGCTTCAGTTCCAAGCTTTAGTTCTAAGCATGTTATTTATTTATTGCCCAAAATTAAGAGCATGTGGGGAAAATGAGCTTCCCCACCACGGGGTAAGATTTGTGTGCCGCTGAGCAGAAGGAGTAGTGGAGCTGGGGGCTGTGGCAAAGTCCCAGTTCTGCTCTGGTCCATGTCTTTCAGCATAGCTAGGACAACCCTGGGCACGTGTCCCCACAAAGGGTTAGGAAGCAAAGGTTGCTACTTATATGCTCTCCTGAAAAGGAATTAGAACAGTGAGAAAAGACACAGCTCTTTGTCATGTTTCTTGTTGAATTTGGGTCAGTAAGTTGTCTTGCTGCCTTTGTGAATGAGCAGAACTCCCATCCTGGAGAAACATGTGCCTTCATCATCAATGTATCCTCACAGAAAAGTCTTTAACACTTAAGGCTTTGGCTAATTGCTTGTTTTAATGAGACAGATAACAAAGTAAATCATGTTTATGGAAATCAATCTATCCTGCATTGCACTCTTTCCATTAGTGAGAAATTAGTTGTGACTACTGGAAACAAATGATGTTCTGAGGTTTTATGGGGCTTGTTTGAGTTAAAAAGGCTAATATTGCCAGGAGGAATACATGGGTTTTGTAGCTACAAGCCACTTCAATCATAGAAGAGACTTCCAAGCAATTTTGCCTTCTGTAAATTAAAGATCCACAACCCTCAGGGTGAATGGAGCTTTATTGCAAGAAAATCTCACTTTTACTGCTCAGAGGTGTCCCCTGTGCAACGCAGGTCAGTGATTATTTTGATGTAAAGCAACACAGTCCAACGAAATGCAGATCAAAAGAAGCCTCCTTTAGTTATATAAAAACCTGTAATTACGGGGTTAGTTGATTTTCAGAACAAAAGATCACAACCTCTGGGTTTGTTCATAGTTGAATATACTTCGTGACTGAGAGCACATGAGGAACATGGACTTTTGCACCTCTAATTGTTCCTGTGGTTAGTTTGTATGAGAAGCACCCTCTCTTAAACACCTCAAATGCAATTATGTCCTATTACTACCTGGGTTAAAAATTTTATTACAAGCTACAGTGAGTATTCATCTTACGTGAGTCTCTAATACTCTAATATGTAAATGTGTTTCTCTTCCTTATTCCTAGTTCCTCAACTGCATCAAAAGGCAACATGATTTATATTTTCAGCATGTTATTCTACTGGTCTTAGGTGTTTTTAAATAAAAAATGGAAGGGAAGGTACATACAGCATTACTAGTATGCTGTTGATCTATAGGGAATGCCTCATTCCTTCAGCCCCAATTATATAACATAAATAGACTAGACAGATTTAAAGATATTTTAATAATCCTAGGTACAATTATAAATAGAAATATTCTGTGATGCAGGAAGAGCAGAACAGTGTCTAACTGCCATCTGAGCAGATTTTCTTAATGCTGACCAAAAAGGCCTGCAGCAGTGTGGTATCACACAGAAGCATGGAGGTCCTGCGCAGCAGCATCCATGAGGGGTCTGCTCTGGCTTTTTTGCTCCATCGGCTTTGCCCTGCAGGAGGAGGAAAGGGCACTTGGAGGCTTGTGAGCTCCACCCCCTCTCCCTGCTTCAGTGTGGGTGCTAGTTGCCTTTTTAAGTAGAAACACAGAGCATTTCTGTGAGCCTCCTTTAAAAACGAGATGCCCTCTGAAACACCTGAATTTAGAAGCAGATTTATTATGCAGGCTGGAATAGTGATTAGCTCTCGCCAGTGTCACCAGGCAAAAGGGAGCTTTCTCTAGATTCAGTAGTGAAATCTAACAAAAACAACCACAACCAACCAAAAACCCAACAAAAATGACAGAAATAGAAAACAACCCGATAGAATGACCTTGCCCTGCCCTGTTGCTTGATCAACTTTCATAACCACAGCAGTAATATCTTACACAACACCATAGGCCATTGTATTGTATTATATCTTGCAATATCTTATCTTTTCCATTATGGCCTTGTTCATACTGTTTTCAGTCCTGACCCCACTGTCTCTGTTCTAGAAATAGCAGGGAGACTAGTGGAGTAGAGCTGCTAGATGTAAGGACACTCCTTATCAGGCCTGATCCTGACCTCGCTACACATGCAGGCTGATGTCCCAGCCTGGCTTTAGGCTGTCCCCATGCCCATGGAGGTCCCTGATGGCTGGGAGCAGGGCTGCCAAAAAGGCAGTCAGGGTCTGAATAGGGCTTTGGTTCTGACCTTTTGGAGATGAGGATTCGCATTTTAATGACATTTACTGGCGGGTGTGGTGAGGTGCTGCCATCAGTCTGACTGGTTTAGGATGCTGACCTCAAGGCAGAGGAATGCTGCCGGCACTACACATTGTGATTACCACCTCAACGAGGCAGCTCATGAGGCACCACATCTCTGGATATTTCCACTGTGTCTCTGCCACACTATTCACAACACTCTCATAACAGGGCATTTTGAACCCCCTCAGGGATGGGGTTGCAATCCCTCCACGCTCCTGCCTGCAGGGACAGCCGTCAGAGCTGATGGTGCGGAAGCCACAAGGGAATCTCTGAGTCTGCATGCACATCGTCTGAGACATGCCACATCCATGTTCCTCAGTGCATGATGAGGGTCCAGGAAGCATTACGTTCAGTATTTTTCTCTCCTATATGAGGAAGCAAGCTGCTGGAGGTAGAAGATCTTCCATGTGGAGTCACACATGTGCAAATACTCAATATGAAACTGATGCAGGGACACATATTTTCTTCTTCCTTTTTTTTTTTTTTAACAGAGTTTCCTCTTCCTGTTTCTGTCTTAAGGTTCTTTTGCTGGGAATAATCAGAAAGACAGCATGGTTTTTACCCACATACCTCAAATGAAATTTGATATTTCTGACAGAAAACATGTGTGTATTTTCCAATAGTTTCTCTTGGGGGTGGATATTGACACAACATTTCTCATTATAAAATTCTGCTTTTCTTAAGCAATCTGAAAAATTGCTCACATGCCACAGAAAAACCTTGAAAGGATGGGGACAGCCCAACAAGACTAAGAGTTTGTACTTTTGTGTCCTCAGGTCTGAAACATGCTTGAGAGCAGATGAGATTTGTGTGGCAGATAGGCACGTCAGTGCAGTCAGGGTGCTGAGCATGGACCCAGACCAAGGTGACAAAGATGGGACATGTGGTGTAGGCGACTGACGTGGCAAAAGTACTGTGACTTGTCACGTGTCACTGAGTAGCTGGTTGTGAAAGACACTGTTTAAACAAACTGTTGTGTACATTTCCACCTCAGTACCTGTCTGTCCAGATTCTTAATTTTAAAATGCAGCTCTTAAGTATATTTGAATGAGTCATTATTTTTGGTCAGCATTGACAGTAACTGGAAAATCTAAATATTGTTGTACTGTACATCCCCTGCACTCCACAGATTGCACAGCAGTTTTTTCTATGGGTTGCATCGCATCCTGTTTCTGCTCTGTCTGCACCCTTTTTTCCTCTGTTTGCACCTGAGAGCATTCTTGTTTTGTGGAAAAGAGCTCTCCAACTCCTGCTGGATACATACTTTCCTCCCCTTGGTGCAAAAGCCCTCCTGTGTAGTTTCTCTTTGAGCAAGTGGTGACTACTTAACATTGGCAATTTGGTTCTGTTACTTTTATACACCAGTGCTTGAAATGGCAATACAGCTTTTGAGTCCTCGTCTTTGGGAGCTGAAGCCAGGGTCTACAAACATCCTTCACACCCATGCCTGCTTATTTATGTTTGCCTGTAATACGGTAACTGTGCAACATGGCAATCAATCATTTACAGAGTGTTGCAAAAATATTACAGACATCCTTGGTCAGGAATTGCCTGATTTTGAGACCAGTCAACCAGAAAGCAGTGGTTGGAGCCTCTAGTTGGCATGTTCCACACTTCCAACAGTAGTTGGAACAGCCCACCTCTGAGAAAATAAGTTGATGAAATAATTGAGAATATCTCAGTCTTCTCAGTTTACGTCCAAAGTGTTCAAATAAGTCTGTGAAAGAGAAGGGGAGCAGGATGAAAGAGAGGAGACTCATAGTGGCCATTGTGAGGGAAAAGGAAACAAGGGACACTGAACCACTTGAGGAAGGAAAAGTGTGCCCAGATGCAGGTGGGATAAAAGCCCTGGAGGGAGGGAGGGCTTGGAGACAGTGAATAGAGAGACGAGAAGGGAGTCACACAGTCATCCTTTGTGGAAGAGAAAGGCAGGAATGCAGAAGTATCTGGAACGTGCCAGGATTTTGATCTTGAGGTAACCATAAAGACTGCAGCCTGGTACTTCTGTGCTTTGACTTTGGTTGAATAAAAGCCATTTAGTTATCATCTCCCTTGATACCACAGAAAAAGACCAGTTCCCCCTTCCTTGGAAATGACCCTTGCCAATTCTCTCCCTGTCTTGCTTAATCAGCTCTCTGTAAGCCAGCAGCTGAAACAATCTTTTCCCTCCAACAATGAACCACTCTTCATATTTTCAATTTTTGGTGTAAAGAGAAGCATGAAGTCTGCATATCATTCAGAGTGTAGAGCATGAGCTTATGCAAGTCCCAGCAGATTCAGTGTGACTTGCAGTGAGAAATCACCTTTCATATAGGCAGCAATTAAATAATAACCTTTCAAATAAGCAGCAGTCACCAATGATGGAATGGAAAAAGGGCTCAATTACATGGTAGACAATAACAGCCTTATTGCTACATTTCCCTCCATTTCAAGAAAAAAATTACGATTAAGAAACAACACCTTTCAACATTCATTATTTGGCCAGCCTGGCAAATGTATAAGCAACAAGTGGGTGACTATGCAACACAAAAATGTAGACTTCTGACAGGAATTTCTTGCTCTTGAGAGGAAGCAGCCAAATGCTGCCACTAATTACCAGGACACCAGAAACAAGGGGTTGTTAATGGAACTAAAAATTGCCATGTAAATTGGAAGGTGGTGCCTTTAAAAAGGAGGTTTTAAATATTGCCTAGGAAGAATTGACTATGAAGTCCAGGCTGACAGAAATAAAGTAAAAATTAATAACCCATGGTGAAAGATCATGGATTTCAGGACTAAAACAAATTTAAGGCCTCTGCTAGGGAGTTAATTAGTTCTACATCATCGGGAGGGAGGAAGCAAATACAATACAAATTTCAGGCCTGTTTAAAATAAACATAATGGCAAACTATTTCAGACAGGGTACTTCCGATTGACAGAGGGGCAGGAAAGCTATCAGTGACACTTAGGAGAATTCATCTGGAATACTGGTCATCTGTGTTCAAGAAAGAAGAACTGCCAGGGGAACCAGTGCAGAGAAAGACTTCAAGACTGGTCAGAAGACAAAAAACAACAGCTCTAAAGCCCAGATTCATGCTGCCCAACTTCAGGCACTTCACAAAGATACATAAAATAAGAGCACAGTCACCAGGGTCTCCTGTAGTCAATGGAAGGAGATGGAATCTCCAGTCATTCAGCCTACCTAAGTTCTGACTTGGCTTCTAAATTAGATGATTTATTTAAATACCCTAACTACAAAGGAAGCATATTGCTCTAGGGAATTTGCATGGCACCTTGAAAAACAGAGGGTCAGAAAGAAACCAGCTGCTCCCAGAAGTGTAAACACCACAGAAGAGGTCAAGGTGAGGTTTAGCAGTAGGACAAACTGATACATGCTAGGCACAAATAAATTTTTCTGATAAACAGAAGGCTGGTCTTTGGAAACAGCTTTCCATATGTAGATAGGGGAATAAGAAACTTGCCTAGAATTAAATTGAAGCTGAGTGAGTTCATTTAAGAGGTTGTATGATGAACATACCTAAAAGAGCAAACATTTGGACTGGCAGATACAAAAAGTTCCTTTCTCATCTGTTCTGCTATGCTGCTTTATTTGGATTTTTTGTTACTGAATACAAACAGGACTAATCCTTTACACTGGCATAAAACAGACTTCTTGCAAAATCACATGTGTTTCGAAAAAGAATTATTGGAAGGTGCTGCTGCCTTGTCGTTCTCCAACTGCATCAAGGGGAAGGACTGAAAAATCTGTTTCCTAGGACCAGAATTGCTCAAGACCAAAACCAAAAACAGCTACAGCTGAGAAACTGAGCTGAACTATACTCAGCAAACTGAGCAAAATGCTTGCTGCCCAAGGCAAGGCAGGCCAGCTTTCCTACGTGATTGGCAAATGCATGGCAAGGTGCTGTTCAGAAGGAACAGAAATGCTATCAGCATGTTCCCAGTTGTCACTGGCACAGGTAGCCTGTGCGGTAGAGAGTACACCTGATGGCAAGTTAGGCCATGTTAGCATCTTTCCACTTCATGGTTGCTGCAGCAATGGAAACTCATAGTCCGTGGACCAGCCCCACATACAAGCCTGAAGTGCTTGAACCATGCAGTTAAAAGTGTCCCAGCAAATACAAACACAGACTATTGACCGTAGCTGTGTGTTGCCAAAAGGGTGGGAGAGCACAGCCAAGGGCCTGGCAAACAGATAGAAGAGGACATGGGAATGTAGACATAGAAGGATTTTTCCAGGAGCATTGGCAGAAATGAGACGGGAGCATTGTCTCCTGCTATTTAATCCTTCCTAATTTTCAATGAAATGAGCCTCTATACACAAAAAATTTTACTTGCCAAAAAATAATGTGGCAGAAACAGAGAAATATCAGATTCTTCTACACTGATATTGGCTAACCAGTTGGGTCAACAGCATTTTAATGCAATAGTAACATGTGCTAAGAGAAACAAGATGTATACTCCTGATTATTGTACTGCATGTTGGGGAATGGCTGTGTCACAGTTCCCTAAATCTATGCAGCCCGGGTATATTGAAAAAAATATGGAAGGACGGAAGTAATTTTGAATTTTATGTTTAAACCTATGTCTAAAATTATATATATATATTTCATTTCAGAATAGCAGAAAGCAGCTGATTTTCCCAGGTAATACTTAGCATGAACTTAGTGGTTGATATTAGGAAACACAAAATTTTGCAAAAGACAGAGAACCAAGTGAAGCAAGACACAAACTGACAACATACGAGGCCTTAAGAGGCATGAAATACATGATTTTACAACACAGTTTTACAATAGCAATTACGTTCATTATTCAATGTCGTTTGTTTGCTAAGGCTTGCCCACAAGAAACAAAAAACTACAGACAAATATAGAGTCACATATGTTTTTTGTTTCAAAAAACGTGTTAATCCTTATTCCAACAAAATCTTATTAGCTATTGCAAAATGTTTGCAAGGGCTTTATGTTTGACAGAGTCTTATCTTTGTTTTTCCATGGGGTCACAATTGCTCTGTAATGCTGTTACTGTTAAGGATAATGTTTGTGGCCAGTTGCTATTGACACTGACAGTTGAAGTTCAGGCAACCAAATTTAGACATGAAATTAATAATGGCATATGTACCAGAGAGCTTAAGTATGCATTGTTTCTTCATGACTTACCAGGAAAAATTCTTACTGAGGTCCAAAAAAGCTTGTCATGAATAAATCATACATATAGAGTGAAGGATCTGCCTCAGAAAATGGAGGTAAGTATCAGTATAATCTGGATAAAATGAGACGAATGCAGCTGAAACCCCCTGCTGTGGAAAGCCAGGGTAGTGTGCCACTGAGGATGTGTTCAGCTGCACAAATACATAGTGCTTCACAAAGTCCACATATACTCTACTGCAGAAATTGTTAATTTAAAAAGGATTGCAAATTTGAGTGCAATATATGCCTCTAGCACCATACATATAACATAAACAGTACCAACGCTGTGGAGAAGATTTATCTGTGACCACTAAGCACTCACCTGATTTGCACAGTCATGCCTCTGTCTCAGCATGCAGGCTTGCTAAATCCATCTGCTCACCATAAATAATTGAACTTCTTCCCCGACTGCTTCCTATTCCCTTCAAAATGTCCTCTGTGTATTCATACACACAGGGCTGCTGAAATTAGAGGGGAAAGTACGAGCTGGTTTTGTGTCACCTTACAGCTCTGGACTTTAGCCACCTATAGACATCATGAGCTTCCCTCAGTGTCTGAAGTTAATCCTTCAGCTAAGACCAAAACTCCCTCAGGAACTAATAATAGTGACTCTAGTAGTGAGCCTGCCATCACGTTTATTTTATTCTGGACTTGGGGTTCTTGGACGTGCTTGGACCACAACTGGTCAGACTTCCAAAATATAAACACAAAGACAAGAGATATATACTGTAAGAAATCAGAAAGGACCTCCAACACGGATGCTGTGTACTTTTTGCTACAATGTAATACTCCTGAAATATTATATCAGGAATTGCTTAGCCCTCCAATATGTGTTCCAGAATTCAAAGGGAAAAAAAGCTGCAGCTCTTGGCTACTGCTGCCCATTAAAAATTCATGTCACTTGCAATCCCAGCTCAGAAATAAGAGTTCTCTGAGAACTGATCAGATATGTCTTGCATGTATATCTGGAAGTACGTGCATTCATCTAAGCACCTTCCCAGTGAAGACCTGACATGAGCTTTCCCTTCTAAGTCTTAGTTTTTCTCTCAAGACACAAGACTCTACCTATGCAAAGCAAATGAATGAGTTTCTTTTGCCTGCAGAGTCAAGTAAACCCCCAAGCAAGCATTTCACTGTAGCAACTGTAGTCAGAATTGAGGGGGCTGTGGCTGTAATTTATCATAGGCAATTTATTTTGGGCAGTGTGACTACATGTCAGTGCTGTCAGCATTTGTAGCACTAAGTGTTCCAGAGAGAGGACCATGGCACTGTTAGAGGCACACATTCTGAAGGCCTGTCAGTCCTGGTCGGTCACTAAAAACACAGGCATTTTGCAATATTTGTTCAGGGAATGCCTTAGCAGGGCTCATTTTCCAGGTTTGGATGAGCCTGGAATCCTCTTCTAAGTTCAAAGACAGTCATGTCCTAAGGACTGGCAGAAAGGAAAAAGAAAATCCAAAGAATTTTGTATGCAAAGATAACAGGAGCATTGTGTCAAAAGAGGAGGAAAGTACACCCATATGAATCAAGGATCCATATAATTCCCTCAGTTCTGACTTTACAGCATTTAATAGTATACAGAGAATATGTCTGGCCATGCCTCCAGCTGGTCATAAATTATGATGGTTTACGTGTCTTTAAAATAAACTCTGGCACACAAATACTAAGCCACATAAACTGAGTCAGTCACATATGTATGTCCTTCAGCTGGGGTAAAGTTCTTAATTAGACCTTTTCTTGGGGCCTTAGCATTAAGCTGCCTGTGCTCAAAGGCAGCTCTGCCGTGGTGCAGCTGAGTGACCTTGGATTAGACTGCTGCAGGAGAAAGAGCTAAAGAACTGAGGGCCTTTACTTTACTCAAGAACTGTGCCTACACTGAAGCACTCTCCCTCAGTCCTTGCCTGAACTACGTTATGGGTTTGACTGTGCCTGGCCACACACTGATCCAGACCCTGACCCACCTGAGCTGATCTTGGATCCTTCCCATCACCGTGGGCTTGTCTGATGGTGACCAGATTGGTGGCTGGTTGGTCCTGGTTATTGTCATTGAACCTGATTCTGACCCTGACTCACTGACTTGGCTTTTCTGGCTTGACTTCAGATCTCCTTGTCACTATGTTCACTGGGATTGTCACTGGTGAGCTGTACTCTTGGCTGAACTTCTAGCCACTGCCAGAACTGCTTTGCTATTCTTGTTCAGGTGCTGTGGTACTTGCTAGTGTAGCTACTGCCATGCATACCTTATTATCACCCTCCACGCCCAGCTTGCTTTGCTACTTCATAAAACACTTTTCTCCAAAGGATGTCACCTCTCACCTACCAGTGGTATCATTGGTGCCAGTGGGACTGTGACACCTCTGACACCAGTAGTTCCAGCACAAGCCAGACAATAGGAACACCATGTGACTCTCCTTTTAGCCAAAGATTTTTGTTAGAAAGCTGCCTTGAGCCAGCCTACTGGCGCCATGCATTCCTGCCAATAGGATAAATCAGGAGAGTGGGCAAGAAGTCAGCAAGTGAGACAGAGTCTGTTCTGTCACAAACAGACAGCAAAACTAAGTAGTGATACACAACTCCTCTTGTGTGACCGCACTTAACTGTTGGTCAAATAACCAGGGAATCTCAGTAACCTGGAGACATCATATTTCAAAAGCCCAAGTAAAATGCAAAGCGGTCACAAACCCAAAGTAGTCACAAGCTCTTTGTTTTTGTCACCTTTTGTAATTTATTTTAGTTGTCTAAGTCTGGCAACAGCATTTCATACTTTAGCTGTTGATTTACCCACATCATCTGCAGCATTCTCTCCTCTCCATCTCCGGGGCACTACCTCCACCTCTCCTGGTGAGACCATCTTCAGGCATACAAGGGCAATTTTGTCTCCAAACAGGAGATAGACACTTAATAATAGACACTTAATTCTTTCAACTCCACCATGAGACACCACTGGCATTGCACCTGAGCTGCCACACGGACATGCACAGTTCAGCACGTTATTCAGACTGTCATATCTGCAAGGATTTTAGCATTAAACCCAATCGTTGCTGGCAGCCTCAGACAGCAGTTGTGAGATAGGGCTATCAACAGGAAGGCAGCAATTTCAATTCAGTCAAGGCCAGTCAGCCTGCACCCTGTGAGATCAATCTGTATATTGAGAGGGTGAACATAGAGGAAATTGTCAGGACATGGCTGGCCTCACTCAAGTGGTGTTGGCATCTTGCAGCTTAAATACTCCCACCGTACAAGTTTGCTTGGCTCCTGTTGGGTGTTACAGCATGTTCAGTGCTGCTCCCTTGTTCTAATATTGTCTTGTGTGCCCAAGAGTAGTAATGCCTTCTGCATTTAATTGCCACTCCTCTGCCAACTTACCTGGAAGGCTGTCCTTTGCTCTAACATTTCATCCTGAAGGAGAAAAACTAGTGCCCTTGAGACATTTACTTGTTGGCCTGTATAGATGCAGTACACACTGACTTCTGTCTCTGCTCTTTTTAAACAGGATGCTAAAAGATCTGGCTAAGCCTTTTCAGAAATTTGAACCTCCCATGCCCAAGGAATTGTTCACCAGGAGTCTCACACTGCACAGCAATGCAAAACATTGGGGTCAGGCAGAGCCAACTACCATTTTCTAGAAATTGACACTTCTAGCATTTCCCGACCCTGCCTGCACAAATGGGTCACTAAACCCTTTGTTTCTCATGTAGCGTATACAGAGAATTGCTATGGAAGTTTACTTTTCCAGAAGCCAGTGTAAATACATTTTGTACACAACAGAATTCAAACAGTATAATCGCTATTGTGTCTTATGTAACCTTTCAGCACGTCCTGCAAAACTGCCTTCCCTTCCTCAAATTCTGATATGGCCTATCAGTGAGCATTCACATTCACAGCTCAGAAGCATAAACCATTCTCTGTTTGGTAGACAGAAAAGCTATTGCATTTTTATTAATTTATTTAGTTAGTTATTTACTTGAGGTTCAGCAGAGAACATGGATTAAAAAACATAAAATACAAGTCTCTAAATTGGAAGATAACATTGACAAAACCCATTCCTGCAAGTGGAAGAAAATCTGTTATGAAGAAGTAAGGCATCTATCCTGCATATCTGCTCTTAAGCGAGAGGCACACTCTGGTTCTCAGTTCCTCAGTACAAGAAAGACAAGTAGCTACTGGAGAGGGTCTGGTGCAGGCCCACAAAGATCATTTGGGGAATCTCTTTTACGAGGGAAGACTAGAAGCTGGGCCTGTTTAGTCTAGAGAAGACTGAGAAGGGATCACATTCATGCATGAAAGTATCTCAAAGGTGGGTGCCAAGAGGATGGTGCCCGACTCTTTCCTGGGTGCCCAGTGACAGGATGAAGAGGAATGGCCATGCACGAACACATAAGAAGTTCCCCCTCAACACGAGGAACAACTTTAGTGGCAGAGCACTGAACAGGCTGCCCAAGGAGATCGTGGATTCTCCCTCTCTGGAGACATTCAAACCACACCTGGACACGTTGCTGTGACACCTGCTCCAGTGGACCCTGCCCTGGCAGGGGGGTTGGACCGGATGATCTCCAGATGTCCCTTCCAAACCAAGTCATTGTGTGAGTCTGAACCCTTCCCGCATTCCCCCCCTACAAGGCGAGCAGTGCGGGCGACCGCCCCGCACACACTCACAGAGCTCTGCACGGCCCAGGCGAGAACGCCCTTCCCACGGCCAGCCGCGCACATGGCGCCGGGCCGGACACCGAGCCCAGGCTGCGCGGAGGCACCTGCACAGCCCCGTCAGAGCCGCTTTGTCCCCCGCCCCGCGCGGCCTCAGACGCCCCTGAGCACGCCTTCCCCCCCGCCCCC